>JASTWQ010000186.1:0-397984 GCA_035220615.1 Leptothorax acervorum | reverse complement strand
ATTTATGAAAAATCAACATTTGTGCTTTTTTAAAAAAAAGAACATACACTCGACTACATTTATTTATTTTAAAAAGAAATTTGTAATTCTAATAAACCGTTATTTCTCTCTTTGTTCTTTTATACACTTTATTTATTCGTGAAACTTGTTTCCAATTCTTGATTTTTCTTATTATAGTTTTAAATTTATTTCGTAAACTCTCAATTTCATAAACCTTTAATGTCAAGAGTTTTTATTTCTGTGAATATTGAATTATAATTCTTGTATAATTCAATATATGTATAAGGTCTGCCACATAAAGGTTGCAACACTTAATTTTTGGATGGGTGATTTGTTTTGGCAGTAGCTCGTATAATAGTCTCGAAATATTTGTGCGTTTCAAAACCCATCCAAAAATTAAGTGTTGCAACCTTTATGTGACCAACTGTACCTATATCTAAATTGATATTGGTGTTCACGATACTGGTATTGATAGTTATTAGATATTCATGCCATCATCTATAAATTCCTAATTCTATTTTCAATTCCATAAGCATAAGCAATAAATCTGTTCTATTCAAAATGTCCCCATTCTGCATATCTTTATTTTTATAAGACTTTTGAATTACACGGACCTTTCCATAGATAGTCACGTTTATAGACAGCCTAATTCCATAGACAGTCATTTTCATAACTCCTTGAATTTGATGTAATCCGTCGGGCAGTTACGATCATTTTTAGGGCCGAAGGGTTAAGACTTCTCCCACAGAGCATGTTCACTGAGAACTCCGGCGCTCATTTGCCATTCATTCCCGAAACTGGGTTGCTAGCAATTGTGCCTCCGGTTCTATCTCGCAGCCGTCTGTGCCGGGAAGGATCATCCCAAGATTCGAATTCGATATCCGTATCGACCAGTGGGATCGATACGCCAAGTCAGGTATAATCGGCCCACCAGCCACGATTGCGATCAAAGATTATGCGCATCGACTAACGACCCATATACCACAACGATGATGCCAATCTGGAGGCACCAGATTTCCTGTATAGAGCAGTAAGCTAGTATATTTTACCGATACGAGACATAACGGAATATAATACTGTGCAATAGCTTTAATATTTTAAGTATGCCATTTTATTGAAGAGGCTAATATTTTCCATTTTTTATAGTTGACATCGAAATATTAGGTACGTTAGTTTGTAAAAATTAAAAATATTTTTAATAAGTAGTCTTAAATAATTTAAGATAATCTTACTTAACTTCAAGAGAGCAAATTATGATACTGTCATCAATAACTTTTTCATAAATCTTTAATGTTTGTTTGGTGTTGTGTGTACTTTTAAGATGTTTCATAATTGTATTTTATGCTTCAATAATAATTTTTAAACTTTATATACTTTCCAATTTTATAACATCATACACACAAGAATTGTCCTTCCTAAAAGTTGTTTTCAAAATATTAACGTATAACGCAGATTTAATTTTCATGGTTGTTTGCAAATTGAAAGATAACAGTCAGATAACAAACACGTGTTTGTATAATTTGTCTCGTGAGATTGTTATAATAAAATTTCTCGTTAATCCACGGCATGCCTGGCGATATGAATTAAGTGATCCAACAGATTAAGAGTATTTTACACACTCATAAATAGAGCACTGGATCACTCGACTATGTTGCTTGGAGAAATGCCTGATAGCCCGGCCTTCTTAAATCACGATGCGGAACTCTCGTACCGAAAACCAGTCGTGTAAACTATTATCTGCCATCTCGAATCTTCGTGAATGTTTGGTCTGATGCTTATACCGCCTTATATTTAGAAACAATTAACATTACCGAAAAGAGTTTAGAGATTAATCTAAAGCTGAGATATATATATATATATAAATCTGAGTCCATGAGATGAATTATAACAATGTAAAGAATAGTTTTTGATATCATGAAAATACAGTGTAAAAAGAATTCCGCCGAGGATAAGAAGATGCCTCCCGTTCAGGGGTGCGCGATATCTTGTTGCGAGTGAGTTCAGAATATTCTATTTGCGAATCTCCTCGATACTCCGGACGCGAAAGAATTTCTCGTATCGCAATGTGAGAGCCAGCTTGAAATTCATATCTATGCTAAGCGGTGGCGCGTTTGAGTTTAGTGCCTTCCGCATCGTACCTTTATATTGCGGCCGATTCGGTAATTTCGTGCATAGCAATTCCGCTTAAAGTCGACGGATGGTTCGATCCGTAGGCGAGGATAAACTACGTCTTCTTGACGGGATTTTTATAGAGAGCCCCGTAAAACGAGAAGTGCGAGTTTCGGTAACACAAGAACGTCGGTGAGAAATTTTGTAAATAGGCCAGTCATATTAGACTAATTTAGGGGGTTAACCTTCCAATTACTCTTTTCAGGTTGCAACCACCATGAATCGCTTTGATTTAAGGTGCTGTAAGTGGGATTAATTTTGCTTCGCATAATTAATGCGCATTAAAAAGTTATTAACAATATTATCAACAAAAAACGCGATTTTTTTTATTTTTCTCAAATATCTTGAAATGTAATCCGTCGGGCAGTTACGATCATTTTTAGGGCCGAAGGGTTAAGACTTCTCCCACAGAGCATGTTCACTGAGAACTCCGGCGCTCATTTGCCATTCATTCCCGAAACTGGGTTGCTAGCAATTGTGCCTCCGGTTCTATCTCGCAGCCGTCTGTGCCGGGAAGGATCATCCCAAGATTCGAATTCGATATCCGTATCGACCAGTGGGATCGATACGCCAAGTCAGGTATAATCGGCCCACCAGCCACGATTGCGATCAAAGATTATGCGCATCGACTAACGACCCATATACCACAACGATGATGCAATCTGGAGGCACCAGATTTCCTGTATAGAGCAGTAAGCTAGTATATTTTACCGATACGAGACATAACGGAATATAATACTGTGCAATAGCTTTAATATTTTAAGTATGCCATTTTATTGAAGAGGCTAATATTTTCCATTTTTTATAGTTGACATCGAAATATTAGGTACGTTAGTTTGTAAAAATTAAAAATATTTTTAATAAGTAGTCTTAAATAATTTAAGATAATCTTACTTAACTTTAAGAGAGCAAACTATGATACTGTCATCAATAACTTTTTCATAAATCTTTAATGTTTGTTTGGTGTTGTGTGTACTTTTAAGATGTTTCATAATTGTATTTTATGCTTCAATAATAATTTTTAAACTTTATAATACTTTCCAAATTTTATAACATCATACACACACAGAATTTTCCTTCCTAAAAGTTTTTTCAAAATATTAACGTATAACGCAGATTTAATTTTCATGGTTGTTTGCAAATTGAAAGATAACAGTCAGATAACAAACACGTTGTTTGTATAATTTTTCTCGTGAGATTGTTATAATAAAATTTCTCGTTAATCCACGGCATGCCTGGCGATATGAATTAAGTGATCCAACAGATTAAGAGTATTTTACACACTCATAAATAGAGCACTGGATCACTCGACTATGTTGCTTGGAGAAATGCCTGCTAGCCCGGCCTCTTAAATCAACGAGCGGAACTCTCGTACCGAAAACCAGTCGTGTAACTATTATCTGCCATCTCTGAATCTTCGTGAATGTTTTGGTCTGATGGCTTATAACCGCCTTATATTTAGAAACAATTAACATTACCGAAAAGAGTTTAGAGATTAATCTAAAGCTGAGATATATATATATAAATCTGAGTCCATAAGATGAATTATAACAATGTAAAGAGTTTTTGATATCATGAAAATACAGTGTAAAAAGAATTCCGCCCGAGGATAAGAAGATGCATCCCGTTCAGGGGTGCGCGATATCTTGTGCGAGTGAGTTCAGAATATTCTATTTGCGAATCTCCTCGATACTCCGGACGCGAAAGAATTTCTCGTATCGCAATGTGAGAGCCAGCTTGAAATTCATATCTATGCTAAGCGCGTGGCGCGTTTGAGTTTAGTGCCTTCCGCATCGTACCTTTATATTGCGGCGATTCGGTAATTTCGTGCATAGCAATTCCGCTTAAAGTCGACGGATGGTTCGATCCGTAGGCGAGGATAAACTACGTCTTCTTGACGGGATTTTTATAGAGAGCCCCGTAAAACGAGAAGTGCGAGTTTCGGTAACACAAGAACGTCGGTGAGAAAATTTGTAAAGCGTGGAACGATACCGCGATATCTGGCGAAGAAATTAAATGAGATCTCATGGGTCTAAATGTTCCCCGAAACGCTGATATCTTTGGAATAATAAAATATCAGGAATAGGTGAAAACGTAATCGGCTTTTAGCCTTTCGAACGTGCAATCTCCTCCTGACGGACTGCAATTCTCGATTTTTAATCTAGACTCTTCCCAAGAAATGAAGTTCAACAGTTTTCGCGCAAAAGAAGGAGCCGCCAGAGTTGGAGTTACACTCGTGAATTTCTCTCAGCGTTCATCCTCATTTAGGAAAAGTGCAAGTTTTCTTTCGTAGAAATTCTTTTTCCACATCATAAGTCGGAGACCCGACCTTTTATCTTGCTAAATTTTAATCCAACCATAGCAATAGAGATTTTTCGAATACTCACAACGGATTATAGTACATAACTGTTTTGCATCATATAACGAGGCTTATAAAATTAAGTTATCGTTATGAATCAATAACAAAAATATTTTCTTTTATTATAAAAGATAATATAGTAATTATGGTTTATTTTTTAGAGGTAATTTTATTTTACCGGAATATCTCATTTTTTGGTAGTAGTTGTTTGAAATATTTAACATTTTAAGTTACACGATTTTATTTACGACTTTGATTATCATAATAATTAATAAAAAATTCTTGCATTCTTACCGGAAATAACATACTAAAAATTATCTGGATACTAAGATTTTATTAATGAGATTTGTAATCTTTCATTGATTTACCAAATACGTTTCATACGATTTAATACATCGGTTCTTTCATTTCATTTTGTCGTAACTATTTTTTTAAATAATTTATTTGTACATCCATTATTTTTATTATGTTCTTAACACTGTTGCTTGTTAACACTGATATCTTTTTAAGATAATTAAGATAAACTATTTGGTCTCAACTGCAGTCAGTAGGTACTTCTCCTGTCTCCGAAAGCAGGGTGGAGGGAGAGGACTCGATTTAAAGTTATACCACTGCTTACGTATTCTCGCGTCTCACTCATTTCGAGGATACCGAAGCTCCTTTATCCTTCTTCGCTCAGCCGCGTCCGGATTACGAAAGTAGCAGTTCCGCTTTTCTGCCGGAACGGTACTGTGCGTCGCGACGCCTGCTGACTCCGGCTTCGTGACTTTTAATCTCGACCCCATTGTAAGGCCAGTGCAGGGTAATTTTTATAATCTTCGTGTGAGGATGGGGAATGGTGTGACGACTGGATTTAAAGTTGCGCCATCCTTTCTTTTCCGCGTCGTCACGCTTTAGAAAGAACGCGCCTTCACACCCAACCTACTAGTCCTTTTCTTCCCCTTTAGCCTCTTCTGTCTTCACCTTGAGTCGCGTAAATTCTGCCACTATCTCGACACCAATCTTTATCCTGTGCTTTAATCGTCGACAAAATTACAAAAAGTGGTGATTCACCACTCTCACCATTTGCTGACTCCGATTTTCGCGACTTTTAATCTTCACGATTTGCTTGCTCACATCAAGATGGGGACACTTTAAGTGATATTTGTACCGATTCATATTTGCTGAGATATTTGGGATGGTTGGATGGTGGGATGTATAAAATTTTGTAAACAAAAATAGTCGCAGTTAAAAAATATAGAGCAAGACTCGATATTTACAAATGTTTTCTAAACTGATATATTTTTTCGAAAGTGTTTATCATTTTGCACTTTCGATCAAGATTAATAAAAATGTATTATTGTTCTAAAATTATTGATTTGCTTTCATGAAAATTGTTACTTCGTAGAAATATTTTATTGAATCTGGAATGTTTAATGCATGCAAGTGCGGTTTTATGTTTCATATTTATACAGTTCCAATCCGTATTTTCTATGCAATAGTCGAGTTTTATTGCTTGCAAAGTTTTTATATTTTTATAACACAAGCATATTAATTCTTTTTATTTCAAAGCTTCTTGTGAAAATTTTGAAAATATTCATCGACGTTCTAATTGTATATTCGATATGGTGGTCAAGAAATTTTGCAAACAATATTGTATTTGAAAGTTCAAAAGAATATATACAATATTTTTTTCATTTACAATTTTCTATATAAAAAGTCATGCATATTCCATTTAGAAAGTTCAATTCCGTCAGAAAATATTTTATTTGTTTGATATTTTGTGAATGCATGTTTGTTGCCTTTTGCGACTTTAGATATTCCCACATATACCTATAGATAGATCGCACATGCACTCGTCCTAGCAACATAAAGATACAAAGAAATATTTATAATCCATATTCTACTTTTTTTTATCTAATGCACGGAAAATCTCCCATATACATGCTGCAAAATACAAAGTTGTCAATTTTAAATACCATCGGAAATGGCGATATAGTACTATCGATCAAGAAAAATTCGCTTTTGTTCATCTCTGCCCGCATATTTCCCACCAGATCTCTCGACTATGCGGTATAAATTCAATATCCACACGGTAAAAGCCGATCGGCCAGGGTGCGCTTTGACATTTGAGGGGTTGCCCCGAAAGTGACAAGGGCGCGTAGGCGGGGTGGCTGGGATGCACGGCGTAGGTAGCGGGTATTAAAATCGACGTATTCGACTCAAGGGCTCGGCCGTCGTATCGTCAGTTATAAATTCGTTTCACGTACCGCCACGTCGCGTCGGGCAGCGTCGACAGAATGAAAAAAGGGTAGGGTGAAAGGGCCGGCGGGGGAAAGAGTGGCTGGCCGGCGGGCGGGATGATGCTTTTTTTCCCCGATGGTTGGCGGACGCGCGCGCGCGCGCGCGCGCGGCGAAGAGAACCTTGTGAAAAATCTGCATGGATTTTAGCGACGACGCGACGCGGCGGCGGGGAGAAAAAATGCGGCCGCCACGTGCATCCGCGCGAACCGACGCGGACGCTCGGCGAAGGGTGGGCGCCGCGACACGGCGAAACCGATGTTCTCAATGAAGGGAAACATGAAATACGAGAGCGCCGGTGGAACGGCAGCCCGGAGTGAGAAAGGATCAATTTCTGGTCGATTTTGCGCGACGGGAGCAAACATGCTCATCAAATTTATGGCCACGTTTGGTAATTCTGTCTCTCAAGGCCGGTTTCATCAATGTCATTTATCTTTGACCGCATTTCGCCTGATTCTCTGTATTTTTGTACTTCTATTTTTTTTTTTCATAAAGGTATGCACAGAGAAAATTAGTTGAATTAATTTCAAAATTAACCGAGATCAGCGAGTAAACCACAATTGTGATAATAATAATCATTATATTAATTATGATAATCATTGAACCAATTGTTGAGTTGTCCTGCGAGTTCTTTTGAAAAAAATCGAGATGATATCTTATTGCAGTATGTGCTATATTTAAGAACATATACAAAATTTTTCGTCAAAGACAGGTGGATCTATATGTATTATTCCGACATTGTCAATAGATAGTCAATGCAGTCGATAAAGAGAAATAAGATAAATGACATGTAAAAGCGAATGTGGCCGGATATTCTTCAATAAAGACAAACCAATTTCACATTAATTCTGTTCCGTCTCGACAAATATATTTATCAAACATATGAATGATAACTTTGTAAATGTTTAATAACTCTGCCCATATTGGAGCAAAATTGTGATTATCCTTAGAGCTTTCTAAAAAATTTCAATTTATCTATCGTCATTGTATAAGCCGACGTAATATAGGGAAAAACAAAATACAGGAAAAATCAACTGCGTAAAACCGACATATCCATTAAATTTATGAACACGTTTATTGTAAAATCTCTTAAAATAGAATTATGGTAAATTATCCCAAGTGTTTCGCGGACAGTGAGGGTTGATTCTTTGCTGTACATCAGAATGCTGCCTATGGCGGAACATTAATTTTCTTTATTAACAAGTAACAGGGACTATTTTTTTGAGCGGGTCAACAAAATAGTCCTTGTCTCAATGATGGAGGAATGAAATACGAGAGGGCCGGCAGCATGGGATACTGGAATAAAAAAGAATAAAATGTTGGTGGATGTTATGATAGGAGCAAACATGCCTATCAAATTTATGAATAATGGTTGTTTGGTAATGTAACCTGCCGAGGAGATGTAGATAAACATCAATATGGATTATAGATCATCAATTCAGGCATTTTGCAAAAAGTGGTCCTTTAACCCTTTGCAGCATCACGTTATATATGGCGCAAAATAAATTTCCCGTTGTAACAAATAACAAAAACGATTTTCAGCCGAAATACACAATAAATCATACACAGCACGTTTATTGGAAAACACAAATATATTCATTTGTAAAACAGATTTATTTGAACATTTTGCCAGACTTTATTTATAAACAGTTATTTAAATACCTACTGAATAATCAATCAAATTGTCTGGTTAAATATTACCATCAACTAGCTAGGTTATAAGCATGAAGATTAAAATTTAATTGCTAACTGGTCAATAATATTAATTAATATTATAAATATATTTACATTTACATAAAAGGAGTAATATTATTTGGCTGTTTGCTGAAAAGTCATGAATATTATCTTGATATTTCTCGATAGTTAAACTCTCATTTCCATTATGTTAATAATGCAATTATTGACCATGAGATTTTTCAAAATGTTTCTTAAATAATTTTGAAGACCAAAATGCACTATTTATAAGCGATCAGGTGTACCAATATACATATACGGGAAACGATACATTATCACATTTTGTATGCCGCCATTGCCCAGACGTATTTCATCGCTAGTCGCAGGGAATGCACAAATTTTTATCGAAACACGACGTACGGCAGCGTCATCGCTATCACAACCGGAGACCTCGGACGAACACCGACGGTTTCCGGCGCGAGTTGTAAATGATGCGTCGTCATTCAATTTCCGCTACGGGGCTTTCTTTGGGGACGGAGCTCTTTCAGTACTTCGCGTGACCGTGAGTTTTTGAGAGTTTTCGCGACTTGTCTTGCCATACGATCTCGTCTTCATTTCCGTCGCGCGTGTCACTGGCTTTCGTCGAGTCGCCAGTCCGGAAAGCCCGGGGATGTCTGACGTCTTTTCATGAAAAATTACCGAATGCACCCGTTTTGTCGAGCAGTTTGTAAATTCGATGGATCGATCGTTGGTACACATTTGGTTTTGCGACTTTACTCGTTCTCTCATATTGAATGGGCGGAAATTAAACGATACCTGCAGATGATATATTCGAATGTAAATCCGTTTACTTCAGACTTTGCAAAATGGAACACAAATCCACTTATAAATATAGATCTAAAATAAACTATGGTGCAGTAAAACCATCAATTATAGAGTTCAAATAACGGTTCCCTCTGTTATAGAATTTATTTTTCGCTCTCTTTCTTTTAAAATAAACGTTATTTAAAAAAAAAACTTCTTGAATATCGGCATTTTTAAATAAATCTGTTTTGAAAATAATTTTATTTATTTAATTTTGTCAGTTCTTCTACGCAGTTTCGCACAGCAAAATATCTACAAAATTTGCACAACCACCAGTCACAAATCTTCGAACAAAGCTCTATTCTGATGTACGTGTCGCGTAAATCTTAGTGCCTATAGCCAATCGAAGGGAAGTGTTCCAGAAAATTGTAGGTATAATAAAAACTTTATGTCTTCCGTGAGGGAAATAAAAAAATTATGGTCCCCACTTTTCATAGAAAATGCGGAGAGTAGTTACGAGCCATAATTTAACACGCAACGAATTATGCGTGCAATCGAATCCGTTGCAGCGGATTTTCCGGATTTCCTGTCCTATTCCCGGTTTTGCCATAGAATGTTTTCAACAACTCCTAAATTTATAATAGCTAGTCTATTCATGTATAATATAAATAATTATCTCGTTTGAAATCATCAGTTATTGTTTTTAATAACAATTATTAGACTTTTGTAGAAATTTGTGATTAAAAAAGACTTTATAAGTTTTTTGCTTTTAAATAGCGTTTCTCTCCATATTCGTTATAATAACGTTAAACTCTCACTTTTAAGCAGTATTAGATCAAGTTAAACAAAATTAATCTTTGTGTATTTATATATATATATATATATACAGGGTGTTCCAACAAAAAGTGTCCACCCCCTATATTTTGGAAACGGCTTAAAATTATGAAAAATTGCGAAATACGTGTTTAATCATTTCGAGGGGGTACATCGTTTGAAAGGGCATAAAGTAAGAAAAATTTTGGCGCAAACCAGAGGTCGATAAGTTGAGCCGTTCGGAAGTTATTTAGGGTCAAAAATTGGCTTTTTCGAAATTTGACCGTAAATAACTCCCGAACGGCTGGTTTGCGCCAAAATTTTTCTTACTTTATGCCCTTTCAAACAATGTACCCCCTCGAAATGATTAAACACGTATTTCGCGATTTTTCATAATTTTGAGCTGTTTCCGAAATATAAGGGGTGGACACTTTTCGTTGGAACACCCTGTATATATCTCGTATATTTAGTAAAATTAAAATGAGTATAAAAATGAGTGTAAAAATCTTAACAATTTATAGGTACATAAAATATTTGGATGGTGTATTATGAGTATTGAAAAATTGAAAAGTCTTTTTGCTATAGGTATGCCACCCATAAAATATCGTAACTTAAAAAATCGTCACTCTTGAAATAATTATGTTGTCGGTCAATATTTCAGGTACATCGCGATATTTTGCCACAAATATAATTTTGATGCTAAGCGAAGCGAAATAAAAAATTAAAACACTGGTTGTTTCTCTTCGAGTTTCGACAGCAATGATAATCTTCCTGCGCGATTATGATTATGAGCTATATAATTTAATGTCCAGCGATTGACGCACGTTGCAATCGATTACCCAAATTTTCTAGAATACCAATGGGGCACTAAAAGTGATTAAATTACTTGGCGAGCCGGCATTCGGTAAACCAGCCGGTGATTGATACACGTGGGTGTGCGTGCGCGCGCGAGCGAGCGACGTGTAATCATTTATGCGTGACTGACGTCTGTTTACTTGTTACAGATTTACTTCAGCATTGTACGATCGGCCGGTTTTCGTCAGCGATCTAGACACGACTATCCGGCGCGAAGAGACGTATCGGCGAGAACGTTTAAACAAAGCACTGGTTCTCCTCCTTCCCTTCGACACCGTGGACTCGCGATCGCGTACACATGAGCCATTTTGAGATTATACACGCGCATTATACACTGCAGCGATCTTCTTGCTAGAGCAGGTACTTTTATAATTTGACGATTTTCAATGCAATATTAGATACGAGTTGAACAAACGAATAATGAATGAATAACGAATACGAATTTTTAAAATTCAGATACGCTAATCTGATTTACTTACAAGACAAAACGTCAAAGAAAGTTCTAAATAAATTTGATATCGTATTTGTCAATCGTTCGTTATCTATTTATAACTATCTTACTTTTATATCCACTTTTTTTTTCCTTTCCTCTCTTTTTGGAAGCATGCGATACATATGTATACTGCGGATATAGCATGTGCTTTGCTCTACATCACTTCATTTTCGTGACTCTTATTCTAAAACTCAAGAAGTTCACGGCTTGCAATCTTTCGCTTGCAGAATACAATTGCAATTGATTACCTCTGCGATGACTTTCGTAGAAGCGAGCGCCGCGCCGGCTCGTTTCGCGTTCGCGCTATCAATTTCCATTCCGCGATTCTATCCAGCATGGGCGGGCATTTCCGTCAGCGTGCTGCATTTCTCAGGGAAATGGGAATCGATTTGAAGAACGCTGCTGCGAAACTGCAGTTGGCAACACGCCCTCTGCCTGTATGTCCCCGAGCGCCATCGGGTCATCCCTCTGGTGTCCCATTCCGGTGGATCAACCCCTCGCGCCTTTCTTTCGCCATCCCGATCTCCTAAACGTGCGCTTTTTCATTGTCCACGAAATATCTTTACAGCGGCATGTGCGATGTGTCGTTGCTTTTCTATACTTTCCTTTTTCTACTTCCGGCGATTGAAGAATTTCGACTGCCCGATGATGAGAGGCGATTCGCGAAGTGATAGAATCGCAAACAGAATAAAGAAAATTGTCGAAAGCATAACGGGAGATTCGCGATAAAGCGATATTAAATTTTATAACACATTATTGCAAATCTAAAATTGTTTATTACAATTATAAATAGCCATGAACACGAGAATAAAATAAAATATATATCGTAGGATTTAGATACAAAACAAGTCTAAAAATTTACATTTTGATCATTATACGTTGATTCATCAGCGGTCAATCGAGTGAAGTTAATTCCATCTCGGATACTAATTATGATTTTATTAAGTCAACACAAATTAAGCAAAATATTTGATCATCATGAGTTAAAAGAGATGACAAAGTTCCTTTATATAGAAAAAGCTTAATATTCTTATTGTTAGTAACGTTTTAAGCAATTAGGTCATCCTATTAAGAGCTGATCATTTGTTGATATGGTTGCCTTATGCTGAATAAGCAGAATTAAATTCGTTTCAATTATCAGTGGGTTTGAAACTTAAGAGCTCGTCCGTAATAAACCTCATCATTTTTGGTCAATACTCGTAGTCGCACGATATATGCAGCTTCATCGAGAATAAACTAGATTAAATATATAGGTACATAGATACGAATAGTAAAATTGGATAACGTAAACAGCAAACAGCAAGTATAAACACGATTTGTAAAACGTTGCTGCTTAAAAACGGTAACCTCACAAAATATTTTGTTAAAAATATTTCTTTTGTGCGTTTTGTTGAAAGTTTTTGCCGGATAAACAGTCGATCGGACATTTTATCAAGCCGGATTTTATTCAATATTTATTCAATTTTGCACCCCCCTTTCCCTTCGATTTGACGCGCACCTTGCCGCATGCTATATATCACTTTAGATATAATATAATACGTGTGATGCACATTGCACATAAGATATCACAGACCAGAAATTATAGTATCATAACTTAAGGGAACGTAAGGGAATTTATATTCCTGTTTTCTCGATTCTATTACAGCAATGGACCAATTATATACGTTGATACCTTATCTAGAAACATATTACAGCTAAAAAACGTACATTTAGCATATAATAAAAAAGACTACGGATATATGCAAAACAAACAGGATGTTTTGCATTCATGTCGAGATCGAAAAGTTATGAAAGATCGAGCAATTTTCACGGAAAAGAAAAAGGATCGATTGCCTGCAGGCTCAAGGAAGAGCGCTCAATAAACCTGACGTTATTGTATCGCGCGTACTTACTCGATGCTGCCCAAGAACGATATATCCGGAAATTGAAAGTTTCCTGTCGGAGAGACAGAGGGCGGGGGGGGGGGGGGGGGGGCGAGCTGGTCTAGGAAGAAAGATTTGTCTCACCGTGTCACGAGAGATCACTATTTCTTTATTTCGTACCGCTCTCCGAGTGGGATCGGTCTTCGTGGTCGGCGCGGGAATATTCGATGACTCGGGATAATACACCGCGTTATAATATCCCCCGGGAATTGGATTGAGGTCACAACGAGGTAGATGGGAACGTACAGACACATACGCATATACATACAAATGTCACAATTGTGTGCGCTGAGCGCTCGTCGCGAGACAAATCGGTTATTCGTGGATCGCCGTATGACTAATTGTTTCGGAATCAGATTTTTGCGGGAATTGTGCTCGCGGTACTCCCTTCTCTTTCCGCCGAGTAAGCGCGGAAGTAATCCCCCTCTTGAAGCGATTTCATCCCCCGTGTATTTCCATTTGCATCCGACTTAAGCGTTTCATTTGTCATCGTGGAGTTGTAGTATACTTCCATACGGACGTTCTATGTTTTCGATTTGCCTCGGATTACGCGGATTTCACGGTCATTAGAGATTTTCGCGAAACTCAACTTGAGATAACAGATATAAGTGTCCGATCATGATTAATTCATCAGTAATTCATTGATAATGTTTAATTAAAAAGCATTACTATTTTCGAAATATAATATATAGCAATTCTGTGAATGGCTAGAAACTGGCAACTGTAAGAAAAATTATTTTGACATCTTCTTTTAAGTTTTAATTTTAAATATTTTGATAATTAAACTTTAATTTAAATGCCAGAGTTGATGTTAAAATCAATTAAAAGTTAAGTAAATATTTTACTGTTTTTATCTGAAGCTCTGCCAGCGTTCTTCCATTTTAATATTAAATAACTCTATAATTAAGTCTCCATTTTTGTGTGAGTAGAATTGCATGTACATGCACGAATACAAGCGAAATTGATAAAAATTGTATTAAAGAATAAATTTTAGAATTGTTTTTATATGTTTCGTAATTTTTGGTCGCAAAACAAATTGCAAATTATCGGGACAGAATCAGCCAAAGTGATTATTTGTTTTACTGTGGATATATAATTAAATTAACGTGTTTCTAGCTGTCTCGTGTTGCTACATGTGCGTAATACGAGCACTATAGGGAAGTTGCTGACCTAGTTGCGAACTAAGAGATCGATCGAGGAGGAAGAACATAGTGTCTTCTATGAAATTACATTCAATTCTAACAAAGAAAGCGGAGTGCTGTTGCCGCTATTTCCGAGGAAAATAAAAATGCGCTGTAAAAACAACAATTGTCGATAAAGTGCTCTTCATTTATCAACAAATGAATAAGAAATAAAATTATTGGTTATTGTTGTAGCAATTATATATCGTTATGATGTGTGTGTGGTGTGATGTGTGTGTGTGTGTCATAAATTACTAATATGTCTGAAGCGTTCGATAATATTCAGTAATCGTACCGGATTATTCCCGTAATTGGCCCAAATAATTGTCGAATTTCATAATTGGGCTGGGATTTGACTTCAGGTATAGACTACAATTTTGATTATTCTAATTCCAAAAAAGTATATGTTAAATTCTAATATCAATTCCGATAGTAATAAAACAGAACGCAATTTCCGAGAAGTATTTAAATTTATTGGCTCAAAAACTTCTTCGAAATTATTGGTATCGACCAACTTTAAAAGAACGTTACACTTATTTGCAATTGTTTAAACAGATCTGTTTAAACAATTTTTTGGAAGTAAATTAGGCTCCTTATTTTGCAACTTGCATTTGTATTTTAATATACTTTTTTATAGTTTTAGGAGATTAATTTGAGTAGAGAAGATTTACGAAGATTTATATTTCCCTCCAATTCTTTTTCCTTAAAGTGCCTCAGGTTTATCCGCGTTTCCAGTTCATTCTCATACGCAGAGACACGTGTGTACCTCTCCCTTCTCTCTCTTTCACGGTTCTCTTCTTTTTTCCAATTTCTTTCCAGCAAATTTATCCGGTACTTGCTGTCTTCGTGTCACTCAGCCCAAGATTACACGACGTAAAGCCTAGCGGGAGTGCCGGTTCTCTCCTTTCTATTTGTACGAAGAAATCTCGCGGTCCAGCTTGGCATGGAGACGCGACGCGACAGAACGGACGTTCATCTCGTGCCAGGCACAACAAATCTTTCACAATAAAAAATCATCTCGAGGAAATGGAACGGAATTTTTGCTCCTTACGATTTATCAATAGTGATATCGAAATGGACAACTGGACAGATAAAAATGTCAACTTAGGCATCAATATCAAGAAGCTTGAATTAATGTTTGTACAAGACACTATTTCTCAAATTATTAAAACATCCTTGCGCATTATAATGGGTCATTTTTCACATAGGAAAACCCAGGGCATAATAAAAACGCTAACGTTTAAACAAGTTTTCAATAAATTAAAGATATATAAATGAACTTAGTTTTACATCAAAATATCCACTATAAGAAAAACGCAAGTTTTACTGCGAAAGAATAATTTAAAAGTGCAAAATTATTATTTTATTGAAAGCGTGAGTTAATACCTTATTATAGATTTTATGCGGGGCATAATGGGGCCCTACCTTACAAAACTTGTTTATTAATGCTCAAAACTTCTTAAAAATGATTTATTAGAACACGTAATATATGTAGGAATGTATTATTGCACTTTTAATTAATAATAATTATTCATTAATAAAACACTTCTTATTACAGTTGTGTATAGATTTTTCTTATTAAAATATAAATAAAAATCAAAATTTGGTGTAATAATCTTTGGGGATTAATATTGCGCAACATAACATACATATATACTGATAGAGTATAAAAAAAATAAAATATTTTAAGAACACAAGGCATTATGCCCCGTTATGCCTCGAGATGTATAAGTTTACTTTAGGTAATATAAATTATCACAGATAGTCGATATTTACACAAATACTTTACTAAATTGACAAGAAAAGATCGTTCAATAACGTAAATGTACTTACGGTAATAAAAAATAGAATTTTATCATTGCTTATCTTATGTATCAAAGAAACTGCAAATCAGTCGCGGAGAGCACAGCGAACGCATTAAACAATTCGTAGCATCTTTCAGCTAAAAATAATATGAAAACTGATAACAGCATGCGGTTAGAGACATCTAAAAGTAATAATTTCCAAACATTTTGTTACATTGCAGCATTTCTGTAAAAAGTTATCGACCATATCCCATTATGCCCCGTGATCCCGTTATGCCCCTAATTCCACTATTTTTATTTCTTTATAACATTTTGCATTATTTTAAAAAATTGTCAGATAAGATATTTTAGGCCATTGATATATTAATTAAGAGGTAATATTAAGAGACAAGTTCGACAGAAAACTTACGCACAACTTGTTTACATCTTTTATATCAATAACAATCAAACTGTTGATATTAAGAAATCCAAACATTTATACACACTAAATCCAAAATATCTATTCTGAAATAAATTTAATTAAAATTTTCAAATAAAAATGTTATAAAAATACAGATAACGAACTTATCACGTCTCTAATCGTTTTACAAATGTATTAAAAAATATTTAAATTCAATAGATGTATTAAACGTATTATCTATAAATATAGATGCATTAAAAAGTATTTAAATTTAAACATTTATTTTTCGTTCTCAAAATGCGTCAATATCATCGATGTAATAGTAGGAGAGCTGACGACACTTTTGGCCAAGTGATTTTATAAAACACGATTTTCCGTTTTAACCTGCGTGGACGACTCTCCTTCGATAATCCGAACACCTGGCTGGCCGTACCTGGGGGGGTTTAGAAGTACGCAAGTAAGAAAAAAAAAAACAGATTTTCAAGTCATAGTATAAGTCTTAATTTTTAAGCAATGATAAAATTCTATTTTTTATTACCGTAAGTACATTTACGTTATTGAACGATCTTTTCTTGTCAATTTAGTAAAGTATCTGTGTAAATATCGATGGCTTCAATTGTTTTTAGCGTCCATGAGTTTTTAAAAACGTGTTTTTAAAAACTCATGGACGCTAAAAACAATTGAAGCCATCGTCGGACCCCTCCGCCGCGCGCCGGCTTTGTGCATTTTCAATAATTTTTTTAGAGATGTTGCCACCAAAATTTTTATTTGGCTGTTTTTGGGTGGCATGTATTAGCACTATATTTGTTACTAAAAGAAACCCAGCTTTTATAGTATAACTTGAAAATAATTATTTTTAATTATTTATAATTAAGCCTGGCGACTAATTCCCCCGAGCAATCGAACTGGCAATTTATTTGCATGCTCCTGAGTGACCAATTATCAATATCCGATAAAAATTAAGACTTGAAAATCTGTTTTTTTTCTTACCTGCGTACTTCTAAACCCCCCAGGTACGGCCAGCCAGGTGTTCGGATTATCGAAGGAGAGTCGTCCACGCAGGTTAAAACGGAAAATCGTGTTTTATAAAATCGCTTGGCCAAAAGTGTCGTCAGCTCTTAGACTATAAGTGGTAAGGAATTACGGTATTTAAAGTAAAAAAATAAATGAAAATTCTTATACGTTTAAACAAAAAATTTCTCGATGATATCTTATCAATTTGCGTAAATATACCAGAGAAATTCCATTGGAAATAACAAGACATAAAAATCAGCGTGAAAGTACAACTGTAATAACAGCTCGCAAAGGTGAACGTCGTATAGTACACCTTTGAGAATACTAGTACTATTTCCTAAATTTGCATTAAAGCACGATAGCGTATAAGCAAAATAAATTTTGGGAAAATTATTATATGTTAGAAATATTGAAAACTTACTTGAAATTATTTCAACTAAATACTAAAACATTCTCATATTTCGGTTTTAGGAAGTATTTCTGTTAGTCTCATTCATCTCTTTTCAATTCGCACAGGTGTAACGAGCAATCAACAAACTTCCCCACGAGCGCCGCGCCGGCTTTGTACAAATCGATACTGCGAAACGTTAATCTCCAAAAAGCGAGCACGTCAATACCACGCATTTAACGACTCCACTGATAACAGTTACAGCACCTGCGAGCGTTATCGCCGTACCCGGTCCTGTTAAAATCTCTCGTTCAATTCGCTCGCGGCCTCGCCAAGTCCGAGTAGACGTAATCAAACTGTCGCCATGTCGCTTCGTGGGTTTCCTTTCTCTGTCACTCTTTCTATCTCATTGATTTCGCATCAAATGTGCCATTCGCACGTGGTCATGTCACGCAATACGTCATACCAAGGCTGACGATCACGTACCTATTCGAAAAATCAGTTGGCCGCGAAATCGCGGACGACTTCGCTGTCGCCGCCGCGGCCGTCGCCATTGCCATCGCCGCTGCTATCGTGGATGCTAAAGCCACCATCCGCAGCAAGGTAAAAGTCATTTTGGCCGGTAATTAGTTGCCCGAGCCGCGACAAATTGAAAAAGTTGCTGAGAAATGGGACGCAATTTAGCCCGCGGCCGCACGCGCGCGGCCGCGCGACGTTTTCGTGACGATAATCGAGCCCGCTGTTGCTGCACCCGCACAGCACCGCGACGCAAATCGAATTCTTCCGCGTTTCTTCTTTCGTTGCTTTCCGCATTTTATTCACTTTTTTTTCTCACACTCGTTAGACCGCCTACCGACCAACTCGCGAAAGTTCACGCTACGCGTCGTCTTGCAATCCCGCTAGAATACCGGGCAACTCGTTGCCAGCTTCCATGATAAATACCGACAATCAACTCTTAAACGTATAATTTTTCCTGTTTTGCCGGTGCAGGCATTGGGTGCAATGCAAGTTATTTGATGGGAAATTGTTATCAAAAAATAGGTTGCAATGTGACACATGTATTTAGTTCATAAATACACACAAAAATGCTTTAAAAATTTAAGATTAGCATTATTTTTTCCTACATTTCTGCTCTTTCCTCTGTTACTTCTTAGTATCCTGTTTTTTAAATAAAATAAGTGTATGCTTGAGTAAAAAAATGACATTCGCATATCACGGTAATTTGCACAATAAAACTCAAACTGGCATTAATTAATTCCCTTAGTATTAATTAAATCCCTCGCAAATACGATTGATGTATATATTGATGAATAATGATTAATTATTTATCGTATCTATTATCCATTTTATTGTCCTTTCTGTTATTCATTTCAAAATTATTTTAAGATATTAAAAAGTATCTAAAGATTGTTTGTTGATTATATTATATTTAGCGTTTTTAATCATACAAAAATACAGTTTATTTTAACGAGGTATTTTTTTATTTGTTTTACATGGATTGAGTATCTATGCTGTATCATGTAAGTTACGTTCAAGAAGTTAATCATAAAAAAGGAAAATTTATTATAATTTCTATAAATTTTTAATCCAAATATGATTATGCCCAGACGTGATTATATCAAGTATATTTTGCATATCAGAATTATATCAGAAATACGCAAAACTAAATATCTAATAAACAAATGATTTGTTTTAGTCTTTGGATGTTATGCCAGTAGTGTTTAATAGATGGCATTGTCTATTTTAATGCATCTCAGAGACTGAAAATCACAGACGCTTCTCTTTACCTCGTCCAACTCGATGTTAAGCGAAAATTTCGTGACGAGGTCGAACGCAGTTCCAGCAAAAAATCGAAACGATCCTCGGAACAGCGCGAATTGTCGTTGGCATGGGCGTTTTCGCCGATCGGCATTTTCTTTTTTCTTCACATCCATCCGTCGATCGCCGTTTCGCTTCTCTTCCTCCTCCTTCCCCTCTTCACCTCTTCATCCGCGACCATTATCTCGGACCGATAATGACGTCCATTATTTTTTGTTACTGCAGCGTGTACAGGGTAATGGTGGGTCGAGGGTTGGAGTATAGAGGGTGTTCGTTAGCGCCTCGGAGAATCATACGATGTCGTTATGCGATTACGACATTCGCCTCTGCGAAGTGGAAGCGCTTCCGGTTCTTCGCGCCCGCATCAGACGGTCGATGACTCCGTTTTTCTGAGCCAACAATTGCGTTCGGCGTCGCAGAAAGACTGCGAGAGGAAGAATGAGAGAAAAGGCACGAGAGATAGACCGTTTAATTGGCGACAAATTATACACGCTCGGCCTGCCATAACTCTTGTGCTTTCTCTCTAAGGCGTGACCGAATGCGACGGAAAGATATAAAGTGCAGGACAGGAGAAGTTAACTATTCAGTTTACGACTTTTTCGCGTTTACGCATCTCACGTATCCCAGTTCTGATGCGTTAGTACGTTTTACGATTCAATTTTCCTCCTGTAGATTATCGAACGACACAATCAAGTCATTATCGCTATATTTCTGAATTTTTATGATACGTATAAGATTCCTGTTTTTTTTTTTAAATTAATTAAACTCATGTAGAATTAACCATAGTATATGATGTATTAATGTATGACAACAAAGAGCATTTATTTTCAACAAATTCACGCTTTCGGATTATCGGACTTTCTTTCAGTTGCAGATTTTGCAATCGTGACAATTCTGTAATTCCAATCCTTAACGACAACTATTGGAAATTTACAATTCATTCACTACAATTTTTGATTTTCATTGCAAAACATTGTTTTAATTAAGCCCTAACTCAAAATTCGGTTAAAGTAGAATTAAATATTTACATATTTCTTTTTCGTTTACTGGTGAATGTATAGCAAATGTCAGTCGATAGTAGAAATCGATTTCTTGGCATAGAAATACATGATGGGTACAACGATTGAGAAACCAACTGACTGAAACCATTAGTGTTATTTAAAGCGGAAATATGGGTCAAGCCTTCTTTCGTTTGCATCTGTTGTTGTCTTTCTTGCTCTTCTCCTTCATCTTTAAGGCATCGAACAAAAAAGAAGACAGAGAAACAGTCTGTGTGGCCGTCACTTTATGAACATGACTTATTTTTGGCCACCTGCTGGGCATTCGCCAATACTTAAGTCTGTCCTGCTTGTACCATAGCCACAAAGTCATATTATTTGAATTGAAATATATCGATTGCATACAGTAAACATCCGATTTAATAGCCCGGCAGTCGCGCTTCATTAAATCGCATATCCGATGAAATCCATGTGTCAATAAATCAAAAACTGACGATTAAATTGTCGCTGTTTATTAACTGAAATTGGATGATAATTTATGCTTGATATTCGTTAATAATGCGTGAGATATATTTTTCGTTATCTGAAGTTTGCACTTGTAACTTGTAACTTTAAACTTCGTAAAATACAGTATTCAATTCTATGTTACCTATACATTGTAAATATTCTCTCTAATATAATATAATATAATTTACAATGCTAATCCAAAGGACCCCGCACAAACCTTGTGGAAAAGGCCTTTTGGTAAAATTGTCTGAAACTTCGGGAAATGTTAGTTCATGTGATGCTGATCAAAAGTCCTCACGGGCACAACACCCAATAATCGACTGTTTAGCCCACAGAAGCATCGAAAAGTCGGAAAAATGCGTCATTTTCCTAGTGGTACGATTCCTACACGAATGTATTTCTACGCTTTTTTGATGCTTGTATGTATATATATATGTATATATGTGTGTCTCTTCGGAAATGGGGGTGGGAGTGGGGGGGGGGGGGGTTGTATACGCAATATTCGTTCTCACCGCTGCGCTACCCAGGATCAACTACTTGGACATAACAAGAGTTTAATCTCTTATGTATGTGTGTGTGAGCGCGTGTGCGAGTGCGTGAGCGAGTGCGTATGTATGTTGCGTGTTTGTCACAGAGGTAAGGACCCTACGGTTCGTTATTCCCGTAATGTTTTAAGACTCCAAACCTTCTCTGCTGTGTGTGTGTGTGTGTGCGCGTGCGCACACATACACGCACTCGGACACGCACTTACGCACTCACACACACATATATGGCAGACACACACACGCGCACAAACACACACACACATACACACAGACACACAAGGGATCAAACTCCCGTCACGTCCACGTCGTAAATCCTGGGTTATGCTGAGAACGGGCATTGCGTATACAACTCCCCACCACTCCCCACCCCCACCCCCGCACAAACACATATATACATATTATATACATACAAGCAATAAAGAAGCGTAGAAGTATATTCGTGTAAGAATCCTAACACTAAAGAAGTGACGCATTTTTCCGACTTTCCGATGCTTCTGTCGGCTAAACGGTCGATTATTGAGTTTCGTGCCCGTGAGGACTTTTGATCAGCATCACATGAACTAACATTTCCCGAAGTTTCAGACAATTTTACCAAAAGGCCTTTTCCACAAGGTTTGTGCGGGGTCCTTTAAGGATTTTTATATATGCAGTATATAAAATAATATTTAAAATAAAGAAAAATTTGTATAGACCAGCATTTCTAATGCTAATTATGTGTAAATGCGTACAAAAATTATATACGTCTTATACTTTATTATAATCATTGTGTGTGGTTATATGTACATTTGGTTAATATCAATAAAATGCATTTATTTCTTAAAATTTATTTTATTGCCTCATATAATATAATGTTTTACATGAGTAATTTGATTAAAAATCCGGTTTTCTTATAAATTCCTATATATATATTGACTGAAATTATCCGTTTTCTTTAAATTAAAACTTTATTTTGTTACACACGTAATATTCGCGATTGATAATACACTAATTATTTTTTTATTTCTTAGAATCGTTTCAATGTAATAATAAATAATGAGATTATTTTTATGTTGCTTCTAACTGCAGTACAGTAAAATTTTGATAAAAATTTTGTGGAGATTAAGGTGACTATTCAATTATATTTTTTCTCATTTATTTTTTGCTGCTTGATTTAACGGATTAATATAAGATCATCCAATTTAATTCTTCGTTTCCGCGAAATAATATACACACTATATACAGTACACGATATCGATATTGGAAGATTGTCTCACTGAAAATGGCAGGTGTCGCGAAATAAACGAAGTCACCGCAATATATACTCGCGTAAAGACTGCATCGATTATCGTTATTTTACGGAAAGTGTCACGGTGTGACTCATCGCGTTATCGCGACAATACAGCTGTGCACGAATCATGCATATATCTGCATATGTGCGATCGAGGGAATGGACTGTATTATTAACGTGAATTATCGAGTGTGTCATAGCGGTTTATCGAATTTCCCTCTTGCTTCATCTTTGTCGTTCTCTCTGGCTCTTTCAGAGCCAACATAGCCGGTGCATTTCGAATTTCAGTAGACATTCAGTAGACATTCCATCGATATTGATCGTTAATGTCCGCCAACTGACTTCAGGGTTATCCTGAATATTTTAGAACCCTCCGCGGATACGAGACTGGACGGCGTCGAATAAGGAAGCGAAGGCTACTTTCGTTTCCGCCGCTGACCTGGATGTCTTTTTCATTTTTCCATCCTGATCTCGATAGTTTCTGCTAGCTTATTTTTTATTTAGAAGATTATTTGCGGGCAAAGCCATTTTCAAAGTATATAGAAATTAACAGAAGGTATACGTATTATTTAGTCGATCAAATTTTTTAACATATGTTACTTTATATCAACATTGGAAATTTTTTTTACTTATGTCTGTTATATTAATATTTACATTTATATTACTATTTTCAACATTTTTGGATTGACGCATCTTTCTCATATTTGAAAGATTTAGCACTCCTGTGACATTTTTCCAATATGTCTTTCTTTCAATCTATTACATTTTTAAAGAAGAATTTTTTCGAATGTTATTGATAATTTAATTTTACGTCGACGTTTCCTTCTATAATGACTTTATCTAAATTTAATAAAGTCCAACATGCAAATTAATTATTATAACGCTAGAAATTCATTAAAACATATAAATAAAAATGGCGTTTATTCAAATGTGATTGACATATAAAAAAAAATACCATTTTTTTCATATGTCTATGTAAACTTTACAATATTTCTCATTCTTAATTGTAAGCTTGCATTACATAACATTACACAGATCTTTCAAAAGAATGACTGACGTGTGATCGATTACGAGGAATTTTCTGTTCGCCATTTCCGCGCATTCATCGATCGTGCCGAAGCGTTCGCCGTATAATGGTTTCATTTTCCATTTGTATCTCGCCTACTAACGCTCCAATATCTCTCGTCCCGCCGCGCTTTAATAATATTACGCATTGTTGCGAGCGCGGTATGCATGCTTGTAAATTCGCCACGGTTTTCCGCCAATTTCGCGGCTGCGAGCCAGACGCGCTCCTCCCCCTTCTTTGCCGCAAAATCGCCACGGGATACTCCGCTATTTCAATTATAGACGTGAATACCCTTTTTTTTTTCTCGTGCGACGTTGATTTACACGCACGAGACGAGAAAAACTTTCACTGGCAACGGAAAAATAGCACGCAACGTTTTTTTAACGAATTTTGGCGATATATGAAGTAGATTCCACATTGAGAGAACGAAAATAGACGAGGATTTTTACGATGGATAATAAAACATACCTTTCTGAACGCGATATGATATTCGAGCTATTTTATATCACAATGTGATATTTGAATACGATTTTGAACGCTATGCAATAGATAGATAATTTTAGTCTGAAATTGTAAACCATTGCGCCTCCACTATCGCAATACTACGATATATAGAAATAGATCTGCGCGAATCGTGCGTGTGGAACAACAGGATCTCTCGCGCTGATTCCCATGCGAAGTAAATCTGCCGTTGGGCATCAAATAAGGATAGCGTTGAAACGCAACGGTGTACTCGGCATTCGGCATAGAGTAGGAAGGTTGCAAAAGGGTGACTAAAGGAGCCGGCGCGACGGTGAGAGAAGAAAGAGAATGAGGGAGAGAGAGAAAGAGAGGGGAAAGGTTTCGGGCTCTCGAGTCATTTCTCCGAGCCAACACAGACCTCTCAACTCGACGCCACTCGTGGAAACGAAATCTGATACGAGAAAAGCTAAACTCCTTCAAATGCACAAGCCGTTCTCTATTCGCCCTCTATCTACCCTCTCCCGCTTGCACCGCTGCTTCCACCCTTCGTCTTCTTGCCCCTCTCTCCCTTCGGAGTTTGCAATCCCCTGAGCGTCCTCCTCGTTTTCCGCCGCCTCTTTCGACTCTTGCTCCTTTCAGCTACCCACTTATACTCAGTCAACCCTTTTCATTGCGAAAATGTCGTTCTGCAATTCACCTTTCCTCTTCCTCTTCCTCTTCCTTCTTATCCTTCCTTCCCCTTCCATTCCAATTCCTCTCCGTTTCTCTTGTTGTCTCTCTCCTTCTTTCTCTACTTTCCTTCTTTTTATACGTCGTTCAAGGACGTTCCACTTTCTTGTCCTTTTTTTTGTCCCTTTCTCTACATCAGAGAAACCTCCCGCTCCAGATTTCTTTTCTATCACTCTATTCCCGATTGAGCATTGCCCGTCGCACGCTCTTTCTCGAAGAGCAACTGCTTGACTTCCGGCTATTTAACTCCCTTAATTAATAGTCGGCATAAGAGTCTCAGTTTCGGCCTCTTTCATGGCACGCGACCTTCTTTGGAGGAAAATCAAGTGAAGCCTGTCGCTTTTTTACTCTTTTGTGAATAGACCGGTAAAGAGTATTGTAGGTATACAAAGCATCGAGTAAACTGAACGGGTAATATGTCAGATAATAAATAAATTATCGTTTCCAACATTATTCTTTGTACATCTCTTACAGCTTATTATAAATGTTTCTTTTTCTTGTTTTTCCTTCATTATTCCAAAATTTAAATTTAACATTGGCGCCATGTTCTTTATGTACTTAGAACATATGTATTTGGAACTTATAATATTACATATTATGTTGCTAATATGCTAATGTTATAAGAAAACGTTTACTGGGCGAAAATGTAAGCAGTATGCAACCACTACAGTTATAGTCTTTTAAGGAACAAAAAGAAATTTACAAAAAGGGTACATTAAGTATAAAAATATTACGATACTATATGCGGCAGAAATATGTAGCATACTGTCAGTTTCCTGGCGATTTTAATGCTATGATAGTGCAGCTATTGTGCATTTGCAGCTACTGTAATAATGCTCGAGTGTGAAAAGATATCTGTTTCTAAGAATAAGAAAGATAAAAAAGTGAGCTTTTGCTATTCCGCTATATTTATTGATATATAAATTTATACATGAGTTTTAGTCTTACTCTTCTTATTTTTCTGTTTTTTAAGAAAAATTAAATTTTGCTTCGACTTTTCTCAACCATTTACTATGCTATTATTCATGAAAGCACGTATACATATATAGGCTGTGTATGTGTCCGCAACGTATTGAGCTCGAGTATGTGGGTTCACTAAAGCTAAATGACTGTGCGGATCAGCCATCCCTGCAGAAGAAAAGATGCCTGAAGCGATGCCAAGATGATGCTGCCGCCGCACGATGCGTAAGAAAAGCTTGTTGTTTCGCTTCGCTCGATGGATCAATAAAGCTTTTTTTTTTTTTTTTGAATAAATTTTACAAGATATACGCGATATGATTTTCAATTATTCGCAAGTTCAACGTTGCTCGCGTGTAAAAAATGGATTAAATGAATGTGAAATATCTGCAGAAAGTTCAGATACGTGGTTTTACAAGAGCTTCAATTTTTAAGTCGCAGTGATTTATTATTCTCGTAATTAATAAAACATTCTATTAACTTAATATCTATTTATAATATTTTTACTCGTTTAAACCAATATAAATGCTGAGCTAAATACATATTAATGTGAAATATAACAGCACACAATCACAGGAATCAAGTTTAAATTGTAACTACTACTATAGTATATACTATAAAGCAATATAATAAAATTTACGCAATATAAAAATTTATTATTAAAAAATAGTGAAAAGATTATTCTTATAGCAGACTTAAATGAGTTATGTGGAAAGGAATTCCTACTCTTAGGAAGGATCATTAGGAAGATCCTTCTTAGGAAGGATCATGTAATTTACATAAATACATAACTAAAGGAGCAACTGCTGTGTGTTGTTAAATTCATGTTGTTAATAGAAAGGAAGATTTTCATAGATTTAATATAATGAAACATCATATGTAATTGATGCAATTTATTGCGGTTCAGCCACATTTAACATATCGAGCATTATTAACGATCCGCACGCGGCTTTTGCAGGGATCGTCGCACATTCAGCACGCCCTTTCGCTCTTTCAATCAATAATAATTATTCTCGTAAATTCAGGCATAAGCACGCGTGTATGAGAGTTACAGGCTGGAAGAGGGGAGGATAGGAAGGACGGAATTGCCAGGCCTGCTCGGTTAAATGCTCATAATGACGTCTCGTAATTGCATCGAAAGTTTCCAGGGAAACTGTAATTATCGTACGGGCTCACTTCCAACGATATCTTCGGCCCCCGGTCGCCTGTAATCGACGGGACGCCAAACCTGAAGAAAGGAAAGCTGCTTTTCTGACGGAATATTTTTCCAAGCGGGCGAGGACGGCGTTATCTCGAATCGAAAAGAGGATAGAGAGCTCTATAATGGAGCCTCCTACCCTCGGATATTCGAAAAAGAGACAGAGAAGCTTAAAAATGCGTCATTTGAAATTTTCTCTAATCCTTGCTCCAGTTAAATCAATTAGCGCCAACGAGAAGATCGTTCAAATTTCCTCATTCGTATACACTATGGTTCTTCTGTACATAGTTTCATTCAAAATCGCCATTTTTAATCCCAAACTTTGTTAAACTCCTGCAGCACTCATTTTGTAGTTGATAATGTGCATAAATTTCCTGACTTAACAAATGTTACAGTATTACTAGTCCTTATATATAATAGCATTTTAACGATAAATAACGATCGTTTAGTATAAACACAATTTTACATTAATTTACTTATTTTTTTTTTGCAACTCCAATGGCCAGTTTTTCAATAGTCGTTTAAACTAAAGTTTAGCTAAACTCACTCTTCGTCTTTTTCTAAAAGGGACAGTCAGAAAGAGACGAACAGTAAGTTAAGCTAAGATTAAAGTTAAGCGATTATTGAAAAACTGGCCCTAATAGTTGTTTTTGCAGTATTGCAAGTAAAATTGATAGAAAAAGAGTAATAACAATTACAGATGTAATTGTTTTTTAAGTCAATAATATAATTTTGCATTTTTTATTTAATTAACCCTGGAACCATAAACATGGGTAAAATTTACCGGGACCAACTTTTCAAACGTTATCGCTCTTAAAATGTAAGAGGCTAGCAGCACTACACTAGGCCTAAAATTAGTTTATTAGTCTCTCTGTTGGACGGCATGACTTAGCTGCTTCGTCACCTAAGCGTTCTCGACAAGAGAAACAGCAAAATTTTGTTTGGGTAAATTTTACCCTAGGGTTTTTGTCCGAAAATTTACTTTAAATTTTTTCGTATATGTAATAGGATTATCTACTTTTCTATTTTTTTTTAAATTTAAAACTTAGTTGAAGACTAAGGGTTTGTTAAAAAACATGACAGTTCTGCTGATACACACAATACGATTCTTATATAATACAATCTAATATAATATTAATATAGATAATATAATACAATATATGATTTTGTCTTTTTATTTTGAACTAAAATGTCTTATTTTCTTATAATAAAACATTTTAAAATAGTAAAATATAGAGTTATTCATAAATAAACTTATAGTCTTATTCATCTTTTGTTCAAAAAGATTTATTTTTATTTAAAAAAAATTATTTTTTTTAACCAACAGAGATCTGCTCCTAAATTTTCTCAAAGAACTAATCTTTTTAGCGTAAGCTTATTTAATAAAACTAAATTCGTTGAAAATTAATCAGTTATTCTTTTTATCACCCTATCATTGCTCGAGAATTGGCCGTATTTTATTGTGTTAGCTGCTGCTTTAGACGTGCGAAAATTTCTCTATTTATTACTAATCTTCTTCTTTAAAATCCCGTTGGCCTCATTGTTTTATTGTTAAAAAGTTATGATTCTTTTTAGAGAAAAGTGAATTTTGAAGAAACATGTTTTTTTTTTATTACAACTCTTTTTATTCAATCGCAAAAATATTAACAGAATTATCTTTCTCAATGTTTTTTCTACACATATTAAATAAGAGCATTGAATTTCGATCATTTCTCCGAATGTTATAAGTAAATAAAAATGCGCTGGGTAAAATTTACTCATGTTTAGAGTTTACGTAAGTTTTGGGCGTTTAAGGTTCTAAGGGTTAAGATTACACAGACATTAACGTCATAACATCGCTCGATTTCCGATGAGTTTGTAATATTAAAACAGTTGTACTATTTCATTCCGTAATTAAGAAAGGAGTGGATTGCTCGAAGGATATGGTTCTAGTAGTATAAATAGACGTTATTTGCGACGCACCGCTAGCTTGTATCGATGATTACTCGAAGATTCATCGAGCCGCCACATTGATTTGAATAATTTATTCGAACGATCAACCGTATTAATATTCATTACTCGGTCAATCATCGGCACTTGGATAATTATCTGCGTAAACGTTCATTATTCGGCTAAGCGGATGCATCTATGGCAATTGATTCGGCACTCGATCGGCATATGTTGAAGCTATCTAAACATTTCTACCGACAACAATGTTGATAAATGCAGCAACAACCATGATTTGTGATCAGGGATGACTAAACTTGCGCTTGGTTTGAAAGATAATCATCCTAAAGCCATCGCGCATGTCCATAATGCAGACAGCATAATATCAAAATATACTATTATATGTATAATTTCATAATTTTATAATACTCACTCACATCGCAAAATAATCACGTTGCAGTTCTTCGTAATAAATTTACATTTCAAACTAATATACTGTACAAACTTTTGATAATTAAAAATTTGTTGTCAATTTTATTAAGTTAATCCTATTTTTTATTCAAATCTTTAAGAAACTCGCACACGCGCATATATTTATCGAAATTGAACATCAAGTTAATTATTACGTCATGTTCACTTACCCCGCTGAAGGTCTTGACGTTATGAAGAGCGTTCTGCGCTGCCAAAGCCGCTTTTCTAGTGTAAAAGGTTACAAAGCAACAACCTGTAACAGAAAATTGATGATTTTGGTTAGTTGAGTATTTAGCGAAAGTATTAAATTAATTGATCACTTCGCTAACAAACATGTTAAAAATGGCGTTTTCTTACATCAGCTAAGGTTTTCTTCGGAGAGTTATTATTAAGACCAGTATGTACAATATTTATTATATAAAGAAACAGTATTACACTACTGTCCTTTATCGGTCAATTTATTTCATAAAGGAAAATTTATTTTAATTATTGACAGACTAATTTGTAAAAACTTTCACCCACATTGTGACTAAACTGACATAAAGATTTCACAATATTAGGTATCGAAGAAAAAAAAATAACAAAGTTATCCAACTACAACGCTACTTTCTGGCAGTAAGCGAATGAAAAGTTCCGCACTTCGGGTCATACTGCAATGTGGCTACCAACAAGAAACTATATGATAGACACGAATGGTCGCAGAGTTCGTGCAACCGGTGACAGGTTCGATATGGAAGAGACGATCGGAGGGGAAAGAGTGAAGTCGACTCTCGGGGACCTCATCAAGGGTCTTCCGTATCCCTCGGTTGTCGAAGCTGGACACCATCCAAGCTTCAACCGGTCGATAGTTACGAGTTGCCAAAAGTTCGATACGCCGTTCTATCGCCAACGATCCCTACCTCTTTCTCAACTAGCACCGTATACTCGACCCGCGTCCTTCTTTGGTATCTCTAACGTCTCAAATGAATCATTAGTTTATCTATAGACAAAATAAGGATGGCCGAATGCTCTGTCGAATAGAAGTTGAAAGATAGTATGACGTATAAATAATGTATAAATCTATAGCCAGGTTCCGTAAAAGTCAAGAATTTTTATGTATGAATATCGCATTAAGAAATTGCGTCATTAAAAATTTGTAGAACAAAAACTTTATAAAATCAAGATTTATTGGTTTATGTAGTTTTGACTTCAAAGATATGTGAAAATAAAAAAATAAGTAATCAAACTATGAAAAAATGCAATTCAATAGTAAAGAAATTTATATAATAAAATTTAAATCAATGTAGGGTAAAGAGGAGCTATTTGAGTCAGTTAAGTAAAAAGTCGGATATAAAATTTTCAAGACAAAAAACTGAAAAGCCAAAAAACCTTTCCCTACCCTGAAAATTGAAAAGTTTCTCTCGGTCTTGAAAATTTTTTTATCCAATTTTTTTCTGACTGACTCAAATTGTTTCTCCTTACCCTAGGTATATATGAAAACAAAATTTATAAAAAATAAAGCCATTGCAAGGTAAAAGTTTAAACAAACTATAAATAAGTTTAAAAATGTAAGATCTACGAAAGAGCAAACACCTGAAGATTTTTAAAACCGAAAATATTTGAAATTTTCTGGAATAGTTGTCACACATGTCAGACAATTTCGTTAATTGCGTCAACTGCAATTGGATTTTCCAAATACATTTTCCAAAACACATCCAAGACTCATTTTGTAAAGCAGTAAGTAAACAGTATTAAGGATGATTAAGGTATCGCAAAGTTAATGGCAACGCAAGTTAATAACGGTCAGGTTCAATTAACAGGTTTCCTATTTACGGTGTATACGAAATTATGATAAACCTGCAACGCGGCACTGAGCACAGAGGGTGTAATTATAATGCGATCGCGGTAATAGTTTCGGTAACAAGCCTTCCAATTACTCGGAGAAATCCCGATATTCCGCAATGTTTTGTTTGGTAACGTGATATTCAATATCGCATTGAATAACGCATGGTACAGCGATGAATGCATAATTGCGAATCCTGCAACCTGATACATAACGGAATGGTCTGGAATGTTAGAGCCAACGTATTAAGTTTGCCTAATCAAAAAAGGAGTTTTGCTTCAGGCACAATTGCATATAATATTTCATTTTGAGCCCCACGTAACACAAGATTATACGGAGGGAATCTTTGCTAGCAGGGAAATAATTGACAATGGAATAATTATACAAAGAGGTAAAAAGGATAAAAATAAACGGAAAATTAAAATACATAAAATTTATTTTTTGTATATATTTCGTATTTGTTTCTTCAATATGAATTAATCAATTATAGACACGCAAACGTTAAAAGAATTTAACAAGGATTATTCTCTCTCACCAAAAGTAATTCAGAAATTCAGAAATCAAGGTTGTTTTATTCCGAATAAGATAAAGTTCCTCGCGTGCGTGCCAGAGCGAGGGAAGTGACATTCTTAACATGTTACCAGCAAGTTTCCGTAAATTACGGCATGAAGACGCAGCCGGGAGCCGGGAAATTATGTTCCGGCGAGTAAGTAATCTTAAGGCATCATCGCTCTATAGACCTTTAAATCACCGCCTGCAAACTGCCCCCATGCATCCCTTCGCCGCCCATCGATCGGGCCGTTGTAATGCCCGTGTCTACAAATGACCTCGTTCGTCAAGGTGCTAACGTCAATCCACGTCTGCCCCCACATTATCACTGGCGAATTATTTCGTTCCTTTTCTCAATCAATTTTGCAGATATATGTAAAACATATTTCTCTCATTATTAAAACTATCGATCGCCCAGGAGTGTGATAACGTAATGTACCACACTATTCCATAATTATATCACATTTCTTAATTGTGTTTAATAATTTATTTTAATTATTAGATTAAAATTAGAGTTTCTAATTGCTTCAGAACTTAAATTGATTGTTGCAATGATAACAATGCTATATAAGAGAAGATAATATTGTAAATACGTAACAAACAAGTAAAAAGAAATAATAAAAATGTGCGAAACAAAGAATGAAATAATTTCAATAACTTGCCAGAACCAATGCGCGCGTGAGACACAATGTAATTGTCGCGATTGCCCCATACGCGTCGTACGCGAATTGAGATTAATAATTAATAAGTAAATTATTAAACTGCACGGTAGCGCGCCCGGGTATTCCCAAGTGTACCCGCAACATGGTCCGAATGGCGATAGTTTCCACGACTGTGTCGAGTCGCAAACCGGTGTAATTTCCTGAATTAGTTTAAACGACATGTTTTATTCAGAGTAACAGCTTTGTCGGGTCATTTTACAGAACGAGACTTCGCCAAAGCAAGCGACATTGTTAAATCGAGACATTACTTCAATATCTCGGAATAATACATAATAAATAATAGCAGAAAAATATTCGTAGCGCATCTTTGTCAGATATTACTACGATGAGTACGTAGCGATTACTACGAATTAGTGACTATAGTTTGTCATATATCGACATTTAAAAAAATTAACGATAAGATTATCCGTTACGGTTGTAAAAGGCTTACTCATAATAGTTATTAGAAAATAAAATCAAGGAGAAAATTAAAGACCTCGGATACCAAATATGCAATACGAAATATGCGATATGAATAGCTGCACGTTTAATGTCAACCACGTATACGCGAATCGAAGAGAATTATTCATAGGGTTGAACAAAATGATCATTGTTAGCAGGTTTAATGCTAATGCCAACGCGATATAGATTGTAAACCAATGCGCCGAATTATTAACCAATTTATACGTTAATTCTCCGCCGTTCCCTGCCTCCAACACCCAGGATAACTTGGAATAGTGGCGGCCGAATCATGCCGAAGCGGAAAATTAGCTGGAGTTTTATACTGAAACGCGGCAAAATTGCCGTTTTCCGTGATTACGATTGCGGCTGGAGAAAATTCCAAGAAACGACGGATACGACATCGAGAAAAGAAACACAACTTAAAGTCCGTCGGTTCGTGTAAACGAACGAATCGTCAGCATTATGAGCGAGGAGCAAATTTAATTTGCGCCGCGAATTACGCCGTCTGCAAAAATCACGGTGAACGCAAACGAACGAATGAACTAACGGGGATACCTACCATTAGAAATTCCCAATTCACGCCGTAATTATCGCTAATTGGACTCCGGATTATATCCGCGCGACACTCGTCGCGTGAAACGCTCGAGTCGTTCGAGACGCGAATTATGCATGCCCCATACGTATTTCTAAAAGCTACGAAGAGCATTGCAGTGCCGAAAGGCTGCACGGGCCACGAAGGATATTGTGAAGAGGGAGTCATTTTCTTACCCATTATAATCGTTCGCACATTGTAAGTTTAAAATATAATAAAATAGAATAGAAAAATTCCAACAAATTAAATCGTTTGATCACAATTTTTAATTTTATTACAAAAATTTCGTCGACAAAAGTACGAAAGCGCAAATAATTTTTTTAACTGAGCAAGAAAGAAAACCATGAGATGCACCATATGGTTGACTGATCGGTAGCCGGAAACCTGCGCTATCTGTCCCATGAGCTCGGCGGCTAATACCTCGATGCCAATGCGTGATTAGTGTCCGCGGGGAAATCTACCGCGAACATGTTTGAGAGCTAATGCTCGTTTCTGCCTCAGAACCCCTGTGTGCTTTTCTGCGCCCGATACGAATGCAACTAATTTCGACGCGATCCGAATCAATATCACTTCTTCAAAATCGTCGGTGCTCGTTGCAAGTAAAGATATATCTAATTATAAAACAATTCCTGAATTTTCATCGATAATACTGTTACATTTTTTTGTTCCAGTCCCGGAAATCGATTTCTTCGTAAAGATGCGGATCGTCTGGTGATACTGACTGATGATATCTGCCACTTTTTTTCCGAAATAAGATACTTCGAGGTAAGAAGAGCGCCAGACGAAGCGCTGAATCAGTGGATTACGACGCCGTGTCTGTTAGTCGATCATGGTGGTATAGATAAATCAGAATAACCACCGTATTCCCTTCAGAACGATGGAAATTCTCAGACTACAGTGGATCATTTTATGAAATTTCAGAGTATGTAAAAGAAAATAGAAGAAAGGAATTATGATCGAATGAAGCTTTCTTCTCTACTGCAATTTCAATAAATCTTCCGTTAGAAGGACGTGTCGTAAAAAAGAGCTTTTCAGTTGAATTTACCAATTACTGTAGACTATTGTTTTTAGAAATAAACTGAACTGGAAAAAAATTCAATTGGAAAACGTGATCAGTTACAGAAAGAAAAGATAAAATTTTTATTAAAAATATGTCTTTTAAAATGGTGAAATATGTGTTTTAAAGAATCCCATGGACAAAAGAAGCAGAGCGATACCTACTTTTCTCTCTTTTCTCTTCTTCTTCTTCTCTCTCTCTCTCTCTTTTCTCTCAAACGTTTTTCGTATATATTTTTGCGCCCGTTCTGAGTCGCCCGGTAGAAGCCCGGAAGGCAGTCGCGAAGCGCTGCCTGACGACGTGCCTGACGACGAGCCCTGATGACGTTGTTTATCAACAGTCGCTCTTCAGATTTCGCGCGGGGCCTTGGAGCCGATCAGACGTGTTTAACGAGCTTGCTGTATATTTCTGCATTTGCCATTAAACGAGTTCTCAAGTTATCTGAGAGTCTTTATTCCCGGAAACGGGATTGCGCGCCGCGTTCGCGAGTGTGTGCGCGACAGTGTAGTGAACGCAGCGGACAAGCGTAACAATATTATACCTATAACGATTACATTGAAAATGAAAGCATTTTTTTAAGTTAACTCTTAATAATCTTATTTAGAAATATTATTATTATTTTTATATATATATCTATATATATATATTGTATTCTAATACTAATTTTATAATTCTAATTTATTGTTTAATTGTATTTCTATGCGTACTTTGAAGGAGTACAAAACGAAGTTAGGATGAAATATGTATGCAATCTCAACGAATTATTTCTGTATTAATTATTTTATAGTTAACTTTAATTAATATTCTAGCAATAAATGCCACCAAAAAGTAAATGTCAAATAACGGAATTTGCTTTGGATAAAACTTTTCCACCATGGTTACACGGCAGAAATAAGTTTTATCGATAGAATGTGCGGTTTATAATACGCAAAGTATTTCGGCGCACATGCCTGTGCTGAGAAATGAAGACGCAGTCATGTTGACCAAGGGAAACATTTGCATTCGAGTTATGCATGGAATTTATCCGCGTCCCGAGGTAAAATACAAAAAGTTTTAAATATTTCTGCTCATACACAATTTTGTAACAAAAGTTGCATAAAGTTATGGAATTGGGTTACGGATTTGTCAAAGCGGAATACGTGAAGTGACCGATCACGACAAAGAGGGCCGCAGCAATTTATTCAAGTTCTAATTGAAAAAGTTCAATTGGCAGTTCAACGACAAAACATTATATTACAAACATTGTTTGAGTGGAGATGTATTTTAGTCGAAAACATTTCGAGGGGACATTTTATGACTTAAAGGAATTTCACAAAACTTGTTAAATTGTTAAAAATTTAACAGCAAATTTAATAAGAAATTGTATCTCAATGTGGTCTTCCAAAGATATATGTGTAGTAGATATATTGAGTTTTGTTTGAATGTGAATATAGGTAAAAATGATTTGTTCGAACAATTTAACATATTAAAAAATACCTTTTAATTGAAGATTGTAGTGAGCACTTCATCCGCCAAGTCTCGAACACGATAGATCCAAAGGTGTTACTGTCCGAAACTCACCCGAGACTCTGCCTGCCTACTAGCATGCGTAAATCGGGTTTAACGAAGGAAGATAAGACTGAGTTATACCCACGGTTATCTCGCGACCATGCTATAGGTACAGAATGCTTGACCTTTGATATCAAGTGGGCGTCGCTGTGAGGTGCAAACAGCATCAGCGATACCAATACTTCGCCGGACTCAGGTGTGTGGGTGCGCGCACGAGTGTGCACCCCAAGCCGCAGTGCTACCTTTGACCGATCAAGCAACGTAAATTCTATGATTAGACCGAGAACAAAGCCGAGTCTCTAAGGAACTCGATCACAATCAACTGCAGCTGCGTCGAAACGATCGAACTCGGATCGAAGAGAGTGATCCCTTTGCGATACACGAACCTTTCTATTCGAAATACCTCTCCCATACACTCTCCTACAAGAGATATGCTCAGATTTGATTTGGGCGAAGATCAAACGGAGATGTTTCCAAGATGTTTCTCATGATGGTCAACATTTGTAGAGAATAGATAAGATAACTGCCCTGTGTGTCCAAATACTTAATAATCTTCGATATTTTGATAAGTCAGTTTATATATTTTGTAATTCGATTGATATTATCTTGCATTGAGTAAATTGTCTTAATTCGAGCTAATAATTGTTTATTGACAATATATCATTATTCATTGGTCATAAGTAAAATTTATCACAACCTACAGTGTAAATAATCTTTGAGTAAAGCAAATTACAAAAATACTTCTAGTAAATTTATTTTCGCTATTGTGTGATTGAGATCAATGACGATTGAAATCAATAACAATTCAAGTAAGAAACGTCGAGTTGACTTACGATCGTCTTCATTTGTCAAAGACCACTCGTAAAACTTGAAAAGAATAAAACATGTGACTCTCAATGCAATCACTCACGCATTGATTTCGCATTCGATAAAAGTTCTTCTCCGTCTGCACATTGGTTTCCGGATTTCCGGCGCTGACAAGATAGTTTGCCGAGATCGGTATCGATTTGCGATAGTCTTTAAGGATCGAGGATGGATCGAAGCTACGATAAGATCTGGTCCTTGTATTGTCGATCATGATAGTTATCTGAGCGAGAGAAACGTCTCGGTAGCGGAAATGGCGTAACCGAGAACTACATAAGAAGACGACGTGGTGGGCAGGGCGGATATCACTGTGATAAACCCGAGACCTGCGATTTCTCAGCAATCCCAGAGATGCAATCGCGAGCAATGCAACCAAACTACAACTGAGATCAAAATATCGGGTATTTTCGGGCGACACAAAATTTTATACGACAAATCCTAAGTGGATTATATTTTCACGAGTTTAGTAAAATAGAAAAAGTCGCGGGAAAATATAAAATAACAAGCAAGAATATCGAAAGTTTTCTGATATCTCTTCGGGTTAGTTAATAACGCACTGATTAGATCAGCTCCCGATAATTAATACTAAAAATATTGTGCAAAGAAATTTTTCTTGGATTCATTATCTGAAATATAGTCTCACAAATAATTTTAGCTGTTTCAATTAATTATATAGTCTTCTAAAATATATAAATACGCATTTAAAAATATACATATATGTTTATTATAGCTATTGTTTTTAAGTTTCAATGTTCAGGCTTACACAAGCAATTAACTAAGCATTAAATCACGTTCCCAAATTATTAGCGGTGACATCTGTTTATTGTTATAATTGAAACGGCTTTTTGAAAGTTAGTCGTCGGCATCGAACCATCGAATGTGACACGTACTAAAGTGATTATACAAATAGAGAATTGAGTGAGTTAATTAAAATTAAATCTGGTAGAATTTTTTTAAGGGAACGACCGCACTTTCCATCTGCCGATATTTTAAAACGGAATAGACAAGAATACGGAATTTGGTATAAGAAGTGGAGGCGGACGGAACAGTCAACAAGTGCTTTACTAAATATTTAAACGTTAAATACGTAAAACTGATCATTTTACGCTAATTTCTAAGTTAATTCTTTAATTTCAGAGATTTTTATTGCATACTATTATACATAAATTTCCGTAGTAATTCCGCATCTTTAAAGTTATTTAAATATCTGTGTAGGAATTACAGTGCTATATAAGGTGATTGCACTATTTTAAATAAACGAAGATTTGCAATGTATTTTGAATTACATCTTGCCTCGTTAGCAGTGTGCCAGTTCGCTCTGATGGTGCAAAATTGGTCGAATTGAGGCAATCAGGTGCGTCACGTGGGATTTTGCAGAGTCGTACGTGTAGAGGACACAACTCCCACGAGACTTCTTGTGTATCCGGTTTGCTCGAGAAACGCGAAGCTCTTTTTGCCACAAGATTACATATGTGCCGCAACGTGCAAGAATGTGTATATATACCTATATATAGGAATGTATATATATATTTTTATACATATATATGTATATACATATATATACATATGTATAAGTATGTACCATATACTTATAAGTATGTCGATGTATATGTGTATAAGGTGTTCTAAAGTTTCTCTTCCACACATATATAGCTCAAAATAATAGCAATTCAAAGTTACATTTAGGTATCCAGCGGGTGCAATTTAATTCACAAGCTCAATTGCTTGCAAAAATAATAAAGCGTACAATCGAGGAAATGTTTGGTTGCAATGGAAATTAATTGCAAACAATACTTTTAATATCGTGAACTTCTTCACAGTATAAAGTTTGCCATCCTAAGGCTAGATTTGACACTGAAAATTATTATTATGTATTATGTTATGATTTATTTCTTAGGTTAACATTTGCTGTTGCATTTTAACACTTGCTGTTGCATTTTCAATATTAACAAAATTATATTTATTATATTAATAAAGAAATTGAAAATTTTTGCAAACATTACGCTGTTTTGCACAAAAGAGCTGCATGCACATATTTGATAAGATACAAACATTTGTTTTACTTATATGATATTTATGTGTACCTTTGATACCTATATGCATATTTCACATGCACGATCACGGATATATTCATATTATAAATTCTTTTAGTATAAAATATTGATAAAAGGGAAAAGCCAGCAGCCGCAGTTATTATCTGCAGCGCCTCATCAGAAATGTCCGCTACGATGGTAACTAATTTAAAAGATGCCCTATAGGTTCCCGTATGTAAATTCCGGGTTTCCAATACGCATTTGTTGGCTGGATAGTATCGCGATATACTTTTATCTGTTCGTCATTGATATTCCAGCCACGTAAAAGATGGCTTTCTCCCACGGGGTGATATCCCTCGCAAGGATCCGCTTGCGGCGCTCCGCTCCGGCCGCTTTCCACTCTGTTTCCTTGCACGGTGGCCTGTTCCTGCCTATTCGTGCGCTTCGCCGTGCACGACTAGCAGGGCCAGCCTACAGCCGATAAGATTCCTATTTGTCGCTGAACTTATTGCGATAAACCCGCAACCCGCCCGATCATTTTGCCGTTCGAGCAATAAGTTCGCAATTGCCTGGAATCGATAACACTTGATGTTGCTGATCTCGCACAATCAAGTATCGACTCGATAAGCCTCCGTTCGTACGGTCGTTCCCGCGGAGGCTCGTTCTACAAACAATGTTTGGGACAAAGCAGAACAAAGCACGGTGCAGCGAGTGCTGAGAAATGGCTAGGGACGGCGCAGACATTTGAGAGTTTAATTTAACGGCTAGCTCAGGATCCAGGAAATATGGCGGTCACAATTTTTCCCTGGTCTTTATCGGGATTTTTATTGCCGTTTGCAATATGTACCCTTATATACCCTTATTGGTATCAACCTAAATCCTCTGAACTTCCATAGGGGACGGTTATGTACATCGATTTTTCATATTACCTTAATAAAGACAGTAATTGAAACGGATATTGCAATTGATTTTGTATTTAGTACCATTATCATATTTTACCCGTCCTTCTTTCCTATCATTAATAATATTAATGTTACTGAAAACGGATTGTTGTATGCCGAAGTACATTCAAGATTCTAAATCAATATTCTAACACAATTGATTGGATTAATTAGAAAGCTAATTGATGGAAATAAATGAAACTAATGCAGATTCTGAAATAGTCAATAGAATATGTTCCTAAAGCTTATAGAAAATATAAGAAAAGAGTTCTGTAATTACTGTCTAAATAATTGTCGGTTTAAAAATAGCATTTATGTTTCAAGTTAGAACAACTAAATCACACTACCAAGTTTCGAGCGTCGCAACTAGCATAATGATTTTTAGGAATGGAGAGAGCACGTCTCTCGTAGGATACAGATATACGGGCTGATCCCAGAAAATCCCGTCGTGTTTCCTCTAATATACGCGCGCATTTCGATTTCTGGACTACCGGGAAAATTAATGGCAAGGCTCCCCACAACCAGTGTAGCCAAGCGAATAATCCAAATTGCTAGCAGCCAGTTAGTTAGTCGGCGCTCCCACTAATCTTGACGATATTAATTCGTACGCGTGTGGGCACGCGTGCACACATCCTTGTTGTGGCCTGCTGCAAGGATCCTGCGAGCAAGTAGTGTGGGTAAGCGTTAAGGTGGACGGTTGGCGGGACCGTGTGATGATCAAGTGTACAGTATAATAAACGGATCTGTCGACGTCAACGCCAGAAGGGGCCAGGAAGCAGGTGTCCCGTTCGTCCTGCAAGACCGAGGATGCAGCGGATAGAGTTAAGATGTCCAGAATAATTGCACGTTAATCGTGTCTAAATATTTTACACAAAGAATTCCAAAGTCGATAAAATAAGAACAAAATATGTCATACAAAAAAAATAAGTAATATTAATACATATTTTTTTTCAATTTCTTTTATAAATAATATTTAATAAAATTAAAACTAAGGAAAATTAGTTTCATACACGGAAAAAAAAGTAGTCGTAAAATATGGATAACCACCATTTTTTACAGCAAAATTATAGCTGTCGCTCCAAAAAATATATCTCTTGCTGCAAAAAATTTTAGTTATCCATATTTTACGACTAAATTTAGCTATAGTAGCTAATCTTTTTTTTTCCGTGTAATAATTCTGTCACATAATCAACTTATTCCAAAAGATCAAGCGAGATACATAATTTCTAATTATTTTACATATAGATATCTCAGAAATTTTCATCTAAAATTTATTAAAAATTTTATATATAAAAACTGTCTCACTTTAAATTTATGATCTTGGAAAGTCCACTATAATAAAATTATATTTTAGAATATATAATTTTATAATAAAATATATATAAGATCCCTTATATATAATAGAACTTCATGATGAAACTGGGTCATAATTGAATTTCTTAAATGTAATGCTATACTATTTCAATTATATATACCTACATATCTCTACTATAATAAGTCTCTAATCTCTGTCTGTCTGTCTGTCTGTTCGCGAACTACTCATTCATTAATGGACCGATTTTCTTGAACCAGGTGTCAAAATTTTTCTAATTTCTCGGGAATGGCGACAATGGGTTAAATATTTTTCTAAACCAATTTTCTTGAAACCGGGGCCAAAATTTTTCTAATTTTTCGGAGATTGCAACGATTGGTTTAATTTTTTTTTAAAGAGAAAGCTTTGCTTTTGTGAAAAGCTTTAGCATCGGGTAGCGCGTAGCGCGAGCCTAAAAGCTAGTATATATATATAGTACAAGAGAATAAACTATTAAATAACAATAAGAATGAGGTCAATAATAGGGGTATTCAAATAAGTTAGAGTTTAACGGTTTAACAGGTTATGTCGGGTTAAAAGGTTAATTCTTTGTAGGTTAGAAAAAGACAAAGAGTGAGTTTAACCCGACATAATTTATACATAACCTGTCAAACCGTTAAACTCAACTTATTTGAATACCCCTAATATATTTATGTCGGTTAAAAATTTCGTGAAACTGTTTTAGAAATTTAAGTATAACGCCGCGGGGTATAATCAATAAAATTACGATTAAATCCAATATGTTAATTGAATACATATGCATACTTATTATACATGTCATTAATCATAAAGAAAAAGTCTGTTCAAATCTTCTCCTTTGTTTTAAATATAAATGCGGTTTGATGCGTGTCGGAACACACATTGCAAAATAATACATATGCATATTATGTTCTGCTTATTATTATGCCCGCCGTAAGAGATAACGTATGAGCCATTTATGGTATAATAAACAAATCAGTCTCCGTCAACACCGCGGGAGAGAGTCAAGAAGGTGTCCTGTCAGCAATGTCACGCATAAATAAATGATGCAGTTCGTCCATCCTCGCGACTAAGTTTCGCAATATTTTCTTGACGCTACGTTTTATAAAAATCAGCATTGTTTATAAAATCAATCAACTGTTTATCATTTTAGTGAGAATATTCTGCATCAAATTATGTCCATTTAATGTAAGAAATAACAAAATTACAAGAAATAAAAGATTAAAGAATTAACTATAATATGTAAATAATGAGGAATTTATTATCTTACAATTGGTATCATACATGATTACGTCACGCTAAAATCAAAATACTAAAAATTAAAAAATTTTAAACATTAGAAAAATTAAATTACGTGATTCGTTAAAACTATAATCATTTTTGTTATGCTGGCAATATATAAAATATATCAAAATTTCAGCACTTTATTTTAAAAAAATCAGATTTTTACATGTATCGCACTGAAGCGGTACGTATCAGTAATAATTTATACCATTTTTGTAACGAATTCAAAATTTGATTTATTTCGAAACGATCGATTTATTTCTGCGATGTTACCCAAATTCTCTCAATCAACCAATTGCAACCCATAAATGCTTGAATCATGCAGCACATGGTTGTTTACATATTCCATGTATGTTATGATTAGATACATCTAAATCACGGATCCGTATAGGCGCGCACTCCGAGCAATAATTATCACTTAGAGATTGCATGGACAGAGACAAAGCTTAGATACATGCTGGATGTCTCGGCGCAGACATTTGTTATCCTACCTGTCACTTGACTCACGATGCGACTCCTATCTGGCTCGTCTATCACCGGGATAGATATCTCGATTATGCTCCCTGAATGCAGCTCGTGTATGCAGGTAGGTTTATGAGGCAAGCGCGTACGTGCGGATTTCGGTCACGCCTCAACCATGCGAAAGATCAATGAATCTATTCTATTTCAAATCCGTCTTTGCATGAAAGATATAACTCTTGAAAAAATATATAACTCAGACAGACCTCAGACTACAGATCATCAGCTCTCAGAAAATTGGGATTCGAGCAAATCCCGAGTGGACCTGGTTGCCGTTAAAAAAGATATTCCATGGACAATAAATTTAAGAATGTATGGCGATCTTTCTTGGAAAAAAAGTATTTTAACTCTCTGACTACTACACGCCTCTATAGTGGCTTCTCGCTAATTGATTCTTTGAAACGAAACGCTACTATAGTGGCTTCCCTTTAAATAATTTTTTATTTTTTTAGGACGAAACACCATTATAGTGGCTACTCTTTTCTACCTTGGCTGCGTTCCGATATTCACTGCCAATGCTGAAAATTTATAGTGCAACCATGATGTAAATATAAAGGTGTACCAGTCCCGTGGTCCAATTATAATATGGCTGCTGATGCGTCTGCATTCCTCGGCATTTCTTATTCGCTCAATACACACGTAACGTCACTACGCGTGACGTCATCATGCGCACGACACAATGGTGCACCTTTATATTTACATCATGAGTGCAACATAACGTATGCTTTAGATTTTCAGCATTGACAATAAATATCGGAACATAGCCCTAGATATCTTGTTGAAAATAATCTTCAATTCTTTTAAACTATACTTACTTGTTTTATCAAAAAAAAAAAATGTGTTTTTCAATTACATTCTACGGCCGAGCTGTGCGTACAGCGGTATATTTATAGCTCTGTGTCCAGTTCAACCAAAGAATTAAGAAAACATTTTTGGTCTTATAAAAAAAAAAGCTTGAAAGTCACGATCATGTGTCAAGAAAATATAATGGATATTGATACTACTCTGTACTGATCATTCGACCGTTAATATATTTTTCCCCTTTATTAATTGTTTTATTTATGCATTGCTTATTTTTATTTTAAAAAGACAATTTCTTCTTAATTATTATTTTTGCCTAAAATTAAGTAATATCGTATCGTAACAATAATAATATAATTAATAACGTAATACAATTATACAATACACTATAGCAAGAATACTGTACTTATACAATATACTGTAACAAGAATACACTCTGCGTTAAGATTTTTTGCTTTTAAAAATTTCTCCGCGATTATATATAAGTATACTCATCGTTCTCGTACGTATCGAGAATTGTAATCAAGATTAACGGAATTAGCTCTAGGGCAACATCATTTTCGGATTTTCCATATTCTCTCCGCTATATTCTCATTCTCGCCGGACGATAATTGTGAGCTTGTAATTTAACGCGGAAAAAGGAGATGGTGACTCCGTATCCGAGTGCGCAATTGGTCGGCATCGGGATAGGTCAGCCAGACGACGGATAAGCACCAATTATTAGAGTTACCAGGACGTGTATCGTTCGTTATCCGATTAAGGTGGCTGAAAAGAAATCCGATAGGAATCCGATGAGGCTCGCCGGTCGGAGGTAAAGCCATTACCGTTGCGCGGCATCGGGAAACGTACGAGCGTGGCTACTGGTGCAAGAATGTTTCAGTACTTATTGGTACAGTAAAGTGCAATAATGGCGTTCAGTAGGAGGATTTTTAACATCCTGTCGAGTTTTTCCTCCAATGTCCAACATTGTGATATACGTATGTTCAAGAAATTTAATACGCCTCTAATTATATTTACCTCATTCCACGTCAAAACAAAGTCGAGCGGAAAATAGTAATTTATTTTGATCGTATGATCAAAGAAAGAAAAAGATAATACTTATCCATAAAAATTTGGTGTTATGTCAACTTAATATATTCCTATGAGATATATTCCTCAATGATTTTCCTATGAGAAAAACTTGATACCTACTTATATTACTATGAGATATATTTCTGACTTAATCTTATGAGAAGAACGATAGCAAACATATTTATTATTTTAAATTTCATGTAAAATGTTTAACTTATGTCAATAAACAATAGATTCATACCATTAGATTCACATTTGGATCTACAGATCTATATACATATATTACCAGAATCGGCATTTGCTATGCGTAGAATCTTTAAAATATAATGAGAAAAATACAATCGGAACTCTGTTCTATTAAATCGATATTTAGAAGCATTTATAAAGACGTAATTATTTCACTTGTGTCTATGTATACACTATAATATGTGTGTAGGTACTCTATGTAAGTTCGGTATGTACCGTTTATGTCTCACAAACGGCATAATTAATCTACAAATGAATATAGATATACTGTCTTATGGTGCACTATAGTTAAATTACGGAGTATGCAAAACAGTAATACAGAGAAGTTGAGTTAAAAGCATAACACGGTTCAGCGTGCAAATTACACAAAATACAGTCATTAATTCGATAAATGAAAATGTTAATAGTAACGCGCAGGTCAAAAAAATATTCAATTTAACATTCATCATTTCATCGCGATCTAGATATTCTAGGTGATGTTATTTCAAATTTTACGTATCAATCGTGCGTATTTCTTAAAAATGCCGTATACCTTATGTGCATTTGAAGAAAGCCAAAAAGCTGTCGGTAAAAAATAAATGTATAAATATAACAATACTATATGTATATGTTGGTATTGAGCGTTCCAATCGCAGCATCTGCAAAACGTGCGCACGGCCCACATTATATGCACGCCCATGTAGGAACGGTGAAATAAATATACTATAACGTTACACGTTGTGTAATCGTTTACGCTCACAAAGCTTTCGCCGCAAAGCTTTGGAATAATTGCTCGCCAAAGTACCGCTGCCATTCGAGCGTGCTTCAGTTTCGATAGAACGACGTTAAGGGCACGTTTTCTATCGGCGAAATTCGTAGCCCACTTCCACGCGTCTTCTGCTTTTGTGGTTCCGACGTTTTCCTACGTTCTGTGCTCTAAGCAACCTCCAACATGCCGCACTGGCATCGAAAAGTCGCCTCGAGAAAAGCCGGTCGGAAAAGCAAAGCGCAGACAAGAGCGTGCTTTGCTTCCGATTCCTCCGCAGCGTCTAGCAGCATTGATTTTCAGGCCAGAAAGACGTTTATTGTTCGTTTCTTTGAGGGTTGGACAGATTGCCGACACCAAAAAATAAGGAAAAATATCGCGGAAATAAAGATAACTTTATACATGTATGTGTACTTTTTAGGGGACAAAAAGAATTTTAAGATAATTTCCAAATAATAATCAGTAAATATCTTATTGTTAAGATATGAAAATTTTCGCTATTTTAAATGTTAGATAATTTTAAAATATTTCTTCGCTATAATACAAAATTGTTCCATGGATACAATTCACATCTCACCTAACGTTAACTAAATATTTTTTGTTTTGCTATGCGTTTACTAATTTGTGACTATTATGACGATAATGTAATAAGATCATGTATTTTGTTAAGCTGTGCTTCTGCACAACATTTATCTCCTTACGCGTAACTTTCTTATGCTATGCCAGTTTAATTAGTGCGATGAATGGGCGAAATTTATTACGTGCAGGAAATAGTGGGTTTGGGTAATTCAGTAGTGCAACCTTGCGCTGTGAAAATGCGGCTGAGATTTAAGTAATTTATGGCATTCGGTATATATTCTCTCTAATCATATTTCTTATTTTTATTCAGATCTTACTCTATATTATCTTGGTTTTTGTAACTATATTAATATGGTATAATATATATGAGTTAGTTTTCATATGTGCAATTCTTCAATGATCACATAATACACTATTTTATATTACATGGTTATAAAATTTTCATATTTTTAATCTTGGAAATAATCCGTCTCATAATGCAACGTGATTTCTCGAATAAATGTTTCAAGAATTTCATGGCGTTTTTTATATATCTTAAATAATCGGTGTTATGGAAGAGAAGAAGCGTTGAAAATCATCGCAACAAAATGTAAAAACAGATGGAGAAAGTACAAATTCTTGTCGATGTTAATACGAAAGCGAAGAAGCTTGTTAGAGAATGGCGTTTATTTCATTTTAAAGAAAAACCGTGAGACAAAAAGAAAGAGAGTAAGAGAAAAGGGGGAATAAAAAGTAGTTGCTTTCTTTTTTCTCCCCTAAAACCGCTAATAAAAGAAAAAGAGGACGGTTATAAATCGTAACCTTGCATGAATGCGTGAAGGCGAGCAATCCTTTGCATCTCGGTAGTAAAACGAACCCAAAGCATACCCCCTCCCCATCAACTTCAGATCGTACTCTCCTTTTCCATTTCTTTTTTTCTCTCCTTAGTCCTGTCCCTCATCGAGCGTTGATCCTTGAATTTGTAGAGACGATGAATCAACTATTTTTCACATGTTTTGAGATTTTTCTGAATATCACGAATAACCGTATTTATGGCATGCGTGCAGAACAGTGTGATATTTAGAAAGAAGGCAAGAATACTTTGATATCCATGTCTCAAACTGCAATGGCAATCAGATATCTGATTAATTACGGTGTAATAAAAATACTATATCATTGTTAGACGATGATTAGTACTCGTATATCCTGCACATTGCGTTATCAAAATACAAACAATTTTAGAACAAAATTTACATTAATATTGATTCTATATATTTATTTTGCGTAAATCAAATTTTTTATATAAATCATGTATTTTATGATAATGTATAATATGTTTGCTAAAATGCTTATAAAAATTATAAGTATAAATTATCTCAAATTCTATTATTTTCTTCTTTGTAATAAAAAGATCTATGCTTATATCCATGACTACATTTATTTTCACTCATTTTCATGTAAAAATCATATATATAAAAAAGCATTATAATTTATATTCCAATATTTACGCAACTAAAAAGTAAATTTGCGTATTTATATAAAAATTATATAAATAATATTTTTTATATATTAATAGTAATATTAAAACTAATATTTCTTGCTCTTTATTTATAAAATTATATTCTGTTACATTTTGTTATGTTATCTTCTATCATTTATAACGTACAGAATGTTTATTCCAAAAGAAAGAAATTCTACTTTTTGACATTTGTACACTGAGTTCATCCAACTAAATATTTAGTCCGATACGTTCAACTAAACATATTACTACGATGAAACAAAATATTGTTTCCAAACCCCATAATTTGTTACTATTGTAAACAAATGGGGTTTTGGAAACAATATTTTGTTTCATCGTAGCAATATGTTTAGTTGAACGTATCAGACTAAATATTTTAGTTGGATGAAATAATTTTTTTCTCATTCAGATATATTTTACACACAACCACGTTAAAGAATCATTAACAATATTTCAAATTTACATTAGAAAATAGTTCTATTAGCTCAGGCATCTTGTAATAATACCCAGCACTTACCCATTCCCGATGGTAAATGTAAGTAAGCAAAAAGATATCGGATTACACGACTAGACGGCTCGAGTGCTTCGGGTGTTTGCAGTAGCACCCCGAAGTGTGCCGACCGAAAAGTAAGGGCAAAATGGGCGAGGGTGGCCAAGCGGAAAAACGGAGGGAGCGAGCTGCCTCGCGAATTTGTTAGGAGCACATGCAGCGTGACTGTTTCACTTCACCCCTGAAACTTATTCCCGAAGGGAGGACCACGATGAAACGAGCAAACACCACGCAAAAGCTGCGGACGTTCATTGCGCTTTTCGGACGCGATGCATTTGTCAGTCTTAGGATCATCATTTTATTTTCTCTTAATATATGTTATACACAAATACATTTATCATTATTGTTACGTAAATGAAAAAAATTTTATAAAATAAATTTCATACAAAATGGGTCATAAAACATTTTTGTACTTTTAATACTTTTGTTTCTATGTTTCATAATTAAATTCTTTCTTAAAGTTAAGTTTAAATTGTCGATAGATTTCAGTGTACAATCAAGTAAACTCGATGTGATTTTACAGTAAAATATGTGAGAGGACAATAATTATAGAAGATAACATGATAATACTTATTGTTATATGGCATTGCATATATATTATTTTACTTGCATTTATGATATATCGACGCAAAATAGTTGAGTTAAAATTAAAAATGTTTCCATTTTAGTTTCTTTCTATTTGCAACTTTTATCTTTTAGACTAGACACAAATAAAGAAAGAAGAAAGTTCTAAATTCTATCATTTCTGGTTTTTCAAGTTTTCACAATAATTGAAAAATTTATAGAGAACATAGATAATAAAATTAAGCATACTGCTAGATCATTCAGGCAAAATGGTCCGTGCGCATCGCAAAAATGCCGACGTTGCGTTTCCGGAGTAAAACCGCCGTTTCTTTCGCGACCATAGAGAATAACGAGCCTGCAGACGCAAAAAACTGTAAAGACAGGGTAATGTCTGGGGTGGACCAAGAGTTGGGGAAAACTTGAGCGAAGGAGAGAAAGGATCCTATGCACAGAGGGAATTGGTGGAAGAAGGAGGATGGAAGGATGTGCCGCGAGAGTGGCAGAAAGGCACAAAGGAAGAAAACTGGGCCGAGGGTACAAAGGGACGAGCAATCAGCTCGCTGCGGTTGACGAACGTGACTTTGGTTTCTTGCTTTCGATAGATAGGAAAGAGGAAACGATCCTTCTCCTCTAACGAGACGTTGCAAATTACAGATTCTTCATGATCTGTAGAAAAATCGTTTGCGTAAATAAGATTAGAATTGATTAAGATTACATGTATTACATAGTATATTTAAATTACACAAAGAATTGCATTGTTGTTAAATGCGAATAGAAGATATAAACGATCAATATATGCAAATTTGATGAAATAATTGAATTTATTTTTAATAAAATTTGCAATATATAGGTAATTGACAAATAATTATATATATGCAAATAATAAAAACGCACAAATAATTGAATAACTAAGAATTCATCCTAAGTTGTCATTCCATTTAATTTAGTTCTATTTTAAAAAATAGACAAATTGATTAATGAATTTGATGGATACGGGGTGGATACGCGACTTATTGTTAGAATAATATTGTGTACTTTATGTCCCTTAAAATAATCTGACAGTTTAAAAGCTAAAATTTTTAATGCGCGAGTTATCCAAAGCGTACAAAATGTTTGAAGCATAAAATAAGTGTCTTAGTGATAAATATTTTTACTTTATTCTAATTTTTAAAAAGCATGTTTAAAATCATCAATCGCGTTGTTTTTTCTTCAGCAAATTTTACTAATTCGAACGTGAAGGCCATTCACCTTTCTTCATTATGCAATTTTTTTTATCAATAGTCGCAGTCTGTCCTCGATTTTTGGAGCATTTAATTTAAATCGCAATTCAAATTTTTAATTCAAAATTAAAATACATATTTTATAATGTGCTGTGCGACGGTGAAGCTTATGTAGCTGAATATCAATACAATATTTCATTTTTACGTTGGCGTACAATGATCACTTTTGCTTGTACGTACATCTGTTTCGTATTTTATAATTAAGCATCGATGTTATTATACACATAGGTATAATGCAGATAATAAAATTGTTTCTTAACCCATTTTGTATAAAATGTATTTTATAAAATTTTCTTCATTAATGTAATAATAACGAAATATATTTTTATAATTTGCTATCTCCCGGAAACTCTTATTTTAATATTGATATAATCCTCTACTATAATACTCCAGTTTAAATTTTTTTGAAGGAAGAGTGCGCTTCGTATTTTGCAAAAAAATGCACGAAAAAAAGCGTGATACAAGTTTTACGAAATCAGCTGGTACGAGATATGTTATACATATGCAGAATTTCGTTTTATGTCGCAGAAAGAAATTTTAGACGGTAATGTTAGGTACCTCATCCTGCGTATTACACGCTGGAAATGTAATCTCTTCTCGCTATCCTCATGTCATGAGTTTTGTAAAAGATTCACAACAACCCTGTACACTTTGTATCTATATACGCTTATACGAATGCTCGCACAAGTGTGTATGATGAGACGCAGGCGTTCTCAATTTATATATATGCTCCTGTGCACAAATTCGCACATATATATACAGTGTATTTCGCACAGCCTTTGGCTCAGAGCTATTCGAAAGCTTTATTCGAAGAGACTCGCTTTTAACCCGCCCGGGGAAACCCGACGCCGGAGAAGCGCGATGGAATGTTGAAGCTCATATTACCGGCGCGCGTTTTCGATGCCAGTTTCGACGCGGTTGATCAGGAAAATGGAAAACGGATCCGATCGCTTGCACGAGGTTACTGGGAGAAAATTTGAATTTTGAATTGCGGTATAACATCGCTGATGTTGCGTAAATTTGTCGCCATTAGCGATAGCAAAATGCGTTAAATGGAGCTGCTATTGGATGTGATAATTACACGGCGATAAATTTCATAGCGAGTATTCACCAACTATTTATGTAGTTATATGCGGTTTTAGCTATTTGTCCTATTACGAAGAAGAACGATTGATTGTGTGATATTATATATAAGATTTTTTGCAAGAATTGAATTAAAATCAAGATAATTTTCTTATCTAACAATAAAGCTTTAAAAGGATATACAAGTCATTAAACCCTGGAAAAGTCATATTATTAGAATTGATGAGTACTTTCTATATATTGTATATATATGTATTTCTCTCATACGCATTCTATTAGGAGTGATCGTTAATATAGTACATGTAAATAAGAAGCAAATTCATATTAATTTTCTCGAGCAAATTTAATATTTAACCTGTTAATTAATTAGGCCAGTTGCCCGAGATTTTCAGCGGTACGATTGGCAAATGATAATTGGATATGGACGGGATCCGCGTGAGTGAGCATTTGTTTTAAATTACTTGCCTTTCCGCGATGCATATTTAAATAACCTGCAGTCCACATCATGTAGATTTCCGCTAATTTATATCATGACTGTTTCACATTAAAATAATTATATCGATTGGGCAACGATCGGCAAGGTTGAATGACAATTAATAAATTGATTTTGACGTACGCTGTTATTAATTCGTATATGAGCAAACGGATATGAGCATATTTGAGCTTTTACCATAAAAATTATATCGCTAGTAATTATACGCGCACGTTAATGTATTATTTAATTTAGTTCCATCCTGCAGTGAATATACAATTTTCGCGATATAATTATACAAAAGCTTTATACTTTTTCTACATTTACACTTTTGTATAATTCAATAGCTCTATTATTTTGCAAAATGATTATAATTAATTGCAGTAATTGTGTTAAATAGTTTTATAAATGTAAACTTTATATTTTGGTATTAAAATAGTCTAAATATAAAAAAAATATAATAATTTTAACATGCACTTTAATTAATGGTTTGTTGTCCATTGTTTTATTATAAAAAAATAACTAATTTTATAATTAACAGAAAATAATTAACCTTCGGAAGGCGGATGCTGAAACAGCCGCGTGCAAGGCGGGCGCCGGGTCACTTCTGACCCATGGTAAAGTTTTTCTTGTATACGTTACAAAACAAATTCTTACATGACTGTTATTCCGTGCGGCTCAATTAAGTTACAAGACTCTTTAATCCGCACAGTCCAAACAAAACATCGAATCAAGGGGTTACGTGACCCGGCGTCACACACACAACACACACACACACAAATACATTGTACATACTACCACTTGAACAAACAATGTTTACAAATTGACTGAAAATTCAACTTATTATGCATATGTCGCGCATTGCAATTAAAGGATCACCAAAATTGTATTCCATACGGCGATTACGGCAATAATTGAGTTTTTGAGTTTTAGAGTTTCGGCATGTCGAGTGTGCCATTTAATTTTCTGTAGTATACGTATTCAATAGCTGTTTTACTTGTCGTAATCGACCGTACATTTTTTGACAAATTGTTCTACGAAGAAATGTCAATCTTCTTTGCGGAAAAAAACCAAGACAAAATTGAGAGAGAGAGAGAGAGAGAAGTTGATAAAATTACGTGATTTTGAGAATGATAAATAGCTGCTCAGGCCGTCAAAAAGTAAGGAGCGCAGATTTTAAAAATAAAAGTTAAAATAATAAAATTAAAACAGTTGTCTAATTGTAATTTTATTTGGTTAAATATTTTACTAAAATATTATTGTTTTTCTTTAACTCTTGGTTCTTAATCTATTAATTTTTTTTAAAAACAAATTTTACATAAATTAAAAAAAAAAGATGATCAAAAAGAGACTGAACTGATACTAAAGCCGACTCTGGCAAACGAGACCGAAAAGATATGAAGTAGTACGAAAAAAAGTTGCAGAGCAAGATCCCTGTAATAAAGCAGAAATGTAACGGATGGCAAACAAAATGCGTGAAAACAACGTTGGATAAACGCTCGCAAACAGAAAGAAGAATGCACATTACAGAGCAATAAACAGACCGACGGAAAACGGCAGGAATGGCCGTGAAGGGGAAACAAGAGATAATAGAGAGAAAAATTCATTTTTACTCATGCCAAAGGGAACGGCCGGGGCAGACATGCGAAGACAATCTCTGAATCTATGAAGAGAAGAGACGAAGGCCGTGAACAATGACGATATTAACGTCCTTCAACGAAAGCAAGAGAGATGGGATACGAGAATTCTTTTGTCGTGACGAGGAAACGTAAAATGGATCAGTAGGAAAGTGGCTGAAAGGGCAAAAAGTGAACGAACGAAGATACAAAGAATGATGAAAATAATAAACTTCCGAAACACGGAGACACCATATGGCATTAAAGATAAACTATACTTATGTTAATCCTTATTATTCCGCGAATTGACTTAGACTATGAAAATTACATGCGCATGAGTGCTCAATTTGGCTGTTATGACTAATACCCGACAAAATAATTTCTAGTTCAATTAGAAATACATACATGTACTATTACTTCATTATTTGGATTAAATAATATTTAATCCTAATAATGGATTAAGTAATTAGGATTAAATAATAATTTAATCCTAATAACAAGATAACACATTAAATTCATTTAATATTATTATATCCTCCCATAATTGAAATTAAAAAATAAATTGCGATTTGCTCTTATTGTCAGTAATGTCTTTGCATTTTTATTCTAATTTTTACTCACTTTTGATACTTAAAAAATTAATAACATAAGGAGTTTGGAATTGATCATATAAATTATTGTAATATACATATATAAACTCCTTACAAAAATTAGAGAAACACTTAAATTTAAAGAAAAATAGGCAAAATTCGGGCAGCTGTATCATCGTTAAAAATAAACAAAATTTAAGTTTCAAAAAAGGGTTTTAAAGCTTGAAATATCTACTTTCAAAAGGTCACTATTTATTTTTAGTTTCTGTGAGTTTGGTAATTTTTACATATAGAAAACTACAAACTTGGCAAATTAGGAAATTTTCTTCTCAATTTGTGGGCCTGTCACGTGCCCAAAAAAATCTCCGAAATTTTTTGACTTTCTAATGTGAAAGCTTGAAGTTTTCCCTACAAAATCTCTTTTTAAAAATCTTTCTACGATTTTTTGTTACTAAGTTATCGCACTAAAAATCAATTTTTAAACGCTGATTAAACTTTATTTTCCATTTTTCTTTATTTTTGCACTGAAATTAAGCAATTTCACAATTTTTTGTACGTTTCGCCCTATAAAACCATAGTGGCCACCATGAAAAAAATCTCACAGCTACTCGGCAAATTTTTTTTAAATGTAGGGTACCTAAAAGTACAAAAAAACGTAAAGAATAAATTTTTGTTGTAGTTCTGCACAATTATTTTCTGGGTCAAAATAAAAAAGAAAAAAATCGTTAATTTTTACATTATTTTCATCTATTTGTATCATGTCTACATGTTATTTAAAAAAATTTGGCAATTATACCATTTAATAGAGCAAAGTTACAGCTTTAAGAATCTGTTTTTTGAATTGCGGTACGGTGATTTTTAACGGAGTTATGAGCAATCTAAGTTAAAATGCTCATTTCTTATTCAATCCGCGATAACTCAGTAACAAAAAATCGTAGAAAAATTTTTAAAAAAAGATTTTGTAGGGAAAACTTCAAGATTTTACATTAAAAAGTCAAAAAATTTCGCAGATTTTTTTGGGCACGTAACAGACCCACAAATTCAGAAAAAAATTTCCTATTTTGTCCAGTTCGTAGTTTTTTATATGTAAAAATTACCAAACTCACAGAAACTAAAAATAAATAATGACTTTTTGAAAGTAGAGATTTCATGCTATAAAACCATTTTTTGAAACTTAAACTTCGTTTATTTTTAACGAAGATACAGCTGCCCGAATTTTGCCTATTTTTAAAAAAAATTGAAGTGTTCCTATAATTTTTGTGAGGAGTTTATATATACAGGGTGTTCTAAAAAAGAGGGGCCAAAATTTAGGGAGATATTCCTCACACCTAAAGGATGAAAAAATGTTATATGTATGGACATGGGTGCGGAAACGCTTTTTTCAGGAGTTAGAGCTTCTTTTATGAGTACGGCTAAATGAGGTTGTGACCTTATCTGCCAGGCAGAAATCAGAAAAATTTGACCTTTAATGTTATAGTTACTTGTTTACATAATGATTAATCCTAAATTGTTTCTTGTGTATAAGTAATACAGTCAACAATATTTTCAACATAACTCCTGAAAAAATCGTTTCCGCACCCATGTTCATATAACATTTTTTCATCCCTGAGGTGTGAGGAATATCTCCCTAAATTTTGGCCCCCCTTTTTTAGAACACCCTGTATATTTGTTATTAAAAGTTATGCTACACCCGTACATATTAATTTAGATTTTATAGCAGAGAAATGGCAATTTTGAAAAATGAAGAGAAGAGAACACATAAGGTAAGGAATGACACAGACTACGAACAGAACGGATCAAGAGCTGCAACTTAAAAGAAGGGAAATAGTGAGATGATGCAGATCTTCCGTTTTATAACAAACTTAAAGTTCAGCCAACTGTATATTACGTATATGTATGTATGTGTGCATGTGCGCATGTTCATACGCATCTGACGTCATTCGCTTTGTTACAATTCTCACTTCAATGCAATGGGACGAATTCAGCAGATGCGCGCGGCTTTAGAGTCCATCTTTGCGTGCGCTCTTTGAGTTCGTGTCGTCATTCTTGCCGAGTATTTCGTATATATCATCCTTAGCTATGCGTTGCCTCGATCGAGCATTTACCAAGTCATTTGGGAGTGCAAGTTTCGACGAGGCGTCTGAAATATAGATCCGCGTGCGACGTCATGTAATCACGACGAGAACTTCGCGTTAACAACATAACTTGGCAAAATTTACTCTATCGATATTGAAATTCACGAAACTTGTGCCATTTCTGATATTAACGGTTTTATCATATGCCGATGATTTTTAAAGATGTTTTACTCCAGCCTTTATTGTGACAGATTTTTAAGTTAAAGTGGATCTTTTAAATAAATAATTAAAATGTTATGATCAATAGCTTTCGAGTTATAAATGATTACAAATAAAATTTTTTAAGATTTAAATCTTTTGAAATCAATTAACAGAACTCTTTATTGATTCAAATTAAAGGAGGTTTTGCATTTTTTAATTTTTTATTTATTCTCTAATCATCATTATCTTCATAAATCACATAGCATGAAGACTAGCTAAACGTCCAAATTTATGAGGAAATGGCAGACGTTCTGATGTTAATCAACCTTTCGATTAATTTTGACATTTACTGTATCCATAGAATATACTTAGGTATCCAGTCCGTCGGAGTATGTTTAACCATCCGATCAGAATTACAAAGCGCGCCATTAATCGAGCGAGCGGCGGGCGTAATTGGGCGTTCAATTATGACGTGCGCTTAAATCTAGGTTTTCATCTCGGCGAATGGGAATTGATCGTGGAAACACGTGTGTTCCTTTTGCATTTGATCTCGAAATTCTCGATGCTGTCGATATTAATATACTTTTTGTATAATATATAATATGCAGATGATGATTGTGCATGATATATACAGAATGTTTGATAATTATCAAACCATCTGTCGTATTATAGGCAAATATAGATCAAGCTAAGTTAAATAGAAAAATCCTGTATCGTTTTGCAAGTTTCTCACTTATTAATGTAAAATTAATTAATAAAGATCCGCGATTTAGCGTGCGTTTGAATAATTCGGCGAGAAGTGACAGCCCTGCGTCATACGAATAGTGTATACAGATACTCTGTATATGTGTATATACATACAGAATATACATAAATATATATTCTATATGTATATACACATATACAGAGTATCTGTATAATATGTATATAGAATATATATATATATATATATGTATATGAACGTGCCAAATATGGCACGCTCGGCACTAAAGGGTTAATAAGGAACTCATGTCCGGAAACGCACCGTTTGCGAGCTGCAAACTGGACCTGTTGGTATGTTAACTAATATAAAAATAATTCTCATAATAACTTTATTTGCTTACATTACATCTGTTTTGACATTGCTAAACATTTTTTAATGTAATGTAAGCAAATAAAGTTATTATGAGAACTATTTCTATTACTGAACACATACCAACAGGTCCAGTCTGCAGCTCGCAAACGGTGCGTTTCCGGACATGAGTTCCTTATTAAAAGTTGGTCTACTTTGAACCCCCTACGTACCCTAGAAGTTTGTTACATGTATTCTGAAACACCCTGTATATTAATTAGATATATATATGTATGTATGTATTGGATTGTCAGTCTTGCGAACGATCCAAAAGCCGTGGGAAACAACTTTACAGTCCACCCATGCCGCCAGAGCACCGCAATCTCGTGAATTGTTCGTCCGATCGAGTATTCGACGTACATCGCGAGATTTCGACAATGCTTCGCGTGGGCTCGACTGCGCGCCGGAAGCGAAGGCCGATGTGAAAATGCTTCCGGAGCCGAACGGAGCCCATAGCCGGCGAGCCCGACGTACGAGGTAATTTCGCGGAACAAGTTTTTAGTTCGCGACTGGCAGTTACTCTGGGACACGAGTTAAGAAAGTTGCCTCCACTCGAATCTCTCTTGGCATACGCGATAGAGGGGAGTTTTGCCTCTTATCTAACGAGATTACAAAAATTTTTTAAATTTTCCAGAAGTACGCGCACCGGCGTCGATTTTCGCGCTTGTCTCTTTCGGAAAGGAAAGGAAATCGGCGAACATCGTGCCAATTTATATTACGAACAATATCTCGACGATGAACCGACGATGCGCGTTATGGGAGAAGTTAGAAACGACGAATAACACGTGCGCGCAAATGTTCAGGGAATAAATGTCAGAAAACTTTCTAAATAGACCATAGCTATACTTCTCGTGTTACAGCTTTTATTAGGATTATATTGCTTGTAGAATAAAGCGAGTATTAAATGACTGTCTTATAAAGACTCTTCGTAACAATTTTTAATTAATTTTAAAAGATTGTTAATGCTTGTTCAAGACAAATAAAAATAAACGTTATTGTTAAATAAAAGGACAAAACTTTAAGTTATTAACATTGAGGCTAAGTTAAGGCAAGTAGCGTTGAGACTATTAATTATATTTGATTCAATTTATATAAGATAATTTTATAAATTTTATAAATACATAATATAACTCTCTTATTACAATGTTGTTATTACATGAGATTTAAATAATCTTTTACGATACATTTTTTCGCAATAAAATCCAGTCCAAAGTTAAAGCCATTGCCGTTATTAGAACTTATTAAAATCCATTGTCCTTTTAATTCTTCTTCGCAAAATCTAATTTTCTCACATCGATGATAAATTGACTATAATTGCATAGTAAAAAAATTATAGTCCGGGTACTCATTTTTATAGTAAATTCTATTATAATACTAGTAATATAAACCATATACGCATGGTACTTGAGAAACAATAGAACTTTTTACTATAAATTGTAATAATTTTAAATATTTATATAGTAAAACATGAAGAAAGGAATAGTACATAACTTAACTATTCATATATAGCCATCGCAATCTTAATATGGTAAGTGTTACTATATTATTATCGTTCGCTTAGATATTAATATAGTAACAGTAAAGTCAGAAAAATCAATATAACAACAACTATATTATATTATTTGGTTACCACCGCGAGTGATAAGCTTTTGCACCACTAGATGGCCTAGTTCTCAATGTAAAATTCAACCAGAGACAGTATATAGTCCTCACGGCGAAAGCGTTTATCACTCGCAGTAAAGTAAGCTAATTATTTGTGTGAAGCAATACATTTCTTTTAATTCTTCTTCGCAAAATCTAATTTTCTCACTTCAACGTTACCGTTACGAACCTCAGGTACGCTTTCTGGATACGTATGTTCCAAAAAGTTCTCACCGACAACTTCGTGCCATCTTTTACGAAGACCATGTCGGTCTTTTCTCCTTTTCCATTTCAATCCCTTCTAGCGATCGATGTCACCCTGTCGGATACGCTTCTCCTTTGTAACGCAAAGGAACTTTTATGTAATTTCGTCGGGGCACGGTGCAGATGCAACTAAGAAAGTTTAATTACATGTCTGCACTTTTCTTAAGATCAAGTATTATAGCTCGTCTGTTTGGCAGAGCATTTATGCTCTTCTTGGCCGAAAACGAGCATTTAGGATTAATATAATTACATCAAAATTGAACTTTTTAAACTTTTCAAAGAAGTTGAATTATTTACGCCATACTCGTGCACTTTTCCGACTTGTATTTACTGACCGTACTCAAAAAACTGACGCGGAAATTATTATCATCTTCAAATTTACTACAAAATATTAAACTGCTTTAAATATTCGCATATTATGTAATATAAACACGCTTTCTTTATTCATTTATGCAAAAATATAATGGTATAAAAACAAAAACTTTTATGTTTTTCTACTAATTTAAAGCTACCAATTTAAAAAATAATTTTATGTATAAACATAATATACTTGAATAACAATTACGCTATCAAAAATGTACAGTATAATAGAACTGAAAAAAAAATAACATTTATGAGAGATGTCGGATATTTCATTATTGACATTTTGTAACAAGCAAGATATAAGCATGACGATTGGTTTGAAATAATTGAAGGAGCTTGGCGGAATATGAAAATTAATTTCAACAGATAGCCGATATATGTCTGGCGATAATTAATTTGATAATTTAACGATGAAGAAATTAACGATGATGTAATTGATTTCGAAGATTCGCGTGAGTAATTAATGCTACGACGGGTGTAATGCACACGCGTCGCGTGCAAAACCGACTTCACGCCGAAGTGCACATTTGGATCATCCGTTCATATTAGATTATTAGTATCTGATTACTGTTGTAAATTAATTTCCACGAAATAATACTATTCGGTTGGCGGATTATCAGTAAATTCCAATATGCAAAAGTATACCTCCCCCTTGCAACTTGAGTTATCAGGATGAAACATGTTTTATGATGAGATTTTTTCATATGATGAGATTATATCTTCTTTTTATAATGGCTTCTTTATTTTACGCTTGGCTTTATAACCGAATATTATAACATGATAAAATATCGATCCTAAGATGAAAATTGCATTACGGATTAAATCCTGAATAAAGATTGGCTTATATTTTAAGCGTATTTGCCGCTAATAAAAGGTCATATAATTTAGCAAAATCTTACAAGTTATATGTGTTTGGATTATGACAATGTGCAGGGTTTATGCTTAATGCGTGTAAATGATATATTTTATTTTAAAAGAATACTGTTTAGTTGCTTTTAATTAATTGCTTGAAATTAATTAATTCATAAAAAAATTAATATATCTTATCTACATTTCTATTTTCCATTGCAACTTACAGAAATACAATACCTACATATATTTTCAGCGTAAACGTAGATCGATTTTCGGGGAAATAATTTCTTATTGCACATAACAGTGTGCAATTTAAATGGAACCAAACGGTGCAAGATATTTTGCACGTAATTACCATTCTCCTCAGATATTCATCGATTACTTGAGGGTTAATTTGCCTAGAATCCAAACAGGAATGAGTGAGAGATCTAATCCGGGACTGGCAACCGACGTAAAACGATAAACACGCCACAGCCATACATGCTCACTATCTTAATGTCAGTGATCCGATACACATATACAAGATATTTCAGACATTGCCAATTTCTGTCGACTTGTAAAGGTTTTAAAGATTTTTTCTTAGCAAAAATTGATTAAAGGGTATCATTTATTGCAAATGTTAATCCTTAATATTGAATATCCCAGTAACTAAATACTAAATATAATATACAATATCTCTCTCTCTCTCTGTTAAAGTAACTTATATATAAATATATAAAACTAAAAGTTTTATTTTATCAAATAAAATTACCTACATACTTCTATAACTCTTAATATCTCCACATTATATAATCATTATTTTTCTGTGTTTGGCTACTCATTTTGGTGTTCTATAATTTGGAAAAAGAGAAAGGGGAGAGAGAAAGAGAGAGAGAGAGAGAGAGAGAAAGGGAGAGAGCGCAAGTGAGAGTGAGAGTGAGAGTGAAACAGACTAACACTAGTTGTGGTAATGGCGATGGCGATAGGGGGTTGCGGGAAGGAGAAAGATCTGGGAAGGGGCAGACCCGGGAGAATTTTCAAGCACGACGTCGCAATTACATCGGATCAGAGTGGAATATTTCATCCGGCGCCCTTCATCCGACGAAAACGAGAAAGACGGGGTTGTGCAACCAGCCCCTCTGCTTCTATCCTTTCGCTCTCCACCCACACCCGCCCTCGTACGGATTATTAACGGGCAATTTGCCGCGTCTGCTGCTGACTGTATTGTCTCTCTATTCTCTGGCCCTCCGTCGGTCGGATGGCAGACCGTCTTTCCTCTTTCTCGCATCCTTTTCCGTCTTCCGCCCGTATTCAGCCTGTCTCGTCGCCTCTACGTCGAGTGGTTTTCCTTCTTGTTCTTCCTCCAATCGACCTTTCGCCCTTTCCACCATCCTCGTCGCGTCGCTTCATTTTAAGAGCGGTTCGAAGTTCGTTAAGATGGCACGAGCTGCGCGAGGTTTCGGTCACTTGGAATCCCTACGTCTGCAGAACCCTTTTTGTTGTATCACTTCAAGGACATTTTCTGCTCCGTCTCGACAGGAAGACAGAAATTGAAATGGGAAAAGTGTAACTGATGAAGCTGTTATTTAGGGGGAAATGGTAACAATTGATCGACGCGGAACACGCAGAATTTCTGAATCATCGACGAACTTTAAGTTTTTATCATAATTGTATTTTAATTTATGTATCTGTAACTCTTAAGCTAAAATTTAACTTGCCTTACAAGAAAGTTTCTTAACAAAACAAGAGTACACTTTTTGCGAGATATCGCATCCAACTAAAAATTCAAAACCTACAAGAAACGTTAAGATAATGAGGAGATTCGCGAAGACATAATGTTGAAACTTTATAAAAGACGATGAGTGACCTTATTACAAGGAAGCGTAAGTACAGCTTGGTACATTAATGACTCAAGAGCTTAAACAACTCGAAGCAAAAACAAGTTCTAAGCATGTACACTCAAGAAATTCTTTCGTTACGTTTCATTAGGAATGTTTTATATTATAACATAAAATATACCTATATGTCAAAACACTATTCTCTTTTTCGCATAATAGTTCATATCCAAAAAGTTATAAATGTATGAACATTGCACTATTTTTCTTATATCAAGTTACTGATTTATAATAAACATTATATCAAACACAGTAATAATTAATAAGTTATTATAGCGAGATTAAAACAATTTATATAATATAATATGTGTAAATTTATTTATTTACATAAATGCATCTTATAATTTTATATAATTTCGTAATTAATAATTAATAGAATTTTTAAAATGTATTTTTATTTATGCTTATCTTTTAATAAAATAAAAAACAATGCGCCTTTTCAAGCAGAAATAGATATAATACATTCTATTTGCTCTCTTTTCTTCATCAAAATAAAGAACGTCAGAAAGAATTGCTTCAATAAGTGGACAGATTTAAAAGTATATTCGTGTTTATTCAGCTCAGTCAGTACTGCGTCTTTAATATCACGTTATGTCTTCGAGAAGATTGCGTCTTTACGTGCTTCATTTGCGATTTCTCCGCGATCGTGCCTAAGAATGTAACCGAGGTGCGAAGACTAGAGCACTAACGATTTCCCCCTCTTCTAACAATCATTTCCCGTGGGTAGGTTAACCCCTGAGGAACGAAACTGGTACTCTGGAAACGCTCTGCGGCGTGACACCGGTACTTGTATTTACGAGATATTCGCCGGGTAATATCGGACCTACGAACTCGCGTGGCGGTACACGTGTGCGTGGTAAGCCCGAGAAAGGCGAGCAGCCCCTGGCACCACTATAGCAGCGCTCCGGTTCCGACTGCAGTCAGTAAGCCAGTTAGGCGGGGTATTTAGGAGGGAATTTGGCGGTCCTGAAGTTGTACATTATACTCCGTCTACCGCGGAGAGAGAAGAGAGTCTGCAGCCGGTGTTACGCAGGCCGGCTGCGGAGAGCGGACCCAAAATCCACCGTCTCCCCGGGGCTGGAATTTGTGGCTCGGTAAATTTAATAAGTCGACAAGCAACACTCTCCCTCGATTCCCATGACGCTCGCCACTCATCGCGACACAATTTTGTTGATTGTTATTTGAGATTTCTTCGTTAATCCAGATTTAGACAAAAGCACGGAATTTTTTTCAACAAATTAGTATATTTTTCTACATCGCGAATGATTACAATTATATTGATGCTAGACTAATATTGTACGAAAACTAGATGTTTAATATTTTATAAGTTCGAGCGTGCATACAATACTTGTATGTATGTATATTATAGCTGTGTAAACTAATTAAGAATAAATTTAAATGGAAGAATAAATAGAAATATTTTTCTCGTTCTATATTTTTCTTGTGTATGTATTCTTATATTCACATAAAACAATATAAGAAGTATATAAAAAGAGAGATTATAAAAGAAAATATTGAATGTGAGTTTTCTAGATTAATAGAAACATTATAAGGATTTGAAAAATAAGAAAATCATTGCGGCTTTGTGTCTTTCTTATCATCTCTCTCTCTAATTTTCATCTCAACCTTTTAGTACTGATCTAATTTTTTATCATCCTCTTAAGGCAGAATCTTCAATTGTAAATTTTTTGTCAGAGATGGTAAATCAACTGAAAAAACTACAAAGATGGAAAGAGAGGAAAAAGATCGACTTGACTTCAAGCAACTTACTTTTCCGTCTCGTGAAGTGCCGAGTCGTTTCTGCGATCTTAGTGCGCCGTCGAGTTTGCTACAAAGAGCGTTAAAGTAACATAGTTCGAGATTCCGTTCGTATATCACGAGAGTTTGAAATCACTCGCCTAGTATTCGCAGCTCGATGATGTAGTCGGAGATACAATCTTGAAGCAGGAGGGAGACTACGAGTCGACCGTCTTGTTTGCCTCGTCTTCAACGATACGTGAATGGCAGACAATGGCTTTTCGATGATGAAACGAGAAGCGAAACTTGGACGTTTATTGTTTAGTCGACTGACTCGGGACGTTACTGTATCGAAGCAACATAGAAGTACATCTGCGCGACAGATCGAATATTAAGATCGTTGTTGACCGATTCATATTACCGCAGAATATACAGCATGTTACTAAATCACAACAATAAGCGCCTTATGCCTGGAGTTACGTACAATTGATATCTTAAAGATATAAAAGCCTTCTTACCTCCTAGCAAATAACACAAAATATCTCAAACAATCGTCACTTGTTTCGTTCATATTATATACCTAATATATATGTATACTTCGATTTTTATAACATAAATTTCTTTTCAAAAATAACTAACATTATTTCAATATACTACATCAGGCCAATAACATGTATTATTTTTAAAGCTGTAAGCTTTTATAAAGAGCTTTCGCAGATTAAAAGACTGTACAAAATGGAAAAAGAATTTCTCCTATTGCACAGAAATACCAGGTAAGATTAGATCGTTTCAATTAAAGGTTTTCCACGGGAGAAAAAGAGAAACTTGCCGTCTCCATTTTCACCGAGTGAAATGGACCTTTCCACCTTGTGCTTTCCTTTACATATTTCACGGTACAACTCACCCGGACACTGACGGAATAAAAGCGCCGGCGCGAGGGTTGGTTACGAGCGGTCAAACGTTTGCAGTACCGACAGGAGGGTAGCTACGAAGCCGAATACCAGCGAGCTATTCTACAAAGTAAACACGATGGAGCCAGCCAAGGTTTATCCTCGTCTGAATGCAACAAGCTATTTCTACTCGTCCAACCCTTCTCCTTTCGTTCGAGCTACTCTCACCGCTCCTTGTGCACAATTCGTGACAGTGCAGTACGATAGTTTCCGATACACTTCCTTGTTCCCCGCGAAAGAGCTATAAACGAGTTAGCAGTTAGCTAACCATAGATCTAAAGTATAAAGCGGTATAGGAAACAGTACTTATTGTTAAAAATATAAAATAGATGCAAAAAATTAAAAAAAGAACGTTTTTAAGATTTCTTTTAATGATCATATAATGATAATTCATAGAAAACTTATACGTAGATCTTCAGTGTGCATTTCAATGACTTTCTCCAAATAAATTATGGCAAGTAATGCACATAGCAATACGCAAATAATGCGTAGAAAAGTAGCAGCATTCAAAGCTCATAAAAAATAAAAGAAATTTTTGTACACAGAAAAAAAGAATTCTTGATTTTAAAATATCTTTAATTTTAACGTGGAAATCTTGAAATAAGATTATATTGCGTTAAACGAAGAAAATTAGCGTTAAACGAAGAATTATATAGTTAAACCAAGAAAAATAAAGTTGAAATAACACGTTAAAATTCTTATAAGAAAATTATATTGTTTCATATATACGCAAGATCACTATAATTTTCTTATAAAAATTTCATCGTGTTATTTCAACTTTTTTTTCTTGGTTTAACTATATAATTCTTCGTTTAACGCTAATTTTCTTCGTTTAACGCAATATAATCTTATTTCAAGATTTCCACGTTAAAACTAAAGATATTTTAAAATCAAGAATATTCTTTTTTCTGTGTATGTATATATGTATATCTCCGTGGATAAAACAAGGCGGCTACCATTTCGCGCTATTGCTGTGCACCTCTTGATCGCGTATGCATGGAATTTTTCAATGGACGCTTCTCGAGCTGTTACCGGAGAACATCGAAGATAGGTATCACTTGTATCGCTAAAGCTATTCCGGGTTTATTTCATTCATTAACCACATCGCGATATCACGCCTTCGTCAACCGTAATGCGACTGATCGCAGTTGGTTCAAAGCGGGAATTTCCCGTTACAAGCGCGTTGCTCTAACGCATTTGATAACCACGATAACAGAATGTGCTTTTAATGTCAAAGAAATAATAGTCCATTATGATCACGATTACGATTGGCTAGTCCACTGCGTCATCAGACCGCGTCGTTAACATTTTTAACTGAGTTTTGTCAAATACAAATAATAATAACTATATTTATTACGATAATTATGTAACTGATTTTTACTGGTAGTTACCTAAATGAAACGATTCTATATATCTCGTCGCATATATTTTTTAGATATAATACTCGTACATAAGCGGCGATATAAATCTCATATTAATACGAAACATATGTCCATTTTTATTAGCATGAGGATAAAAATAATTTTTCACAAGCGCTAAATTTGATAAATCGGTTTTGATAAAATTTCAAATTTGAAAAACTTTAAATTGACGATACAGTAATTAAAATTACACTCATTGTCAGCTGTACTCAATGTGTAGCAGTAAAACACATATAACAAAAAAAAGAAGACAATTCTTCGATTACCTATGATTCGTTTCATTATATGTTCCATCGTTTCTATCAATTTTTGTTTCGAGAAAATGCGCGTGTGTTTTCGATTATAATAACCACAGATTTTTAAAGGCGTATTACCATAATTCGAGAATATAATTTATGGTACGCTACAACGTGTTATTATGGCACGCGTATTTTCATCCTCCCGCGAGCAATTATGATTTCTCCAACCGACCATATCATCCGCTAAAACTGCAGTGACAATCATTCGCGATCTACATTGCTGATCGAACCCAACTAACGTAACGCTGCGTAACGATCAGATGCGTTGAACGACAGTAATGTAACAACGGAGCGATAAATCATTTCGTGCTACAACGACAATAATTTTTGTTCCACCATACCTGAAGCAATTGCCAATCGCGTGCATAATCGCATTAGTTGCATTCATTGTACAAAATAATTCGCAGAATTTGCATTAATTTGCAAAATGCAGATATTTTTTCTGATAAATCTGGAAATTTGAAATTCTTTATTAACAATGATTTAATGCCATTTCATACAATTTTAAATATAACTGTTTCAGATTTCTAAAAAATTATGTCTTAAACATAAAAATATACCATTTACATGTAGCTTATTTAAAATTAATTAAAAAATAAGATTTTTTAATATTTGAATTTCACACATTTTTTACTATAAATAGCCATTACGAAAAATTAATTCAGATAAATTTATTAAATAAAAAGTATTATTACTTAATAATTTATATCATAAAGAAATAACTGTCAAGTTCATAGCTGTCATTAAAAAATACAGGTATTTTAACTTTTATTCAAACTTTGCTAAATTATTTCGACATTGCACACTGAATAATACTTTAATGTTTTGTACAAATGTAAATTTTCTCTCGGATTGAAAAATGCATGGTAATAAATCATAACTAATTCAAATACATGATTATATCGCCTTTGTTCAGCGTTGTTATATTAATTATTAGAATTTAGATATCTTTATTAATAAAGATAAAAATATAATAGTAATATTACTAGAATTATTATAAAATCTAGTTATGAGTAGTGTATATGAAATGTTAGAAATATCTTAAGATCTGCTCTATTTTGTAGGCTGCTCTTTTAGAAACACATTTAATTATTGAGCATTGACAATTTTAATGACGTCGGGATACAGTGTGAAAATACGGCCTTCGAATTACCCAAACCACCATAAATTTCAGCGTTTCGCAGAGGCTTTGTAGAGCATAATTGATTTATATCGTGATTTATGAGATATTCCCTATACAAGGGATAGACCAGCCCTTTTCAAGAGAAAATAAATTGCTCTTAAGCACAGTCCCGTAAATAAACACGCGTACCATTTAGCGTATATCTCCAGTACCCATAAGTACTATTAACTTCAACCATTGACAAAAAGATGCGAAGGTAAACGGCACGAGAGAGAATAACAGATAATGGAGAATCACTGCTGGGATCGATAAACAGTTTTGGAAAGTCAATTTATTTTCTATTTTCAATAATTCAATAAATTTCAACAATCCCATTACCATATACAATACATATATTCGTATTATTATATTTTTAAAATAGTCCATGATTTACTCGAAATCCTTTCTTACGTACACGTAGAGCTTTTCATCGTGTTTCTTAATCTATCACAACTAAATAATAATTTAATATATAGCTTAAAAAAATTTAGCAAATCAAGATTTATAATTTATAATAAATAAAGATTTATAATGTTCAGATATATCCCTCTGTTTATTTTATGCATTATTTTTTTCCATTTATTTCCACTTTTTCTCAAGTTTATGATCTATGTTTTCTCATTGATTGGGATGTAGTACTCAGCAAAATCTTTACGAAGTCTTGGAATTGAAAACTAAACGGGAAAACGCGCCACTCGAGAGATAACGAGTGGCTTCGTGACTTTTTAAAGTATCATCTTGAAGTAATAGATGAGAAGATCCTCGCCTGAATTTATAGTCGCGTTCGCGAAGTTCAAAGTTCTCGCGAAGGGATTTTCTCGGATCATAAGTTCTTGAAATATGCGTGTAATAGAAAAACGCGATTGAAGATCTTTACGAGAACCGGCAGTCTGACGGACAAGCTGGCAGCAGACTTTTAATCCCATCTTCTATGCAGAATTTTGCACTAGAAGTTCCCGGAGAGGATGTAACAAATAAACTGTGTATGCGACGGTATAGATGGTATAGACTAGGCATAGATGTATCTCTCCGCATTTTGTTTCTATATAACTTACTAAATCGTTACTCTGAAATAGCACGCAAAAATAAATAAACAACGATTGTATAAAATGCAGATTATTTGAAATTAAAACTATCAGATAAAATTGTGAAGTAAAAACTTTTCTCCGGAAAAAGCAGATGCATATGCAAAAAGCTAGTTGTATGCCGTCATAAAATTCTCTATAAGAAATATATCCTTCTTTCTTATTCGTACGTTTTGTAATTAACGCAATTATCATAATTACTATACGTAGAGCTTTAAATATGTCATATTATTTTCTAGCTTTTAGTAAAAATTCGTTCATTCGTAGCTATTTTATAATTTTGGTCATTAAATATTTTGTTAATAAACACATACACGCACACACACCTAAAATCTCTGTTAAAATAAATTAAAAATTAAAATGTAACAAAAGTAAATGTGGGCTTTGTGAGAGTACAACGTAATTAATAGAGCGTAAATTAACGTTATAACAATCTTTAATTACTAATAAGATACATAATTATAAATCAGATGTTTCGGCTCTATTTTGAGCTATCATCAGCGATGCGATAAAAGTTATATCAAATTAATGTCACATGCTCCGGCAAACAATAGGTGTGAGTACTTTCAAGTTGGCTAGTCTAAAAATAGTATAATTTTCCGCGAGGAGAACCAAGTAAAATATTGCTAATGATTATAGTTTGTAATATGACAGCTAAAACTTGAACAACAAAGAGAAATGAAGTCACTCATCCAGTCAAGAAAACGTAAAAATAAACCTTAAAACCGTGGTAAAAAATACTAAAAAGTAATACAATTTATAATTATTAAATTAAAAATTATAATATAAAATTTAAAATTAATAGAAAATAGAATTAGAACGTCAATGAAAAACTGCACAAAATAACATTAATAATTTTCAATGCTAATTTAATATGTAGTAACAATAAACCACTTATTTTTAAATTTACAGACAAAATAAATATCACTAAGATCATTAAATTGCTGCAGATTTTTCGAGGAAATGTTAACAGATTGTGGAATATACATTAAGATCATTTGAGGAAACTTTTATTTCAGTACTGTGAAATTACAGTATTTATTTTTTTCAGGTTTAATTTGCTGGTACAAAATTCAAATGTAATTATTAGTCTATTCCAATATTAAGCATGTTTATAATTCAATATCGAATAAAATCTTAGCTCAAGAATTGTGTGTAATTCGGTATTCACTAAAAAAATTGTTTATTGTCGGGAGAAAAAACCAATTATTTGATAATGAACAAATTTTAGTAATCATGAGATTGGTTACCGTGAAGCACATTTAAAACGACGACATATGCCGATCGTGCGGTGCTGATAAAAAACGAAGGAAAGAAGAGCTACAAACTGATTCTCGAGCGCACCCGTGCGCCTCTCGAAGCCACTTCGGTGTCGACTCCCGACTCACGTATTAGACTCCTCTTATCGCGAGAGCGGCCGCATGCAACCTCTCACGCTTCGATGCGCGATAAAACCGTGCCGCGCACCGTCTCGGGACGGTAAAGGCCGCCCGATTTCACGTGCCGTTTAGCGCACTTTAATTCCATTAAAAGGACATAACGGCGGAGATCGCGCATAATTTCTCGCTAGCAGGGATAAGAGGAATCGACTTGAGAAAGAGACGACGAGGGAGGACGTAACCGTGTGTTATCGTATTTTCCGGCCCTCATTGCCGACGGATATGAATTCATAAGAATGACTAACGGATAATGGATCTTCGCGGCTCTACTATTTCCAACGGGAGTTTTCAACGCGTCTGAGAAATTTAAATAACACCCATTCCTCTCGCAAAGCCGGTATCGCGTTTTGTTTTACGAGCGGAAAGACGAGATATCTCGTCGCGTGATTCCATGAGCTCGCTTCTATGTTAAAGTTAAGACATCGCGAGATAAGACTTAACGCGAAGGATTATTACAAGCGACACAGGCAATTCTCTCAGGCACGCCTATTCCATTATTTGTTCATTACTCAGTAATGCGATACGTTTTATCTTGTACCAAGCGTAACATTATCTTGTAATTGTCATTATAATAATTAATTACATTAGTACATCGAACCGCCACAACTTTGCAATTAAATTAACGATAATTTTAAACTGTTATTAATAAAATGTAATTTATCTGAAATCAATATTTTGCAAATTAACTTTGTAAAATAAATAAAAGAGAAGTAAAGTGTTGTATATTATTAAAAAGACAAGTTATTATTAAAAACTCTTAATGTATAATTAATAATAAAAATAATAAGAATGACATCCAACAAATTATTTGCGATAACTTTCTAGTCATTATTTCTCGTAATTAAGTCTTAAATTCGTCATTAAGAAATGGATGACAAGCGCGAGTTTGAAAAATAACTATGGCCGTAGGTTTCTAAACGCAGATGCCGAGTTTGTCGTTACGTTGCGTGCAAAGGCGACGCAGACAGTAGTGACAATCGGGGTAACATTTTACAGGCACGTGAGGGGCTTTAACGAGCCGGCAGTTGACCCGTCTGAGGGCATAAAGACACGTGGTCCGCGAACAAATTACGGCGCGGTATAAACCGCGCGTGGCCAAAACTTCCCTGGAACTTCTCGTCACGGTGTACGTGACAAATCTGATGTCACTTTGTGTAAGTGCATACAACGTGCTCGGGGCGTGTATAGCGAGGGTGGTGACAGTGAGATCCGGTAACTCGGAAACATTTTGCGGCAATAAAGGAAGGGGAGGGGGTTAATGAGTAGCCAAGCCGCATCCGCGTAATGTTGGGACACGAGGTGGATCGGTTAAAGAGAAAATAAGAGGATAACTATAAAATTTTCAAATGTGGTGGCTTTAGGAGAGATTTCGAAAAGAAAATCTCAAACGTTATAAACCAACAAGCTTAGCCAAATATATCTAACAAGAATGCAAAAACATATACAGCTGATTTGTACAATATCTTTTTAATAGCTCATTGTTAATAAATTCAATCTCTCTCTTCCAAAACGGTTCTGTTCAGTAATTATATTTGCATTTCCCAAGAGGCCCGAAATAAAAATGGATTCGCGATAAAGGCTGTCTCGTTACTCGCACGTGCGGCCGCACGCAGCTTAACGGCCGGCCGTGATTTATCGGGGGCAGAAATCGAGTGACGAATCTGACATTATACCACGATGCAGCAACGCTGCAACGGCGTGGGAGTGGATAATTTGACCGCATTTTGCGGCGACCAAGGGATGGTTAACGATTACGACAGGAGGACGGGCAGGTTGAGGCGGGGCAGTTGGGAGTCAGGAGCTACATGTAGAACGAGCCACCCGCCACCCTAGGTAACGATAGCTCGCGTTAACGACCACCGAGAGCTTGCAGCTCGGAAATCGGACGGCAAGAAAGCCACGCGCGCGCAGGACAACACGAGACAGCGCGAGAGTGGAGACGAGACGAGACGAGACCAGACGAGATGAGACGAGACTGCCGGTAGGCCGACAGCCCTAATTGCCGGCCAGGGATTTACAGGGGGATAGGTGCCAGGAATATAAATATCCTCGCAGGATAGCTCGCCACCCGGAATTTCCACTTGCGCCACGGCCAGCCAGCCAGTCGGCTGTCTCGCCTTCGCCCTCGCCGACCGCCGTTCTTCTTCGTCAAGCTTCGTAATCCCACCAGGGATTTTCTAACGTACCATGAATTCCTGCGGTGCGTCCCGCCCTCGGCTGCGACCGTTTGCGACACGGAGTCCGAACCGCGAAATTAAAAAGAATCCGTCTTTGTCGAGCACACGGAACGTGTCGATTCGGCCATATGCCATATGCCGACGAGTAGCCACGCATTAATCGAGTAAACCGACTCGCTATGTTCCATCGGCGTGTACATACTAAGCGCAATTGTGCCGTATAACGAGAGCTATTCTAGTAGGAAACAAAATTCTAGTAGAATGCAAAATTGAAGAATTTTTCTTTGTTTAATTTAGTCTATTACGAGAACGCGAAACGATGCCAAACTCTTTTTTGTAATTTCTAATATTCTATGTAGATTAAAATAAAAACGAGCGTAAGCACAAAGAATTTGCCAATTTATTAGCATATAATAGGTTGGTTTTATCAAAGAGGAAGCTTTATAAGCGAAAAAAATAATGAATAAGCAATGTGCAAGTTTCTAATTTGCACACTTTTTTATTATATTAGCAATTTTTTCTAATTCTATTATATTCTTCAGTCTTTTCTACCCCTATTTCATATCTTTCAGATTTGGTTGATTAGTTCTTGAGTTATAGACATTTGAAATTTCGGGGAATCCGTACATACATAAGAGCCTTATAAAGCTGGGTCTAATCAACCAAATCTTAAAGAATTATATATGAAATAGAAGTAGAAAAGACTGAAGAATATAATAGAAATAAAAATAGCCCGATATCTCAAAATTGGCGGAAGTTACAGCGGACATCAAATCCGCGCGCGCACACACGGACATATTTTTAAAATGCGATTTTTCGATGTTTTAAAAAATTCTGAACACATTGACAGCGGCAACTAAAAAAAGAATTTTTTTAATGAAAACAAAGCTTTCTCTATGAGGAAGCAAAAGTAATTAGGAATGTATGAAGAGATATAATTCTAACGTAATCACACACAAATACACAAATAATAAATTCAAATTAGATTCAATTTTTAGCCGCTTTGACATTCCGTTTATCGTACACGGTATGCACGACAATAGTATATTGTGTTACAAGTGCGGAAAGTTGGCTATTGCCACGAGCGCGGTAGGCGCACGAGCCGAAGGCGAGTGCGCCTACCCGCGCTCGTGACCAATAGCCAACTTCCGTACGTGTAACACATACTATTTTGTATTACAAGTGCATGTAGGGATGGGGGTTAAGGGATGCGTCACGAGTGCGGGTAGTCGCACGAGCCGAAGGCGAGTGCGTTTACCCGCACGAGTGTGTGATACGCGAAGGACTTGCGGGGGACGAGGGGGGGCGAAGCCCCCCCGAGTTGGGAGGAATGACACACGGGGGGGGTTCGGGGGGGCGAAGCCCCCCCGAGTCTGGGCGCAGGCGGGGAGGGGGGCGCGGGGGGGGAGGGGCGGAGCCCCTCCCCCCGCCTATGATGAAAGCAACGTTTATTTATTATTACGTACGTTCCCCACATAGTAGATGGCTTTTGAGATTTTGACAGCTCCTTGAAATATGCCAATAGTGTATGTTCAGACATAGATTTCGTTCTTTTTCAGCTTTCCACTGCATAAATTTGTTGTAAGTTATCATATATTTTTCTTTTGATTTTGGTGGCAATAAATTTTGCACTACGGTTTTGGCACTTTCTACTATTTCTGGAGGCGTGAGTTCGTTGTCACTATCGGTTTCTGGGATGATATAATCCATTTTTTTCACTTTATAATTGCTTTATGTGAGTTGCGCGTACAAGTATGTACAGTAGAGTGACATATGAGTAGCTGTTAGGTTAGGTGTGTGTTGGGAAGAGGCGAAGTGTCGGTATTTTCGGTAGTTGTTTTCTGTGTGCGCTGCGAGATGGCGTTGATACCCGTTACGTATGGCTTGAACCCGTTGGCTATAAGTCTTAGGGCACGGGTTTCCCGTAGGATATGACTTTGGATATGACGTGTGGAATATTTTGTAGGTAGATGTTGGCAAATCGTTACTTTCCGCACAGAAAACACACACGGAAAGTGCTACTTTCCATGCACGTGTAATACAAATAAATATCTGTGTCGCGCGATAAATTCTAGAGCGCGTACTTTTACACCGCGCGATTGTTTCGAATACAGCTGGACAAAAACATCTCGTGGCGTGATATAAACATGCCGTGCAGAGCGCGGGGTTTTATGCATCTACCGTGCGCGCATCGGTCACATCGGTACGGGGATGTAATTTCTGCGGGACATGAGCGCATTAAGCACCGTTGAGAATAATCTACGGCACGCAATCACCAACGGGCCAATGAAAGTTACTGGCAGATCTAGAACGTTGCTTTGCTAGCATTTTGCGCAGCTGATGAGCATCGCTTTTCTTTTTTAATAGTGAGTAATTAATTATTCACTTGAAAGTAATTATTTGCTAAATGTACTTCTAAATGTGTAAAAATTAAGAAAATACTTTTCCTCTTAAGCGTATATATCTATACGTCTAATAAATGTATTTACTTAAAATATAATTTGTATCTTGTTTCCCCTTTTTATGTTGTTTTACGACAAAAATCTAGAGTACTTTCATTATTCGATGATAGTAAGTTCTATAAAATCTTGATAAAGATGTATTACATCAATGTTATTTTATATATCATTCACAAACTTTACATTTCTGACTTGTTCTTTGTTGTATTTTTAAACAATTTAGATTTACAGTTTTCCACATTTTTTAAATATTTTTCTGTTGCTTTTGTTTATATTGACTGTTATACAGCTTCGCCGTTTAGTTGATGTATGTTGTTTGTTTTATAAACACGCCACTTCCAGGTTATATGATCGGGCGATGTATTTATGTTCTATGAAGCTGACGTTTAAAATGGCCTCTTACGATGTTAGAAATGGGCGAATAGCTACACAACGTGATGTACACGTGAGAGAGTGTAAAGGTAGGAAAATATCCCGTGTCAAGGGACGAGTTTTACGTGCACACACCTCGTATATCGGTCACATTAATGTCATATAATTTTACGGTCCACGTACAGTTCCGGTGCCTCACCAATCGCGCTGCACTTTGATAAAAAGTGGGACATGTGGCTTGGAACACTGGAACACGAGCCAGGGACGATACTTTGACAAAAAGCCGAGCGGACTGACGGCGAAAAAATAAAGTTTGAGAGGTTAAATAATTTTATCGCAATTCAATAGTTTTTCAAATGCGCAGAAGACAGCACTTAGTTTGAAAGTTTTTATTCTATATTCACAATATTTCGCTCAACGAGTTGAAGACATTATTTTTAATAGCGCAGATTGCTCCACTTAGCGTTATTTGCTGTACTACAACGCCTCATATTGAAATAATGGCGAGAACAACTGCAGCATTTTCAAAGAGATTTATAAAACATATAAATATATCGCAAAAATAGTCTTTAAAATTGGCACAATATACACCTTCTTCTATTTTTGATATTTATTTTTAATGATATCTAACGATCATAGCCTATTACAAATTCATAAATCGACAAGGAGCTCCACGAATGCCTGCTTAAAGGATTAATTCTGGCAAATTAATACGCTGTGATTTTTATTGTCCGAGACATTGGGTCGTCCTGAATTAATCGTTAAAGCATCCGACCGGAGAACTTTGCTAATTGAAAATGTCGTTATATCGTAATCTCGTCTTACAACGACGAGCAAAGAATCATTTTACAGGATATTTCATCCGGGAGACGACGCCACGCGATAAGAGGCAAAAGATACGAATTAATTACTTCGATGTCCTCTCGAGCAACTGGAGGTTCAAATTCCCTCAGGACAGTAGTTTATCTTGATTACCTTTAGTCCTTTAGACCTTAGTCCGGGATTAAGAGGGATGATTGAGTAGTCCGCAAGGGCCACGTCTGGCCTGGGCTTCTGGTGTTATATGAAAACACCCTGTCATAATGATTTGTTCTTATTGCACCGAAGTTAGCAAGATTAAAGAGTATAAAACTTGTTTTTAATAACGTACCCGCTTATTTGCTTGGATTTATGTAATCGTCAGAAAGAAGAATACTATCTTCGTATTCCTGATTTTTCGGAACAATATAGTTTACATGTGTGTCTGTATACATGCGTTTCAATATTATGCAGATACTGCAACTAATTGCGACTGAAAAAGGGATGTATCAGATGCATAGTATAGTTGCAAAATAGGAATATCTTATAACAGGCGCTACGATCTAACGATACCGTGTTGATGCCATGTTAACCCCTCCACATCCACGATCCAGCAAACTCAAACCCTAACTATCGACTTCCTGTCCGGTGACCAATCATCGAGTCCGCTTACAACCACGAAGCGAAGCGTCACGTTAAAGGACTTTCAGGAAACCTACTTTGGGATCCCCCCTTTAAAGGATTATCTTCGTCACCGTGTTCAAAGTCATCTTCAGAAACCATTCAACCACCCATTCAAGTCAACCGATATTTGATGAACGTATGTTCTAAAGTGCAGAACCTCAAAGAACCGCCTTCGCGGAGACGACAAAGTTTTTGTTGCATTCAGTGAATCGGTTTCTTTGAGAAAGCCGCGCGTCCGCGTCGATTAATAACGATTTATCGCGATGAGCCATCTTACCAGAATACATCGGAATTATTAAAAGCCTTTTGTGTATGTGTGTATGTATGTGTGTATGTATGTGTGTATGTATGTGTTGTGGCGTCGAGTGCAAATGATTAATTATTTCTGTGACACGAAGAAGTTTTGCTTAGACGCGCGATAATGGAAGCGACAAAAGCTTTTGTTCGCGTGACAGTGATAAAAAAGTTTAACCTCTGTGTATCGCGAACGTAAAAAAAAAAATACATTTTTCATGGCTGCAATCGGCCTAAAGTTTACAAATATAAGTAGCAAAGTAGAAAATAATTTACTTAATTTAAAGTTTCAAAGGGAAAAAAGCGCAAAATTTACCAAGTAGATTAAATGTGAAATTGTAAAGATTGACACACAAGCCCGCACAGAGAGTTTGATTTTAATCAAGATTGAACGATCCACGAAAATTTGGTTTCACGGAGGCAACTAGCTTAATGTTTCGTATTATACTCCGTGATGGATGCTACTCGTTAATTTTATAATTTTGCCCGTGAGCGGCGTGATAAGTGAGATAGAGTCGAATTTACGTAGAAGAAAAAAACGAACAAGACTAAATAGACAAAAAGAATGCAAGGAAGAATATAAGAAATGATAAGGAGAAAAAAAGAAGAAAAAGTAAAATGGAAATTACAAAAGAAAGAGTGAAAAGAATAAGAAAGAAGATAAATAAGAGAATAAAAGGAAAGATGGAAAAAAGAGAAAAACAGAAGAAAAACTGAGAAAGAAGTCAAAGAAAGGAAGGATGGAACGCAGGTGAGAAAACGGGAAGAGAAGATGAGTAAGGGTGGTGAGAAAGAGGTCGGTGGATGATTGGCTACCCGAGCCATCCCCGGTCGCGAAGTACTAATATCAGGGTGGGTGGGATATACTCTTACAAATTGTCTGCCGGCACGTCGTGGGGGGTCGCGCGCAGAGGGGGATTTGTCTCCATTAAAGGGATTGAGGTTTTGTCGTACTCCACTTCCACACTCTCTTTTCTCTCTCTCCCCGACAACGCCCTACTTATATTTCGCGCCTACCTTCTCGCCACGCTCTACCGTTTCTTTTTCCGGTGTTCTCTCATGCCTTACCGTACACACTCTGTCTCATTGAAACGAACACCAGATTGAAAGACGAATCTTTCACGAGCAACAAGCTTCTTCGCAAGCCCACATCCAGTTAGCGAACCCGAGTACTTTGTTTTTTGCTTTTCGAGGCGCAACCTAGTCAAACATACTAAACTCCTGCTGGTTACTTCTTCGTTTTACGGTTTCGAGATCCCGCTTCCTGTGTACTCGCAGAATGCTCTACAACAAGGCTTCTCAAACTAGGAGATTGCGACCCCTCAGGAGGTCACGTAAATATTATTGGGGGTCGCGGAAACATTTAAAATATATTTTTTTCGTAAATAATTAGTTAACTAGTTTTTTCTCTATACAAAAATCTATTTCTTATGCTTATACAATATTGTAAAATGTCTTAATGGTATTCATTAATTTTTTTGATAAATTTGTTTCTTTACGTTTTGTTATTAAAGCCTGTGTATTTCAGAAATCAAATTTTAATTATAAATTAAAGTCGATGCAATTCACAAATAAAAATTGATTTGTGAATTAAAGCCTATATAATTCACAAATCAAATTTTAATTATTTAAAGCCGATGCAATTTACAAATAAAAATTGATTTGTAAATTATACAGGCTTTAATTCACAAATCAATTTTTATTTGTGAATTGCATCGGCTTTAAATAATTAAAATTTAATTTGTAAATCATATAGGCTTTAATTCACAAATCAATTTTTATTTGTGAATTGCATCGGCTTTAATTTATAATTAAAATTTGATTTCTGAATTACACAGGCTTTAATTCAGATACTATAAACGAGAAACTATCCTATTCCTCACAGCCAGGAAGTTTTACTTCTGCCGCGCGTGGAGGTCACACGTATGTTTTTTTATAGACTTTCAATTTTATTGTTAGTTCTACTTGCACGATATTGTTTCTACATGTCCCTACCCCGCGCTGGTCTCATTTTGCATAAATTAACTGTAAAATTTTTGTATTCATCGAATATTGTGGTTAGGTGACAGCTCTACGTGCCAAAAATAAGTGAGATTTTTAATTTTGTTCGTTTTTTATATATACTCGACCAGCCCGGGCTTTATTTCTATCCTACTTTTAATTGTGTAGACTTTTACAATTCTGTAAAGCCAATTCAAAGATAAGTAAAAAAATAGTATTTTTCGTTCATTTTGACTAAATTTAAAAAAAACTTAATTTTAAAACAAATTATAATGTTACATATATGTATAATATTATAAGTTGAAAAAGTGTAGAAAAATATTATTTTTATTAAGAATGTTCGAATCTGATCTAAAAAAAATATCAGAAAATTATGAACATCGGTGAGTATGTTCTTTAAGGCTTCCCAAAGCTTCCATAAAAATTTGAAATTAATTAGGACGCTCATTCGCGAGATATCGCGATTTTAAGGATGTATTGGACGTATTTCAAATATATTCAGAAACGGCTGTGAGATGTTTCTAAAAATTAAAAATACTCTGTAAAATTTAAAAGTGATTTACTTAACGATTTAAGTTTAAATTTGATAAAATTAACATTATCGCTTATGGAGAATCGACATTTTTTGCTGTAAATATAAATTAAAAAGATATTTCTAAAACTTTTATTATATGTAAAACATACATCATTGATATTGTATTTTAAGTTTCAAAACCTTTAAAAAATTTTCTTTTTTAAATTGTTTAAACAATATTAATTATTTAAATGACAAAAAAACATACTCAAACTGTTAACGGTAATCCTTTCTAACATATAAAAAATTTTTAGTTTGACATACATGCAATCTTCATTTTAGTAATTTTTTATTAAAAATTTAACTTTTAGCAGGGATTGTACCGCTTGAACATCTTTAACTTCTTGTTAAGCAAAAACAGAAATCCCGTTCCCCAAATTTTTCGAACAATCTGTACTTGCAAAAAAAATTCTGGGACGTTTTGTAAGAGGTCACGAGGGGACACGCTGTGTGGCTCGGGTTGTGTCGGCCCAATAAAAAGAGAAAGAAGACTTTGACTCGATATTATTTTATCGGATAGTTTTCGCTCGAGACCGACTGAGGAAAAGAATGGGGCACGTAAGAGTGGCTGATCGAGTTGATCTACTGTTACTGCGGAATCGGGTCAACCCCGTTTTCGCATGGGTATATCACCTTTTTCTTTATTCAAGCGATACCGTTGCCATACGCGAGAAAGCAGATCTCATAAAAAGTGTTAAGAGAATGATGTCGTATTACTTATGCGAGATAAAATAGAGTCATCTGCCACAATAATTCACAAAACAAGGAAACAAAATCACTAAAATATCTCGAATATATTTCGAAAAAAAATTCGCTTCCGAAGATATTTTGGAATATCTTTAAGATTCCATCTGTGTACAATTAATAATTCCAATAATGTTATATACATATACGGTGTTATATGTAGTAGATATTATTTGAGCATATTAATATAATAGTTTTTTAAATTTAATTTAAAAATTAAACAAAATAATATAATGTTTTAATCTTATTAAAACACGTATTTAAGATAAGAAAAATGCAAAAAATGTATATTCAATAGCAAAATATTTGTTTATAAATTAGCAAAATGTGCAAATTAATAGGTACTTTCAAAAATTAAAAAAATGAATTAAATATTACAGAAAGGATCTATTTCTCTCTCGTTATCTTTTCTTTTAACATATTTACTAACATACATATTTAATTATTACCGTTATTAAAGAAAAAGTGTATGTTTTTATATAACTTATAATAATCATTACAAAGAAATTTAATATTTAATATCTTCATTCTTGTTATCATGATTCTTGCGTAAAATATCTCACTTTTGCACTCACATCATTTCAAATGTAGCACGATTGTTAACGTCTGACTCGGATTTCGAATCGACGAAACATGACGATGACACGCTGTGACAGAAATACATATATTTGTGACCTCTTCGACATGTTATTCTGGCCAGGAAAAACAAACAAAGCGCGATTCAACGCTTTGTGGTGAGTTAGATTTTGTCGGATGAGCTGTTATCCGTGCGTGTAGTAGTGTTTGTATTTATATCTGGTACATAGATAGGGCCACACTTGACCAGGCGAAAAACGTGTGATAAATCGACGCAATTTGTTACGCCGGTCACCGTTACAAGTGTGCTCCCATAAATTCAGAAAGAGATCTTATTGCCCGGAAGATTCCGATGTACGTCATAATGGGAGATAATATTGGGATCCGTTCCAAACCATTGTATCCAATGGTTCTCTTTGTGGATCGAGAGAAACATGGTGTGTGCGCGCAGTACAATCTTTATCGGAATATATTTGAATCGGTAAATAGGGAAATATAGCCTTTGAATTTTTACAAGGAAGAAAGAAGTCTCCGTATAAAAAGCTGGAAGGAACATTGTGATATACCCATTATTCATTTTATTAAAATAATAAAATTAAATTTCTTTTTAATAAAGATTTCCTCTGTTCAAACAGTGTAATTTTTCAAACAAAGAATAAATAATTTTATATATTATAATATAGCCTGTCTTCTGTATCGTAATTTCTTCCTTCTTGTGAAAAGCAGTTTAAATAATTTCATCATAAAATATACAAAATATTATTGTTTTCATGTCAGCGAGTATATTGTTTTGTCAACATACATATACAATCTACTATAGATTTTACATTACACGAAAAATATAAAAAAGAAAACAAAGTCTTAAAAAATGGAATACAAAATAGCGAAACTTCTAAGAACATTTCACATTACAATCTTTGCTAATGATAAAGTTTTACAATAGTGTTTATATTTATATTTAATGTTGCATTAATGTTGCATTTTTAAATGCCACAAAGAGGAAATTAAAAATTTGGATGCAAATGTTAAACATATTTCATAATTTTTTAATTTTATATGATATAAATAATATAAATAAATTGTCATATTCAATACAAGAGCTTTTTTAATTAAAAAAATCGATTGAGTGTCTATATATTGAAATTTTATATCAATACATAGTCGAAAATTGAACACAACAAAAATATTTCAACGAATCACTGCTGTGACATGATTCTTCGTTAAATATGCGTAATGGTTGGAACTATATGGTGTCCTAACCGTAGCCGAATATCTCGAAGTCTCGAAGGTAGTCGACACCTGCCGTGGTTAGATAAGCTCCGTGCAAATTTACCCGACTTACTTTCAGAATCAGCCGAAATACGGTTACATTGCACTCTAGTTTGTACCTCTCTCTTTCTCTCTTCTCTCCTGTCTGCCCTCGCAGAAGCGCTCAAATATTTGCGCAATCGATGGCAGTTTTGCCGCGGCGTAATGGCAAGAGAAGCGAGAAATTCTCGCGGTCCTATGTTCGAACAAGGAAATGCAAGGAGGTAGAAAAGAAGCGAAACTGCGGGAAGGAGGGAAGAGGACGAACGGAAGTTAAGAGCGTAACGAAACTCGGGGAGACGGAAGAAAGAGGAGAAAAGTACAAACGCAAAGCAAGAAGAAATGAGACTTTCGACGAGGATTCGAGAAATTAAACTTTGCAATGCTCCTTATAATCCTGGCTGCCAGCCAGAACTTTTACCATGCCGTATTTATTGTTAAGCATGAATTCTGGCGTTCAATAGATGTAATATATAATAAGAAAATTGTCACTACATTTGATATTAGTTGACAAATGTAATTATGAAGTGTCGTGGCCACATTAGAGATATAATGAACATAAAAGCTTTGTTAATAACGTATTTTTATGACTATATGAAAAGGTACTATTCTGCGACATTTTAATCTGCTTCTTATAGAGATATGTACAAAATTCTTATTAAAGTTTTTTTTTCAATAATCGCGACTTTTAACAGTTTAGATTTAGAAAAATGTTAACTAATGAATACAAGTGATAGAAAACGTTTTAGCTAAACATCTAACTCATATAAATTTCTTTTTGCATATATGCATGATGGTAAGTAAAATTAAAGAATTAATTTAATAATTGCTTTGCTTTGCAAAAGTACATACGTTTCAAGAAACGTTATCTGTTAACAATGTCGACATTTATCAATGAAATTTTGAAACTGCGCCCGGTAGTGGCCGATGCCATGAGTTCCACAAGATTACGGGGATCAGGAGCCGTTTAGTCGCAACTCCGATGAGACTTTAACTGGCTTTAGTCAAAGTCGCATAATTCCCTACGACGAAAACGTAACGAGTTCGCGGCAGGAGGATTCCGTAGGGGAGAACCGCCTTCGTCGTTGGGGGTAACTCGAGAAGTAAAAGTCCCAAATCCCGTACGCAACTTTAAATTAAAGCAGTTCGTTTTGCCCACCTTTCGTGTTTTTATCATCCTGTTGGTTGGCATTTTCGTGATTCGCAGAAGAGAAATGAAAAGGAGAAGAAAACGAAACATTTGAAAAGCGTGCTATAGCTTCTATTTTTTTTCTTATAGGACAAACTGCTAAAATAAAATAAAAATTTCCCACACCTTAATAGGAAACTTTGCAAGTTCTTAAATTTTTTGTTATATGTTTGATAAAAAAAATCAATTATAATTTTTTTCAATAGATATTATAAGAATAAAAGAATACTTTCCAGATATCCTGCACAAAATTGCGAATGTATTTCTAAACAAATTTTGAGAACAGATTAAAAGTAAGATTTACTAATTTGCGGAAATAATCGATTTAAAAAAACTAACGATTACAATTCCACAATTTGGATTAAAACGATACCTTACCCCATAGCAACTTGACATATATTTGCGTTTTTAAGCATTAAAAGAATAGTGAAAGTATTCTACAGGTGCACGTCACGAAGATTAATTCGCGCGAGATTTACCAGCCGGTCTTTGTATTTACACGCACTTGCAGCACGGATGGAATGCTGAGTGGGATCCAGCTCGAGGGATGAACAAAGGGCAGAAGGCGTCATTAAGGCTGAGTGATCGACGAGCGGGCGTCGGAAATACTAAGCAAGTGCCGTTTGCCGACTGGAAGCACGTGCCAGTTCTTGGCGCGGGAGCAGTTTGCCAATTAATTAGAGCTGTTTCCGGTGGTGTCATCAGTAGGTATCGTCAATCCGCCACCGCAATTAATTTCGGCACCGCGAACTCGTGGGCAAAGATGGAACGTAGCGTAACGGGGAATAAGTTGCATCAATCGTTACAGATCACACTTTTTCATGCTTGCATCGCGTAAAGTGAAATTGGATTGCATTGGTAAAGGCAATTTTACTTGAGTAAAAGGAGATTGTTGAAACATCTATCGAGTTAAGATAATTAGTAAGTAACGCAAATATCAAAAATATCAATTTAAAACTAACTAATTATTTATGTTGTTATACAACATTGCAATTGTTGATCTGTTAATCAAAGTAATTTTTTATTTGTCATATTTTTGCAACTATAACTTGATTTAAATACCCTTCTATATTATCTCTAAAACGTGAAAATGCTTTAGTCTTATTGGAGAAAAGAGCATTTCGTGTGTTTAATACGATTTCCTTTGATATTTTGAGAAAAATGATATGGTATCCTCACGCTTTGAAATCCCTGTGCAATTATCTAAAGCTTTTTGACTCACGATATATACGACATACTCCAGTTATCAGCTCGATGGTGCCGTTATGGGACTTCAAAAATTTATCTGTCTTCGAAAAGTCCGTTACTCTCCTGCGAAAAGAACCAACAACTACCTTGAATCCGGCTTGCTCGTGTTGGAACACAAGCACGCTCGGAAGCAGCTTTGCGATACTTCCGCGCCAGAGTTTCGTTTAAAGTTTCTCGCGTAATCCTGAAGTGCACAGTGTACGACGACTCCGACGTTCTTCACGATTTCGGTAGCCTTTGGAAAAGTTCGAAGACAAAGAGACATGAGAAAATAACCATTAGGCGGAAAATAAAGGATTTATGGCGATATTGTTCGAAAGAAGATAATGCGGAAACAGATGAACTAAAGGAATTTGTTCTGTAAAATTCAATTTTTAACCTTCAAAGTTATGGCTACTTATATGCGATTATTTTCTATTTTTATTTATCTCTGACTATTATTATCTCCTGATTCTACATATCTTCTCTTTTATGAAATATCGATAGAATAATTTTCTAGCCATATATAATAAGAAGACGAAAACCGAACATGTTATTACAATTGTCGGATTAGTATAGTATTTTGTGTGGCAAGTGTGAAAAATAACGAATTATGTCGCGCGTGAAGTTGCCGCATGAGCCGAAAGCCTATGGTGCATTCACATGAGTACGAGTGTAAATGCACCATAAACTGAGGCGAATGCGGCAACCTCACGCGCGACGTAATTCGTTGTCTTCCGCACATGCCACATACAATAATTTTTGTAATGCCTGTCGCAAAAGTTCGATTTGAAATTAAAAAATTAATAGAAATTAAATTCAAATAAGACGGTTCCACACTTTTTGACAATTCATCACAATATGTCATTAAGACATTTTCCGAAAATGAGGTTGTATTTTTAGATGCTCTCCATTCCATAAATTTTTCATAAATATTCATATATTAATCTCTCGATTTCTTCGGTAGTAAATCCCTGTGGCAGATCCAGCTGTTTCTACGAGTTCCACCGGCGTGGACGGTTTTGGACACTCGTTTTCTTTATCCATTTTATCTTTCTTGAATGATGGCAGTTGTAACGAATTGACGTTTTGTCTCGCGTAAATTTCGTTACGTTCAAGTTTGTTATGTCTACGACAGTGTGCACGCAGATCTGCGACGCGCTAATCAGCCCCATTGTGGAAGAATACAAGGTGTGCTCATACGCATAACAGACAATTTCAGAACAAATGCAAGATACCTCCATCTTGCAGCGGCAGTTTGAATTCAGCGTTATATCATTAGTGTTTCACTTATTTGGAAACCGAAAAAACTAAATATTTTTCATTTCTTTCGAGAATCGTTTTTACACGTTTTAATTAAACGTGCACTCATTGTGGTATGTCACAAAGTCACTTGGTAAACCTTAAATATTTTGATGCGGCCACTTAAACATGGCTGCATCTGGCATCTGCGCAGAACCGTACGAAATTCGTCTTGAGTATGAGCACACCTTGTATTCTGCCACCATGATCAGCCCCATCATGATCAGCCCCTATAACCTATTGGTCGCGACGTCGCGCACAGTTACCGCGCAAGCCCTTAGAGTCCCTCTATAGAGTCTGGCCAAGGCCGTGTGTTGTAGGTATGTATTACTGTGTTAGTGACTAGCAATGTAGTGGTGTGTCTATGTACACTGTGATTGGTTACGCCATTGTGTGTTCTAACGACTCTGAATGAAAAGAGGTTTAGGAGATAGTCAGACTGTATACAGGGACACTAGCAATCCCTGAGAGGGGCGCGCTATCGATTCGGCATCGAGCACACAGCTCGATCTCTTCTGGTTCGTCCGCCGACGTGGTTAGACGTTTCGCGAGTTTGCCGCTATTGGTTTACGGTGTAGTTCTTATTGGATCCAAGGTTATCCCCCAACGCCTGTGACGACATCCAGGACGACGACGAGGAGTCAGCGGGACAGGTAAGGTTGCCCTCAGCGTATATTAGTGTGTACTGTGTACAACAGCCACGAGCGAGCCGCGAGTGTTACGTTCCGTTCTGCCCCGACTCGCCATTTTTCGCGTTAGAGTCTCGTAGAGGCTCGAATTTAATGAAAACCGCCGGACGCGGCGGTCGCCAAACGCGGCGAAAAATCGCCGGACGCGGCGTAACTTTGGTGATAAGAGTCTCGCGGAGTTTCGATTTGCGACCAAATCTCATAGAGTCTCGATTTTTTGTGCTGGCGGTCGGTAGCAAGCGCGAGGGGCCTCGCGACGGCAGAGTCGTGTGCTGGTAGGTAATTCGGCCTCCTGGGGACCGTGATTGCGAGGTCGTGGGACATCTCGGCGGCTGCCGAGATCGGGAGATCGCGAGTGTCTCTGTTGTTTCGCTATAAAGCTGCGGATTTAGTGTCGACCTCGCATCCCGACCTAGTGTGTATCGCGGTATCCGGTCGTAACTTACAATTTAACGTTCGCCGTTCTAGCCGCGTGTCGCGTCGAGTGTGGAACCGCGAGTGTTTCTGCCCACACACCGCGCTGAGTGCGACGCCATTTCGCGCAATTCATGATAATTAGAGTTTTCGCGTATCGACGTGCGTTAGCGATCTGTTTTCGGGGTTCGCGTCGGCGTTCCTTTATCGCGCGTCGCCGGAGTGTGGCCCTGCGGGGTATCTGCCCGCACGCCGCGTAGAGACCAGTACTTCGTCGTCGTTCGCGATTTGTACGATAATTAGAGTATTACTTATTTGGCACTGTGTTCGTCGCGTTAATCGTTGTCGCGAATCTCTTAGACTTAGTGCCTGCGTTACCTGCGGCTATCGTGAGCGACCGACCAACCGTCTTTTGTGCGTCGTTTCTTGCGAGCGAGCTCAGGCGCGCCAAGCGAGGCGCCACCCCTCACGCATTCCGAGATGAATTGTCGATTCTCTTCTTGCGATAGAATAAGTTCTACCTTGTATTTTTGTGTTATTTGGATCTAAGTTGTTCTGTTTGTAAATCGATTCACTGATCACCATTCTTCAAATTCTGTCGCATTTAATCCTATTGAGTCACACTGGGTAAAATACACCCCAGCGTTTTTTTGACTTTGAAAACGACCCAGTAAACCAATAGAAATGGGCCTTGTGCCGCCATCTACAGGTAGTTGGGACCTTCAAGTATCGATTCCCGTCGGTGGTATATTTTTCGGCCCGTTAGTTCTCTCTCGGCAGCCGTTCAAAGTGGGCGTCTCGGAATTGTGGGGTGTATTTCACCCAGTGTGACTCATGCGTAATAATTTGAGTTTTTGGAATATTTTTTTTTTTCGTTTCTCGTTGTTCCAAAGTGAAGAGGCAAGTACACAGTTGTGTTTTTCGTTGCTTAGAATTTTTAAAAAAATTTTACTGTGTAATTATTCATGAAAAGTAGATGGCTTATAACTTGCGCTCCCGTACAATTCGCGAGGAATTGTTTGAAGAGTCCGAAGAACAGCCAATACTTGGCGGCGATGACACTGATGGAGCCGAAGACCACGTGTCCGAGCAATATACAAAGTGTTCGGAAAGGTAAGGTCAATCGACTAGGAAGTGAAAGAGGAGCATGAGTAGAAAACATATTGTAAATAAAGTTTTTTCGTATTCGCTATGGTTTAGAAGATACAGCGCTTTATAGGGGTGTATAAAACGTGTGGAAACCCCTTAATATTTCGAAAAATACGCATTTCCGAAAAAAATTTTTTATACAAAAGTTGTAGGGTTTTAAGTAAAGCATTACACAGAGAAATTAGTATGACCTTGAATAGCGTTCTCAAGGTCACGTAAAGATAACCTCTTTAGGCTCTCTCTTGCGCTGGATAGCATGTTATCTCTCCAACAGGACTCAAGTCATAAGGTTTATCAATTGTTTCTTCAAGTGCATAGCTGTAAAATCTGGTGTACCGCAGCACTATCATCTTGGTCCTCTCTTATTTATTTTATTTATTAATGACATTGCTCTGTTCGTCAAACTTTGTAAATTTTTATTATATGCTGACGACCTTAAGATGTACAGACTGATTAACCGGTCCTGCGGATGCACTCTTATTGCAGCGTGACTTATTTGGGCTTGAAATCTGGTGTAGGAGGAATTGTCTTTAGATCAACATCTCCAAATGTTTTGTTATTTATTTTACGCTTAAACTAAACCCACTTTTATATAACTACACTCTCGATGAGTTTCTCCTCTCGGTTAAATGTGACGCTTGTGATCTCCGAGTTATTTTCAGCGCTACATTCAACAACTATTTTCACTTGGTTGTTGCCTCTACGTATAGAACACTGGGTTTCATTCTCCGCTGGGGCAAATATTTTAATAATTTAACCACTCTGAAATTACTATATTGCGCCCTAGTTCGTCCTAAGATGGAGTACTGCTCGGTCGTTTGGTCTCCTTATTTTAATTGCCAAGGTAACTTAATTGAACGCGTCCAGCATAAATTTTTACGTTTGGCTGCTTATAGATCAGGCTGACCCATGGCTATCACCTGCCATGACTATAGCCCCATATTGGCTAAATTAAACTTTCTCTCTTTAGAGAATAGAAGGGTGATGCTTGATCTCTCTTTTATCTTCAAGCTTATATACCGTCTTATTGACTGTCCTGACTTACTAAGTTGTATTAATCTAAATGTTCCTTCTAGAGACCTGAGGCGGTACTCCATCTTTCATATGAAGCATCATCGAAATTTGTATGGAGGAAACGCCTGCGTTTGCAAATTGGTAATTACAGCGAACAGCCACTCGAATTTGCTTGGTTTTTTTAACGGCTCTATAGCGACATTTAAAATTAAACTTTGTCGTCTACTCTCATCGGCTCCATAAAACAATCTCATGTTGATATTTCTTATCTCATTTTTGCCTATTTGTTTTATGTAGCAAGCTATTTTTCTTACTTGCATAATGTACTATTTATATTTTTACCTACTGAATTTTTTAATTATATTAGTTTGTGTGTAATAGTATTAATAATAATAATAACATGAAATAGTGTAAAATATTTTCTATATACTTTTTCGATATCACTTTAGGTAATAACGATCTCTTACTCAATAACATAAATACTTCATCAAGAAATTGAAACACAATTACTTATAAAGTTACATTCAATTTACAAATGTTGTTTAAAGCATTACTCTCTTCACTCTCTCTCTCTCTCTCTCTCTCTCTCTCTCTTTCTTGCAAAAATATTTATAAAAAACATCTCATACAAGTATTTTAGGTATATGCAAACAAATAGTTCGAAAATCTGTCTTCTCTTAAAAATTTGTATTTCGAGAGCAGACTCACGATTTCGACTTTATTTAAGAGCAGTCAGAATTGTGAGTCTTCTCTCGACGTACAAGTTCAAAACTCATCCCAAGACAGCGGAGCCATTTGTTTTCAACGAAAAGGCTCTCGGTCTCGCCGTGAAAAGAGGTATACATCTCATTATTGAACCACGATAGAAGAAGCAGTAAATATCCATTAGATTATTAAGAAAAACGTGCTAAGGTAATAGTTGCTAAGCAAACATCTCAAAAATTTCATGCAAGTATTTTTAATCTTTAGGTGCGCGGTTTAGGTACATGCAAACAAAAAGTTCGGAAATGTGAGTCCTCCAAAAAATTTGCATTTCGAGAGCAGACTCACGATTCCGACTTTGTTTAGGAATGGACGGAATTGTGAGTCCTCTCTCGACGTACAAGTTCAAAACTCATCCCAAGACAGCGGAACCATTCGTTTTCAACGAAAAGGCTCTCGGTCTCGCCGTGAAAAGAGGTATACATCTCATTATTGAACCACGATAGAAGAAGCAGTAAATATCCATTAGATTATTAAGAAAAACGTGCTAAGGTAATAGTTGCTAAGCAAACATCTCACAAATCTCATGCAAGTATTTTTAATTTTTAGGTGCGCGGTTTAGGTATATGCAAACAAAAAGTTCGGAAATGTGAGTCCTCCGAAAAATTTGTATTTTGAGAGTAGGCTCACGATTCCGACTTTGTTTAGACTTTAGGAGAAGACGGAATTGTGAGTCTTCTCTCGACGTACAAGTTCAAAACTCATCCCAAGACAGCGGAGCCATTCGTTTTCAACGAAAAGGCTCTCGGTCTCGCCGTGAAAAGAGGTATACATCTCATTATTGAACCACGTTAGAAGAAGCAGTAAATATCCATTAGATTATTAAGAAAAACGTGCTAAGGTAATAGTTGCTAAGCAAACATCTCACAAATCTCATGCAAGTATTTTTAATTTTTAGGTGCGCGGTTTAGGTATATGCAAACAAAAAGTTTGGAAATGTAAGTCTTCTCCAAAAAATTTGTATTTCGAGAGTAGGCTCACGATTTCGACTTTGTTTAGACTTTAGGAGAAGACGGAATTGTGAGTCTTCTCTCGACGTACAATAAGTTTAAAACTCATCCCAAGACAGCGATAGGGTACCGAGCTCTTTTTTCACCTCGTGGTGCTATCCATCAGATTTGTTTAGAATTTGATTATGCAAAAACAAGGTTTTGTTTTGACAATCGCTGATTTCATTCCGATGCGTTGTTTTGTCATTTTCAAACTCGCGTCCAGTTTGTGCATTGTGTTATAATTTTGCGACTTCATATTTGCTATTTCAACTAGAAACATGAGTATTATTTTGAACGCTCTTTTACACTATCTTGTAGCATGGTTTTCTGAGTTCCCAAAACAGTCGATGTTCTTATTTTAAATGCACAAGTTTTGCGTTATTATGACATAATTTAAAAAAAGTTGCTTTTTTTGGGGTAAGACAGGGTAGGGCATGACGAGGTACTACCACCATTCTCTCGTGTGACTCAGAAAGAATTCAGCTACAGCAAAGTTGTTGAAGATGACCAGTTCCTCTACTATAATGATTATTCCGACAAAGGGTGGATTTGTTGCGCCGCTTATGTGCGATGGGCACATAACTCTTGCGCAGGCATTGACAATAAGGATGAAGACACTGTTCATGTTTGCATTTTATGTGAAAAATAAATAAATATGAAATATTTTCGATTGTCTTAACTTGTAATAAACATTTCATTTCCTTATTTTAACTTTTCAATGTTAAAATTAAATAATACAAAAATAATACAAGCTTGTTTGAAAATCAAATTAGGGAAGGGCTTCGAGCCGTGACAGGATGTTAGTGTCGATAATAATATTTCTGTGTGTGAATTTTTACTTATTCAAACTCAAATGAACTACATGCCTCAGTGGTCGAATTGGTACGACGCCTACTGCACGGAACGCGGGAGGTTCCAGATTCGAACCCTGGTTGGGGTAATATTTTTCGCAATAAATTATTTAAAATTCTTCATAGTGATTCTTATTTATTAAATCGATTACCGATTTAAAGTGTGTGGATGTACTGTTCCGACATAGGCCTGGGGCTGTGTTGTAAGACTGAAAATTTATTTGGCGCGCAGTTTATTTGTGTTGGAATAAGTAAAAATTCACACACAGAGATATTATTATCGACACTAACATCCTGTCACGGATCGAAGCCCTTCCCTAATTTGGTTAAAATAAAATATTTAGGGCGGGTAAATATGGAGATACCCCATCTTACTCCGCCTATGAGGCAAGACGGGGCAAAAGACGTTTTTCAAATATTGATTTCTACCCCGTCCTGTCCTGAACCCCGTCTTACCCCGCTGTCCCCTACTTACTTTTGCAAGAAAAATCGATTACAGTAAACGACGCTGAAGTACACTTGGTATAGCCTTTAAGAAGAGTATCGATTTTCTCGAGCTATTTCCAGACACTATACTGACAAATAGTAGAGCCGATCTTTATAACGACCGTTAAAGATAGTAACGCGTCGACGAAGTTGGGCTTTCTTCAGCGTGAAAGAGCAAGGTGACGCGAGCATGGCACGGCTTAAGAACGATTAATAGGACCGTGTGATTAATAGTAGAGTGTACTTCTGGGCGTAACGAGCAGCGAAAGGTCGATTCGCGTTTCCGTTTAAGACAAACAAATTTCTCCGAGCGATTCGCGCGCAGAATATACCGGGGTGTGCGAGAAGGTTTTAGAACGAAGATGCAAGAGACAAACGCGCCTCGCAACGATACTGTATATCCGCACAATAACAGGAAGCTTGTCGAAGAGGAATTCGCAATCGACACAGGGAAACATCGCCGCGCGAGAGCTCTGTTAATTTAACTAAAACATTTCCCGGCGTCTTTTCGCCGGGCGGAACAATGGAATTCCACGTGGAAAATTGTGCGACAGGAGACAGCAGCCCGTCCTTCCTGTTTGCAGCTAGAGAATCCTATTGTCGTCCTTGTCGTTCCCATATCGTGTCTCACAAAGTAGCGAAGTATCGAATTCCGCTACTTTGCGACAAGAAGCGACGCAGTCGGACACTTTCGGGATTCCGATATATTGGCTACGATGGCAATCTCGAAGATCTTCATTGCGAACACGGTTCCGCACTTGTTTTAATCGGACATAAAAGGAGTTTGCCGCGAGTTCGCTGTCTCCTATTGACTCACCAAATTGAACATTCCATGGATTGCTCACTTTGGCAATATTGATTTCAAAGCAGATGACTTCGCCATTTAATCTGTTTCGCATAAATCTCGTATTTCGAGTCAGTGGACATACCCGAATTAATATGATAATACCTGAATTAATTATGTTAATGTCCGGTAAAGGTACTTTGTGATGAGATTAGCTTACCTTAATATGCATATTGCAATAGTAGGCTCTTAATGATCAATATAATCACAGGGCCGTGAATTAGAAAAATTACAGCGCTTGTGTGCAGGTAGAGCGGATTAATCTAACTGAGAGTAGAAAACTCTTCTACCATTTTATGATTTTCGCAATAATTAATGAGAAATTAATTAATAAAGATCCGCGAATGAGGGTGCACGCGATTCTACGGCAAAAGAAAGCTTAACGTTTATTATTGCTCGTTGCTAAAAGTACGTTCCTCCCAATGTCTTGCCGCGCGCATAGCAACTGTAAATCGACGCATGACGTTAGGTTGTCTTTTCTTCGCCACTCGCTTACAATCACGCCGATGCACGCTGAGATTCGCGGATCTTTATTAATTAATTTATCATTAATTATTACAAAAATCACAAAATGATAGAACACTTTTCCATTCCGTTCAACCCGCTCTAGTTGCATACGAGCGCTGTGTCAATAATTATCGGGCACTCTGTATACATACATATGTATTCATATTATATGTTAATTACAAGCAATAAAAGTTCTTTTAGAAAATTTATTTAAAAATTTTTTAATAATAAGAAATCAAATGTGAGAAACTTATTAGTTGTCAAACACTTTTTCGTCTCGATAGCTTGCTAAACAAAGTATAATCGCAAAATTGGTAAAAGAGAACCGGTAAAGAATATTTTAAAAACACTTTTGCTATAGTATTCTTAATAGATAGTTTTGCTTAAAAATCTTAAAATGTCTACATATTGTGAACTATATCTAAACTTTAATTGTTCACCAATAAAGAATCTATTTATACAAATATATCAACGTATTTTATATATATGTTTAATTCCGAAGTAATTTCATTAATTAAAAATAGAATTTTAAAAATGCCTTTAGTCACATTATGCTTTTTATATTTAATTTTAATTAAAAATATTTTATCGAAATAATAGAGATAATTATATTACGTTTGGTTTTATAAAAGCGTTTAAAATTAAATAAATGAGAAACGGATTAAAGTATTGTAATTATCAATGCCGAAGCAATTTTTTTCATTATGTGATAATACGAGTATTCCTGTGAATAATTTAAACTTTAAATTTATCCTGGCGTAAATCAAATATATTCCATAAGTTACTCTTGTTAATTTTTAGTAGAGCTTATGCCAAGCTCGACTCCGCAGCTTAATTAATATAGAATTTCTGGAAACTAGCATTTTATTTCCACCGTCGAGATAAAACGCCTCGATGCACTGTGGAATTTACCTTCTGACTCGCTGTTTGGCCAGCGACAGACGAGCCAGCTCACCCTATGTCGAGTGTATTATTCCGGTATGCGTTTCACTTAAGTAGTACAATTTATACCGATTGTGTATGTGTGTGTGTGTGTATTCAATGCTTACAAATAAGATTTTACAACACGCCACTTATGATTATTAGATTGATAAAAAGTGGTAATCGGTTCATTTTAAGATATTACAAAATCGACTTTAATTTAACGAGAAAGGCGACGAGGAGATTGCCTAATATGACATTGTCAACTAAAAGTTAATTGGGAAACAGTAATTAGCTCGTTTTATTGTAAAATTGAAACTCCTGCACGTTGACAGAGATTTCGAATCTAAAATGCGGTGCATTAAACAAACGGCCCGCGAGCGGGACATTAATTCACCATTACGTCATGGTAATCAAGTTAAATTTTCACAATGGGGAACGAATTTCATCCCAGTTGTACTGCCTGCCGCCATCAATTTTGCAGGTGCGCATGACGTTTACAATTCGCCCACATTAATTATTCCGGAAGTTCTCAGAATCCTAACACTTCGCGCCTTCCGACTCGGATAGTGCATCGCGTACATTTTACATATAGATCTACTTATCTGCAAAAGATTTCTGAAGTCTGCTTCGTCAAGAAAATTCGTTTAAATTACCGAGAACTGCGAAATAAGATACATTAGCAATTGATTTATTTTCCATATTTGATAAATTAAAGTTTTGGAAAGTAATTTCTGTATAATCAAAAGTAATTTTACAATTAAAAAATAAAGTGGTTTTATAAGAGGTACAATAAAATTTTAAAACTTCTTTCTTTCTATTTCTATTCTCTTATATACACACATTAGGTACACGTATATTATTTAAAAATCAACTTTTAAGCAGTCGCTATAAGTTATAAAAGATAATATCATAATTAATAATTTTTTAGTCGCTCTTTTACTCTTGATTTGCTGACATCTCATAGTTTTGGTGCTCCGATTTTACTTTGTTCTGACAATGTGCGAATGCACGGAAAACTGCGAAATTTAAATCAAGCGCATATATTGTACCACTCGTTAACATTGCACATCTTTTGACTCATGATCTTTTCTGCGAAAATTATCATAATCTCAAGATGTTAATGTAAAAGCGATGGTTTTGGTCAACCTATAGATCACTTGAGAAGGACCCGAACCAGGGGTCGAAACGTCGTGACAGAACGTTAGATTATTTACTTGCCAATTGTGTTAATATAAATAATCAAAAGACGTCTTAAATTTTACATGTAAACTAATTTGAATAAATTATAATTGCACATCAATTACCGCGCGTTGGCTCTTAGTGCCTATTTTAATATCATTTTACTGATATAAATAATATTTGCGGATCAATCTCTTATTTTTTAAATATCTTTTTAATTAAAAAAAGTAACTTTTTTAAATTGTTTGTTGTCTGTGATCAATAAAAGTTAATGTGCTTATAAAAAATTAATATATAATTTTAGCTCATTATATTTGTAGTTTTTTAATTTTTCAGTGAAAGGTATTTATCATAAGTGCATTAGGTATAGTTTTTTCTAGCTGCTGTATTACAAGAATGATGCAACAGAGTACTTTTTCTGCTCGTCATTACATAGAAAACTCTACAGTGACTCAATCATAATTATGATTGGCAATATGCAATATCCACGGCAAACTTCGGTCGCATAGAAATCGATATTCTTAACATGCACAATCGGGTTACCTCACAATGTCTGACTTTCACATCGCTCGCAAATTTGAAGTCATCTGTACAGTGAAAGTAATTGCGCAAACTTTCACCGGTGCAGACGACGCGAGAGACGTTTAGCGAGCGTTAAGGCTTGTTATTAGTGAGTACGTGCATATTTCAGTGACAGCCGCGTTACAAGCGCGCCTGTATTCGGACGTGGGGAGACATAAGAGAGTCTCGTGGGGTTGCTCTCTCGCCCTCCGATCGATATACCGAGGAAGGTTTATAGCAGGGACCATTCCTAACTACATATCAATCGTTGTATGAGCATTTTTCTCTCTTTATTTTCTTTATCTGATGTGGATGTTGGTTGGAAACAATGGAAAAAGTAATTTTCTTTAAATATTATAATCCTATTGGTCTTATAAGAAAATATTCTTTAAAGATATTTTCTTCAACACTTTTTTTAGTTATATTACACATGTTACAAATCTTCAAAAAATTATTAGCTTTACATCCTGATAAAGTGCCATCCGTCATTACTTCTTATATTTGTTTGTCTACCTTTTATGATCACATTTTCAATTTAGAAAATTTTTAGTGACACTTGATAAAGATTGAATATTGATTAAAATCATGATCATGCAGGATTATTAATTAATTATACTATATCCGTTTAGCAATTAGTTTGGAATTTTGAAAAAAGTTAAATTATTCGGAATAATACCTAATATCGACACGCTCCATTACGAAACTATATCAGTAATAGTAAAGCGCAACAACATCAATTATATTGAAAATTCGATTACATCGAAAATGTTGAGGGATCAGTTTAATGGAAAATGTGATTTTCGGCGAATTAACCTATTCAGTGAATTTATTGGTATAATTCAACTTGAAGAACGGTTTCCAAAAATGAGATAAATCGGAATTCCAATTATTTGATAATCAAATAGTATTAGCATTATACACGTAATATGTCTCTTATATATATATATATATATATATATCTTCTTCATGCTATATTTCTCATTATTTATCTAATTTATCGTATCGCGTTTAAATTCGCTGCGAGAAGTACGAAAACAATAATATACACAATATCTATCTATACCCTCCATAAAGAACAAAACATATTCAATTCTCAAACAATTCTCACGTAATATCATAAGGGTCAGACATATCCGGAATTATTCTTGATCTACGATCATGTCTGATGTCTCAAGTTTTATCGCTCTTTATGTCGTCGTAAATTTGTGTCCATTTTCTCTGACTTTTGCTCTCTTTCTACAACTATTCGAGTATTCATTTCAACATGTCATTCCGTTAACTTCAAAATGTCGATGATTGTGACAGTGTTCACATGTAAGTGCATAAACCGATTTTCACTCCCAATTCTGTTTTGTTATATAAATGTTGAACAGATTTGAAAGATTTGTCAATAAGAAAGTAAAAGTTATGTACGATTCCGCCATTTCTTATTAATTTTTTTATTCACGTAAATTGTAAAATAAAAAACCAAAGAAAAATGTATCGAAAAAGAGTTTACAATGTAATAATCATAATTTATTAAAATTATATAGAAAAATATATTACGTATAGTAATCACATTTATAAAAGAGAATATTGAAAAACTGATAATATGCCGATTAAATAAAACTAAATTATAGTAAGAATATAAAGAAGTATTCTTATTATAATTGTTCTAAAAATATATTGTAAGTTTGATATAATACATTATGTCATAATTAAAGATTCTAATAAATCTTGAGCAAAATAGCAAAGATACAGAAATAAATCTATTCCTATAATATCCGTTAGATTTATTTAAAAATAATTTTTTACATCGCAAAGAATTCAAAAATGCGTTTTTTATCACTCTCCCATTAAATGCAAAATTTTATTGCAACTGGATGACTTGAAGTGTACAACCGTAAATTTAAAAAAGCTCAATCACTCACCCCTATGACTGCCGGTGATCTTGTCCCGCAGGATATTTATCTGGTGCACTCGACCATATTCCTCAAACATCGTCCTTAGATCATTCTCATCCATATCGTGAGGTACCTGCCCCACAAACATCTTTATGTTGTCTGGATCCGGCTGCTCCACACTGTTGTTGTTCATTATGCTGTAATGTGAAAAGAAAGTTTATGCTGTGTGTGTATGCGGCATATTAAACATGCGTGTCTGGAGAAAAACAACATGCCGTTATTAATACGTTAAACTGTAACAGGTCAAAAACTCTTGTATGCACTTTATCAGTTCGTAGTCGTGTGATTTATCGTAGTCGCGTGGATGATAACAGAACAAGTAATTTGAAAAAACGGCCCCTCTTCAAATATAATATTTTAAATATAATAGAAATAATATTATCGCCAATATTCAAGACAATAGCTTTTATAATTTGTTAATCCGAAAAATGTAAGGATTGAAAATTCATGCACAAATTGTTAAAAAGTAACTATAAACAAGAGAAAAACTTTAGAAATTTTACTAGAAAAGTTACACATTATAAGCGCTCATTTTCTAATATTCAAGGATTACATATGTTTGCGTAATAATATTTTGTTCATAAAATCGCCGAATAAAACGGTTTCGCGAGCGGATTTATTCAGTCGACTATTTCGCGACCGAGAACCCAATCGACTATTTTGATTGGACACGTTGCAAAGCGCGAAATATTCTCACGGGCATCGCACTCGTTAAACGAGCGATTAAAATATTAAGCACTTTATCTGTGCAAAGTGAAGCAGAGGATGATTTTATTGCGGCGACATATATATGACCACGAATGGCCGCAAAGTGAGTTAGAAGTTATTATATCGGGAATGGAAAAATATATTGGGGCCGAATATTTTGTAGTATGTTCCCTATGAATATGATTTATTTTATATACCATGATGCCATCGTTATTGAATATCTCGTTTCAGCTCCAGGCTGACAAATTTGAAACCGATTTGCCGTTAGCAAAAATTTCATGGAAATCCATCATCGCTGGCAAGTTTTCAACTTTCCATTTTCAATACTTTCGACATACACAAATGTCAAACACAAAATTTCTGTTAAAGTAGGTAACGTCGAGAAGAAACTATTTTTGTTACATGACCATTTATTTTTGTGGTTGACTCAAGTCTGAATTGAATCGCATAAAAAGAACGCGAGGACTTCGGAATGTCCTGTATAATATATTTTGTGCGTGCTTATATTTTTAACCTATGCTTTCCGACGAAATTTTTTCGCAGTAAGGTTCGCGCGTCCCCAGCTGAACGGCCGGATTAATGCTGCATTTTGCGAAGCGCGGACCGTGCGCGACGTATGTTGCCATGGGTATTTTAGCACATACAGCTGTGAGCGCGTTGCTCACGTAAAAGACTACTGGTGTGTTTGGTTACCCCAGAGTACATATTTGACCGTGCACAGGCCCGGCTCGTCCGCTTTCGAAACTTACGCGCGGAGCTTTTCGCCAGCACGCAGTAATTTCGCCCGGATTATGCGTGTTTGAGGTCCTACCCTTGGGACGTACCCGCGTCCCGCGTCTCTCAATCGCGTCACGCAAATTCCCGTTCGTCGATTCATCTGACGCCGGAAAGCTCGCGCCGGCAGGTTTCTTCTAATTTTATGCCTCGCGCAGATCGCCGTCGGCCAATATTTTCACTCTGAGCGGCTGATACGCGGGTCAAAATATTTTGCATCCCGGCGCGACGGGTCAATATTTTCGTTCCCCACGAAAGCGTATAAAACATTACGCTCGATCGACTTCATTTTCCAATTTCTATGATTCCAACGGATGCGCACGCAGCGATACGATCTTCTAAGCGATTCAATAGGAAACCTAAATATCCAGCTTTGATTTAGAGAACTAATCGACACAAGTACGAGTTATAATAACATAAGCCGGATACGGATGTAAGCTTTTGGCTAATGATTTGGAAATTATCCGCTAAATGGAATACGAAAGGAAAGCATGGTTATCTGTTGATGGACTAAATTTAAGCGATACATAGGACTTCATAAAAATTTTGTTAAAATAAAACTTCATTTAGATGTTAATTTGATTATCAAACTGTAATTTGTCTGCATTATTATATACATATATTTATTTTAAAAGAATTCGTATAATTGTGTAATTTGTTCAATACTATCTAAAATGTACGATAATAATGTACCTCTGCGAGTGCCTACAAAAATATAAAACTGTCACGTCGAATGCGCAAGCCTTGCACAAAGCTACAAAATTACATTGCTGGGTCGGATTACTAATCGAAGAATTTTAGTTCGAGGTGGTGTTTCCAAATAATGCAAAGAACATTTCGAGAAAAGCTCATGTGAAAGACACTTCTGCATTTTTACATATGCTCGCACGAGATGCATATCGCGGCGCTTTAGCAGACGGTTAGTTGCCTCGAGTGAATTATGCTCGTTGCAGAATGTGACTGGTTGTATGAGCGGAAAGCATTATACCATTTCACTGCGGACGCGACAGTTTGTTGCGCCCCAAAATGGTTTGCATAAAGTTTGTCGATTGAAACGGCGACCTGATTCACCAGTCGTGACTCTTTTCTCCTCCATCTTTCCTCCTCCTCTTTTGCGCTGCTATAAATCACTGAACTGTTATAGTCATCACTCGCGACACGTTTCACGGATCGAAAGTTCTAATCGATCACGGCATAGTGGCATGTGCAAGGTGCTTAATTACATGTAACCTTGGTGTGTCGTGACCACCTCTGGTCTTGTCGTGACTCATATAACCGATCTCTCTGCTCGTTACGAAATTCCAGACGTATCGATCGCGGAGATGGAAAGATGGAAGGAGGAAAACATTCGCCGTTTGCGGGATAAAACGAAGTTTACACAAAGCCGGCGCGGCCGTCCGAACGGCAAATAAGGAAATTTCGGAGCACTGTCCGGCGCGGGCGTGCGCCCCATGGGGAGGGAAAGCTTTTGCGAACCCGCGATCCCGCTGCCCGGCATGCGCGATGGAGAGAGAAAAAAAAGAGTTCGGGAATTTCGCGAAACGATAGGAGAAAGTTAATATTAGTCGGCGCGGTTTAAAGCGATTTTCCGACCGAGCGGCCGCTCTCATCTCAGTCCATAGAGTGCAGGAGGAGATCCTGTAAAGAGTAAGGGAGCAAAGTAGAGGGGGTGTCTACGGTAGGAAACCCTCCAGGGACCTGTACATCCCGTCGCCCTTTTGCGAACAAAGACGGGAATGGGTTAACTAATCAAAGAAGCGACTACGTTAACTAAACGGGAAGGTCTATCCTGGCGAATCGAGCGGCGATTGGCAATCGCTTCTTCGGGATTGGTCACGCGCCAGCGTCCGCGCGACGGCTTCTCGATTGGATTAATCGAGATTTATCGCGAAGTTCCGGAAGAGGGAAATAGTAGCTCCGGCCAAAATACGCGGCGGACAACTGTGCTCGTCGGCTGTCCCACCAATAAAATCGAAATGCATGTAATTAAAGTGACACATTAAAACATCACGAACGTTATAATATTGTATTAATGACGACGGGAAGGCAGATGATCAATTAAATTGCCGCCACTCGATAAACTGTTTCGATATCATTCGGAAAGTTAGTTGGAAAGTTAGCCGGTGTGTCGTTGCAATAATTATAACGCGCGAAACTGGCGATGGGCTTTTGCGTGGACGTTTTAGTAATTAAAACATGTTTCGCTTCGAAATAGAAACAATAAATAATTGCTATAAATTCTCATAATGGTACTAAATTTTCATTATGCAATGTAACTAATTGCAAAACGCAAGCGACACATCCTTTATAGCAGCGAACTCTAAATTAGTACCTCAGTTCATATTCAATTACTCTTATGACCCCCCCCCCCCTTTTTTAAATATGGCTTTGACTAAAAGTTATAGATGTAACGTTATTGATGTAATTTTGATAAATTGTGAGAAAGCAAACTAATTAATGTTCGCAAATTTTAAGACACGATAAATACCTTAGTTGCTTTACTACTAATCTATTTAAAAATTTTAGTTCTATGCGCGATCTTCTTCAAAATATATTGTACAATAATTTTAAATAAACATATTTATTATAGTTGTATATCGTTATTTTTTAGACTTGTAAGAATAGGCATAATTTATACTCCACATAAGTAATTAAAAAAGCAACAATCATTAAAATATATGTCGTATTTGACTTTTTGCAGAAAGAGTGCGTTTTCGTTGTGGCTTTGTAAAATCGCGTCGCTCCGGACACTTCCGGTGATTCTGGCGTGATTTGTGGGTACCACAAATTGACCCTGGTTACGAACAAGGATGACCAACAACTCGTAATCCCGCATCGACGTTACTGTGACAGTAACGGCTGTTACGTATTTCCGGCGTCCAGCGTTCGCTCAATTATCAGATCACCGTGCGGATTAGTGCCAGTGGGTGTACATACATCGCGATCAGTATCTTATCGGTAATGGGGAATGCTGCTCCTTCCTCGTCAGGAAGGCTGCGGGAAGGTGAATAGAATGCAAAGACAGGACAGAGAGAGATGATGTCCTATCTCACGAGAACGAGATCGAGAAGGAAGAGAGGGAACGCGACCGCTTCACCCTGATAGATAAGTGAGTTACATCAAAGAAGAGCAGCACTCACAATACCCTTTGCCACTATTCCTTTCCAGCTTGTCCCCTATTTCATCCTTTGTGTATCAAAAATCTATGATCATGCGATATGTACAACGTAAATTAACACTTCAAAGCTATTTATGTGATTAGATTGTTACAGAGATAATATATTATTAAAGATTTGTAACCTCTTCTTCCCTAATTTAATCGAAATTTCAATACTTTTGAGGGAAATCTTTTTTAATTGTTTGAAACTTAAGATTAATTAAAACTTCATTAATCTTTGAATAATATAGGTGCATCGAAATAATTTTCCAAATTTGTTCGTTAGAGATAAGATTAAGTATATACATGTTTAATAAAATATCATAATAAAAATCTTTACTTTTCAAATAAATTGAAATATATTAATTTATTATATAGATGTTATTTACAAACTAAATTTTAACAAATAATGTGAGAGAGGCAATGGGAGCCATTAGGCCTCTCTCACATTATTTGTTGATTTATTCAAGAGAGCCTTGTTTAAACTAAATTTTGTTTGTTATAATTAAAATCATATCTTAACTGTTTTAGATACATGACAATAATTTAATATCTTTTCCTTTCTAATAATTTTAAATGTCAAGATTAAAAATTGTAAGAAATATTATGCATATCAAAAATCAAGGGAGTTAAGACAGATTTAATGTCATAATAAAGTAAGGAATTATTCGTGTTTGGACGTAACATTCCTTTCAAGAACGCACCATTTACCACCTTTAGCGAGATGAGTGATGACTATGGAATGAACCATTAATCATACAGCATAATTGACGCGTCGATGATTCGCCATTACAAACGAACGCTGAAGGCCAGAACGCGTATAGGCCATAAATTAATGGTGGATACTTCGCATTCAAAGTCAGCATTTTCGGCGATTGGAGCGAACGTAAGAGATAGAGCTTAATATACTGTGGTCTCCGATAACGGTCGACAGTCACGCGAAATATTACGTACGAATCGTCGGAACGAAACGATTCGAGGAATTATCTGCAAGCTCATCCATGATAGAAAAAGAAAATCGCCGCAATTCCGCTGACCGAACCACGTGTAACGCGTTACCGTAATCGATCTCATTCCCATCTTTTCCTTTGTATTCTGACATGCAATTTAGTTCAAGTAATGTACCGTCAGGACGTCTCTTTACACATCACTAATAGCACGAGAGGGAAACAAGCAAAGCACTCGACGTAATATAGCCGTCAACGTAAATGAATATCGAGTATAGGGTTCGTCATGGCAACGACCTCTTTTTTTATCGGTTAATTAATTGACTCGGTACCGATCGAAGGAAGAATATTTGATAGTCATCACTTTATCAATAGACATACCTACACAGCAATGCAAACATTATAATACGTGTATTTTGTCTGTGCTACTTCTATTATGTAATAAAAATTGATAAAATATATCAAAGAATAAAGAAGGCAGTTAGAGCCGGGCGCTGTAACTAGTGCGCAATATATTACTTAAAATTACATATATATCAAAGAAACGAACGTTTCAGCCCTTTCTTTGGGCCATCCTCAGCGTAGTCATATTCAAATCACCGCGAAATACATAAAATCGAACACGAACGCAAATTACATTAATTCATATTCGTCAATATTATGATAAAATATATATATTAAAACGTTCTTTATGTAATTAAAAAATAAATATATTTTAGTAATTTATAATAAAGAGTTATTGAAAATTAATTTTAACCGTGTTTATAGAACGATTGATTTCATATGGCAATATCTCTGAAACATTATAACTCTGAATTATATAATAAAAGCTTTGTTTTATTATGTTTGTTATATGTATTCGGATATCTACGTTATAATATTCAAAATAAATAATTTATTAAATATTTATCAAATTCAGTTTACGAGCAGTTTGCGAAGTTGATTATGATATTTACATTTGCTATATAATTACACATGTATAGTATACAGTGTGAGTCACGCAATTGGGACGGGTTATATCTCGATATCACGTAGTTTTAGAAAAAAATGTTTTAGACAAAAGTTGTATCAAGGGGGACATAAGATAGTGGCAATGATTTGACCTTGGACAGTTTGATGGTCACGTGAACGTCATCTTCAATTTCTGAAATAAAACCCTCTCTATATTGTAGTATATCGTTAGGGTAGCAGTGTGGTCTAGTGGTAAAGCGCCAGACTTGTAACCAGGAAGAACCGAGTTCGAGTCCACCTGATCACAGAAAATTTTATATTTTCAAACTGCACCCGCCGTACGAGAAATAAAGAGGGGATTCTCGTGCGGAGAAACTGGGCTTCGTCTTTCGGAAGAGACGTTAAGCTGTTGGTCCACACATAGCAATTGACAACTGCTATGTGTACCCTCCCATACCCCGCAGAAAGGAGAGGGACACCTACTGCGTAAATAATACCCCAAGAGAACTTCCCATGAATCGTCATGAGGAAGTCGCGATGTTCGACAACGAACGAAACGACTATGATGATGATATTGTAGTATATCGTTTGAAAGAGTATAAAGAGAAATTTTAAGTGACACCCCCCTATATTGTAGTTGTAGTACATCGTTTGAAAGGGCATAAAATAAGAAAAATTTTGGCGCAAATCAGAGGTCGATACGTTGATCCGTTCGGTAGTATTTAAAGTTTGAACTTTGACGCTAAATAACTCCCGAACGGATCAACGTATCGATCTCTGGTTTGTGCCAAAATTTTTCTTATTTTATGCCCTTTCAAACGATATATTACAATATAGGGGGTTCCATTTAAGAAATTGAAGGTGACGTTCACGTGACCATCAAACGACTGTCGAAGATAAAATCATTGCCACCATCTTATGTCCCCCCTGAAACCATACAACTTTTGTCTAAACATTTTTTTCTAAAACTACGTGATATCGAGATATAACCCGTCCCAATTGCGTGACTCACCCTGTATAATAAAGAAATAAAAAAATTATTTTAACTATGTGTGGTCGGTGTTTTATGGATTATATTTCGTCGAATTTATTGTAATTTATAAAAGACGTTTGGTAGTTGTACCTTAAATCTATCGTTTTTAAAAACAAGACATGATTTTAATAGAATCATGTCGCTATTGAACGCACGATAAAGGCAGATTGGAGGTGGCCGTTATTGGTACCCACTAAGGTGCCTGAAAAATGGTAGAAAGACGCAAAGTTAAAGATACGTGGAGCGTCGCCCTTCGCCACTCGTTCAGGTAATGTATGTGGCGATTCCGCGAAGTTACCGGCTTTGGCGAACAATGGTCTCCGGGAGTTTCGCTCCATGGCTCCCGAGGCCCGCTACTTTCGTAACTTCGCCGATATTTCAGAGGCCGTAGGGCTGAATTCTCCGACGGTGTTACACTACTACGGACGACCTTGTAACGCTATCTGGCTACGAACGGTTTAACTGTCCCGAAGATGGAGTGTATAGGAATCATCTAAAAGAAGACGCACTGCGCCATTCCTACGGACGAGCCATCAATTTCACGATCGTAAATTTACCGAGCCACGCGTGTATTTTTCAGTCCCGCTGACATCATTCCGCTTTTTAATTTTTAAATCATTCATTTGATCCACGATGTGAAAAAAACGCTAACTTATTTATTACTGCATATATGCACATATCTTGAATCATTTATTAGCTGGATAGTGTTCAAGCCTTTCTAGAATTACCACTAAAAAAAGAATACAAAAGTATATGGTATATAATACCTTTGAAACGTCTATTCTATAATTCATAAAACCTGTAATAGAATTTCAACATTTTTTCCCGGACTAGAATGCAGTGATACTCTTTTCGATAGACCATTATAACGCCGTGCTCTCTTGCGATCAAATTTAACCGAATCAATTTACATATTTATGAGTAATGCAATTTTCGCAAAATAATATTTATATAAATATATTTTTAATTTATGAATATATTTTTAATTTAAGTGTTATATAACAGCTGTTCGTTGTATAATTTATACTCTACCAGAACACAGAATGTGAGACAGAAACAGAAAGAAAAAGAGTTTAAAATTTACATTGATTTTGAACATGCGTGATTATATGTATATATCATTTAATATAGTAATATACTGTAATTAAGCGATCAAATATTCGTGTTAAGCACTTTTGCAAAGAGAGAGAGAACAATATTTATAAAATATTGTATACGCAATATATGTACCGGAATATACGCAATATATACCCGAAACTAATAATTCAGTAGATTAATATTTGTGTTAACAAAGTTATTAAACTTTTTGCAATTTTTTTTAAATTCTTAATAAATTACAATTTTGTAAATTACGCGGTTATGTTTATTTATACACTGTCCACATTTTAACTTGTATTGTGCAGAATGTTATCTACAAATATTTTTAGATGGATATTTTTTACGCTACGCACAAAAATATTTGACTCGCTGCGGACATGTCCAAACGCTATATGATCCAATTCTGTGTAAATGGACAACGTGGAAGCAAACGAGGATAAAGGATGTGTGCGGGATGGGTGCAGTAATCCAGTTTATCGAACAGACTAATTAGAGGGCGAGGATGCGGTGAATGGACCCTAAGGGACGGCCGAAGGGCAGGGATCGACTGCAGGCTGACGTTCTCGTCCTTAGAGTGCTCTAATTGGTGTAAGCGTTCAGAGATCGGACGCTTGCTCGTACACGATATTGCTGCTAATTGAGATGCCGCCGCGTTAGTCGCAGTCACGATAACTAAAAATAATATGCCTATATGGATAAAGAACGTCCGTTCCGCGCGAATCAATCCTTTGTAGGTACTCATTCGTATCTGTGACTTGACACGGCATTAAATAAATTCATCGATATTATATTTATATTGCCGCGTCTACAATGAACGTGCTGCGTCCAACGCGATAGTGGAAACGCGAAGTCGAAAGAGCGAGGAGGAGTGGGTGTCGTTGAGGGCAAAATATCGCTCTGCCTTTGGAATTTAACGAGGGACAAAGGTATTGCTCGACCTCCGACGTTCCGATGGGAAAGTACCGGGATTCAAGCACCCTCAGACGGGTCCGTCAATTTCCGCGCTCGTTAGGTGGGTATTTATTCTCGCTCCTTCTACCCGTCATGCACCTTATACCGTACCCTTTCACCGCGCTCCGCCGATTGATTTTAATTATTTTTCCGTCTCTCAGCACACGCCCACGGGCTTCCGGCGTGCTCGCGATTTGTTCAACCAACGTGATTAATTTTAAAAACTGCACGCTAAAATCCTCGTTGTTTTTCATGCAATATTATATACGTGCAACTCTTGCTAGTACTTTTACAGATTTCAACTTGATAGTAAATGTACAATGCTTTATATAATATTAATATATTTAATTCGTAAAAGATATCTATAGTAGCGATACAAAAGTTATAGTTTCCTTATTGCTTAAAACTAATTTAATTGGTGCAAACAAATGGAACGAAAAGTTTATTATTCTCCCATTATATTTTTTGCACTATTCCTTATCTCTGGTTGTACAAATGTAGTAAAAAAGAACATTTTTTTAACTAAATAGAATTTCTTAAAATTATTAATTTTCTTTTATTTTAAGCATAAGCCCTCTTTAAATAAATCATTCCTTCAAATACATATAAAAAATAAACAGTGTGAGTATTCCTATAAAATTCTCTTTCTCGGTATGTGAGTTTATCCTAATTGTATCAGCGTATCCTAATCTCCTCGTGCAACTTTGATTGCAGCACGTTTTTCTCGTAGTGACTTAGAAAATCTCGACCTAGTTTACGCCCTGGTAAAACAGCCGAGTTGTAAGCTTGTAGTTTGCTATTGGTAAACCGTTCTCTACCTCCCTTACGATGAGTCGCTCCGCGTTCCTCGACATCTTTCCCCCCGGAACCCTTCTCTTCTCCTTATTTCTCTTTGCCTCCACTCTCTCGTTCTCTTTCTTTCTCTCTTTCTTCTCTCTCACAACATCGACCGACCCTTTTCATCCCGCTGGCAACTTGTGCCAACCATCCCTACGTAGAACAGCTCTGAGTAAACCCTCTCGCTTCGGCGATTAACTCGAGTTTTGAGTGTTTGAAATGTCGAGTGGGTAAACTGCATTCAGTCACGTGCGCGAGAGGGTAACTACGAGATGCGACTGCTGTACGCAGTGCATTTCACGACAACCATCGACAGAATTATGCCTCTTTGGGGACAGCGCGTGAAGTATTTCCGTATTTTTCCTAAGCGCAGCTTTCATCCAAGATGGCAAGAAACATCACGTTTATATATTGTATATGATTAATATTCTTCGATAGTCAAAATTTTTTAGATTTATACACTAATCTCTAAAAATAAATTAGTGCCTCCAACCAAACTGTTTAGTTAAGACGTTTTTTAACAGCAAACAAATATCCTGCTTTGGATAACAAAATATTTAGTTACTTCTGCTAAATACATTTTTCTGATTTGTTCTGTGGACCAAATGATTTTGTTGATCAATTGATCATCTAAATTGATCATGTAATATCAGGTCATCCGATAGATGGCATCCGATGAAATCTGTTTCTCGTATTTAAAATACATGGAGAAACATTTATATTGCGAATTATATCAGCATTTGTATCAGTTGTATCGTGGAGTCCACTTTTGTAATAAAGTGTTTTGGGATTGATATAGCTAACGTTAATGTAACCTTATAGTTAATAATATCTTTATTTTTGAAGACTGATAATAATTAAATAAACATAAAACTAGTAAACAGATAAATATGTATTTTACAACAAAATAAAATACTTGGTTTAAGTAATTAAAAAGTTTAGTTGCAATAACGCAATTTACGTTACTAAACGCTTTTGTTTATATAACAAAATTCATATAGTTGAAGCTTTTTGGTTGTTATAACAAAAGCATTACGTTATAAGAACAAAATGTAGTCAACAAAGATATTTGTTTACAGCAACTAAACAGTTTTGTTGGGCATATTTTAACCAAATTATTTTGTCGTTAAAACAAAATTTTGGTTCATACAACAAAACATTTTTCCTAGTGTACATTTTACAATCTAATCTCTAAATATACATATATAATAACTATTATATTTGTGTAAAATATATTTCGAATCTCGGGTATGTCAATTTTACGTAGCAAAGTTTATTATCTTATCCAAAAATTAAAAGTTAAAAAAATATAAACATAAACTATCATCTAATTTTTTATTAAACAAATGTTATATACTGTGTTTTTCGCTTATAAAAGATTTTAATGGAAAATGATAAATGGTATCAGCACAAATTAAAAGTATAGAACAGGGTATCATTATTGCTTAATAGAAAGACATTTGACATATGTATATTCATTTGAACAATATTGCATACATTATCATTAATTTATTACATTGTTAAGCGCTAATAATTTAGGGAACAAAGCGGTTTTCTTATCGAAAAGTGCGAAAAAGGAGACTGGTTGATAATAGCGTTAGACGGCATCTCTCCCATTAAGGATGACGATGTCTAATTGTTTGCTTTGTCTCAGCGACTTCGTCAGTCCTCGGTTTGACGAGAGGAGTACTCTCTTTCGTATAGCACACAAACTGTAAAACTAGCCGACCTTCCAGCCTCGACTCACACACCCCGACCTCATTTATTACTCCTCGCCTGCTTTGTCGATCCTCTTTATTCGTTTCTCCGACATTCGGCCAGTCAGAGAATCGCTTCGTTTGCTCAATTTATTTGGGAAGGTTCGTGCTTTATGCCCGTTGCCGAGCGTCCGGTGTAACGAACATGCTGACAGATCCGTCTTTTCGTGAAAGACGCAACGTGCGACATTTCGTTTTGAAAAAAGGAGAAATGAAAAGAGACTTGTCAGAAGTAATCAAGTATGCAAGATTCGCTTTTGTCTCGAATTAATGGATTTTACTCATGAGACAGCACGTTTCATTTCCTTGCCTTGCGTTTTCGTTGTGATTCCATCGTTATATCATTTTACTTCGTTATAGCCATCTAACAATATATGACGGAATTATAACATGTAAATAAAATTGTTACAAATCAAAATTTTTAAGTATGGAGAGAATATCTTATAATTATGAATTTATTGTAATTAAAAAAAAATATTTTTATACTTTTTAATAATTTTTAAGGAATCTATATTATATACACATATATAGATTATAAAAGTTTTTAATATTTCAAGTTTTAAAAAAAAATTTTTTAATAGATACTAAAGGGTTTTTTTGAGAATTTAATTGTTTCAAATTGTTCATTAATCATGTCTACGACAGTTTAAAAAAGCACCATTATTCTTTTGTCTTCATCGGGGTTGCCCTGTTTACGAGTCTTTCATACAGCATCCATTTACGTGGTCGGTTCTCTAACATATTCACGAGGTACGTTTGCATAAGTATCGTCGAGCTTAAAGGCGGTCCAGAGAAAAATTTGAAAGCCTTTCTCAAGTGAGATTTCCATGACTATAACGAAGTTCTGCATCGTTTATGGTCCGCTTTCCAGGTGATCCTCGTTTGCATTCGGTGAAAAGGGTCCATAATTTCGGCTTACACACGCTGACAAATTCAAATTATTATACCGGAAGTAATATTATGACATTTTGTGTGTGTGTGAACAAAGAGATAAAACTATCCAAGATGAAACTATCGTTATATTACAGCAAAGATTGAAAATATATGATAATAATACATGTTTTAGAAAACCATTGTACATGATGAAAATACGTTAAAATATGTCTAATTGCAGAAATTGCAGAATATATCAATTTGTGAAAAAATATAGAAGTGACTCATCCATACTCGAAGTAATATTCCCGTCAAAATATGTAAACATCGTTTCATCGTATTAAGTAAATTTAAATTATAAAATAAACTCTCATGCGAAAACGGAAGGGAGTTTATTGAAATAAAATAAACAAATATATTTATCTCGCGTCCAACGGATTCATTTTTAATTCGGAAAGTTTATTCAAACAACAATTTGCATTTAAAGGAATGCATATCATCACATGACTAAAAATAAATTACAGTTATCGAGAGAATCTCTGAAACATTGCGTCGGCAGCAGGAGAATATACATGTAGGTATAAGCAATGGACAGGTAAATGCAATACAGAAGCCGTAATCACAGCTGTACACAGATCATACTCAGAAGGGTAGTTCTGGGGAATCCAGGACCTATACCATACGCTCTATGGCGCCTGGGATTGACGTGAATGTGTTTCACGAAGCGTGAATGATGCGCGAGAGAGCCATGCGCGCTAGGCTTTGCCACAACTTCGTTGCATCTCGTCCCTTAGGCACTCATATGGAAATTTTTTTTTATCACAAGACAAGAACAAAAATGTTTACCTCAAAACGAGATATTCGAGAACATACAGAATTTGATAACAATTTGTACTCTATACCAATTACATTATGACCATTCTATTATAATACCTTTAATCGGGCAAATAGTCAATAACATGATATAGTTTAAAAATAGAGAGAGAGAGAGAGAGAGAGAGAGAGAGAGAGAGAAAAATATAAAATAGAGATTTAGATATTTAATTTTAATTATCAATAAAATAATACTGGCTTTCCAATTTCAACTTACAAAAGTCACGAAAAATAACTTCTCGTGATGCGTATAAATAAATAATTATAAATAAATCTCTTAAACAATAATTTTAATTGTATAAGAATTTAATGTCTAAACAGTACTTTATCATAATTGCAATAAGATGACAATAAATATTTTGTACAAATGGATTAAGGAATGAGTATTGAAAAAGTGGAATGTTTCATTCGTCGAATTTGCGCGACAAACAATATTATGCGAGATACGATGTAAATTCATTCGTTTCCATACTACTTAACTTTTATGCGGGATGAGTATTATGCGAGGTATGAGTGGAGCGCACGCGGAAGCTTTGACACGCTCGTTTCGCTGCACTCCACTCGACTGACAAAAAAATCTCTGCTGCGGGCCCGCACTCTCAAAGTGCGATTCTATCTGCAAAACCGGCATTACTAACGAACCATCAGCAGAGTAAAATTTCCTCTGTACGCCGAGTTCAAAGTTTTTCGCGGACAGATAAACTCGTTGTTCCGCTTTTTCCCATAGTCGTCTACGCAAGCGTTCCTAAATACGACTCCGTTAACCGCGTTTGTTTGCCCTTCTTCTGCCTCTCGTCCAATTTTTAAGCGTCACTATTTTTTAATTATATTTATGTTAAATAGTATCTATATCTCCCAATATATTTCTGTTACCATTTTACTCTTCACGTCACGGGGCATAAATATTTTATGACGTCACTTAATTTTCACGTAAATCGCGTTATCTAAATTTCATATAAGATAGGGTAGAAGTACCTGTTTTTTAGCCACTGCAACGGTATGGCCACCACAAACACTTTCGAGGATTTTTCGTGTCCACACATGGTCAATGACGATACAAAGCAGTGATTTTTCGAAACGTTATATATTTAAGCAGCATTCAAAGTTGAAACAACGTGCATTTGTTAACACTTTAATAAAATAGTTTACGTTGTAACAGGAAGTGATACGAAAATTCCAAATTGTTACGACAGCCGAGAAGACGTCGAGATTAGATGTGCAACATTTTTAGGTTACGTAATTCTATACTTGCGCCCGGGAAGTTTACATATCGGTCGAACAACATTTCCCTAAAAGGTTTAAAGTGTTCAAAAGCGAAAATACGAAAAAATATTCGTATAATAACGATGGCCAACATCGGTACATTAAATTATCCCTTTGTCCCAGTTTTGGCCATCCTGTTAAAACTGGTGTTTACTTGTCAAAATTAAGTATTACACAAGGTCTATTTTTTATAACTGAACTGGCATTAGTTTCCAGAGTTTATCTTTCTCCTTCCACACAATGTAGAGGGAGAAAAATAAATTCTCTGAATTAATGCGGCCAGTTCAGCTATAAAGAACAGACCTATAGTAGCATAATATTTAATGTTTTTACCTTATTTAATAATTTCTGGTGGTAATTAAAATTTGTTTGCGATTCTAGGCTACAATGCCGCCACGAAAAAAATCAACAAAAAAGAAAGAATATCCGGTAGAAAAAAGAAAATTTTTTACATACTCTCAGCAGCAAGTCCAAAATGCTTTACATGCTATACGCAGTGGAACTCCTATTTCACAGGCAATTAAAAAGTTTAATGTTCCACGTACAACATTGAGACGGAAGATTGAAAATTCTGTGGCAGAAACATCGAGACACATGGGCCCTCTTCCAGTCCTTGGCTCTTACGTCGAAGAAAAATTATTTTCGTGGCTGATTAATACAAGTCGAATGGGCTTTCCAATAGATAAAACATGTTTACTCTACTCAGTGAAACAAATAGTTGACGCTGAAAATCTGATAACTTCTTTTAAAGATAATCTTCCTAAAAGAAAATGGTTTGAGTCATTTATGAGAAGACATCCACATTTATTGCAGAAGAAAGCCGAATATTTGAGCAAGACGCGAGCGGCTGTTACGGAAAATTCTATTCGCAGTTGGTTTGCTGGATCTGTTAAAAAATTAAAATTTTGACAGTAGAAAGCTAAAAACCGGTACAAGCATAGCCAAATCTGGTGAAAAGGCACTTAACTCTTTTCCCCTCGTTTTTTATTATCTTAGTTATTTTAACATATTTACGATAAAAGGAAACAAAATTAGAACCCTCTAAATTGGAAAATATATAAGTGAAAGGCCACTGTAGTAATAATTATTCAAATCCGAAGCGTTTCAAGATAGTAATATGCTTAAAGTGGCCAAAACAGGTACTTCTACCCTACACCAAACAATAAAACGCGGACAACGGCTACATCCTTCGACTTCGGAAACAATCAAATCGTGATTCTCCGTTCGGGACCTACTGAAAATCGTTTATCCCTCTCGCTACCCCCCCCCCCCCCTGTTCTTCGCGGAGGACATCGTGTTCGTCTTGCGGATAAATATGCAGGGCACGAGGCGTGTTTCGGAAACGACATCTGCTTTCGAATCGAATGCTCTCCGTCACATTGTGCGGAGACACCGTTCTCTGTTTCCGTTCCCTTTTCAAACTCCCGTCTTCTCGTGCTCACCCCCCCCCCCCCCCCCCCTTAACTCACCGTACATGATACATGAAGCACATAGCTCTGCCATCCGATGGCATGACACTCACCCAACCACCGTCCCGTGAAATCATGCCCCGTGATCCCGTGACCCCCGACCACGTTATATGCCTTCCCCTTCTACTCGACTGAATTACCCTCTCTGCAACCTTTCTCATCGTCAGTGATAATACAATAGTAGCACTTCCGTGCACCGTCAAATGCAATCTTTCTACTTAAGAGTCGAGTAAGTACAAAAACAGATTATCAAATATGGCTTAATAAAATATGTAAAGACATGTTGTAGAAAATTATATAGACTTTATAAAATCAATATATCAGAGATACAATCATGTACACTTTACATATCACTTCATTATACAAGAACTTTAATAATTATGTGTATAAATTTATTTCTTCGGTAATAATGCTTAAAACTATTGCAAAAAGAAATATATACCTAAGGGTATGAATTTTCATATTCATTATTAATAATATCTAAATAATTGATATTTTAAAATATCATACCTAATATGTGTTGACACTTGATGGATATTGTTTAAAAGTTGAAAGAATCAGAAAAAAGTTCAAAGCTAGCGCTTCTGTGAAAGATAAGACTGACAAAAGTGTAAAAGTCAGAATTGTCGGAAGAATTATTGAATTTCTCGCAGAAGACATCTTGAAGTTTTACTCACGGAGTAGTAACTCGATTTTGTTCGCGGAAATTCGTAAAGCTTGACCACGTGACAACTACCGCGAGCTCCTGTCTTTTTTTTTTGTTTTCTGTCTTTCTCGCCTGTTTTCTTCACTTCTAGCGTAATAACCGACGGCCGGATCTTTCTCGTTATAACTTTTGAGTGATTAGTCGCCGTCCGGCGATTGGCCGTCTTACAAAGTTTGTTTGCGATTTTTCGCAGGCTGTTTCCCGCGAAACCACGGCCCTTCCGCCGGACGTTAACGAGTAACTTAGCCATCTAACTGTCGGAACTTCGTTAAGAGTTCCAATAAATCGTCGAGAACTCTCGCTTTGCCGTAATGGTTCCTGTTGGGTAATGAATCGGAAGACGTATCGAAAGATGAGAGATTACACAAGCCTTTACTCTTTCTGCGTGCTCAAAATAAACTTTGAAGTACATTGAATTGTTGTTACCTTGATATTTAAGGGAGCCTCAATATCAATAAATAAATTATAAAGGTATATAACGTACTTCTTTAAACGAGATAATTTATATTGAAAATACTGTTTAAATATATGTCAAATAAAGTTAGCTTTAACCAAGGAATCTATATGCTATGCTACAATACGTATCACATGAGTTTAATTATTAATTCAGCTTGAAATTTAGCAATTTAAAAGATTATAATCCAAATTAACACCAGCCAATGCAACATGTTATCGATAAAATCAAGAAGTTTGACAAATCACATATCGAATATAGCATTCTACCATTTGACGCGGTATTTGCATTGTACATCTAGTATTACGGCTATCGTATCTAATTTATCTCGCGTTGACATTGGACAGGGTCCTGACATTAACATTCCGGGATCAGACAGACGCGATGAGAGTCAAATGGCAGAGTGTCACTCACCTCCTACATAGAATGCTATATTTTCACGCTAAACGAGTGACAACGTAATTAAAACCAGACAATGCAATTTAGTGAGCTGAGCATATGACGTACGTTTCGGGCTGATTTACTATAAAAACGGAAGATGCAAGCTAGCGAGTATGCGAGTAATCGATTGAAAGTAACTGAAGAATGACTCGCCGGTGGAAAGAACGTTACGTGCGCGTAGAGGAAATGGAAGTGGTTGGCCGGTTTCGAGAATTGCATCCCCTTGAGATGCCATCCGACAAGAATTCTGGCTTCGCTGTCGCGCATTCGCCGGAATCGCAGCGGGACCAAAAAGTATCGCGGCCACCGGCGAAGTATCGTCGCGCACGTCTCGACGTCGCGTCGTGTCGTCTTGAAACGTCGCATGCAATTTTACGGACGAGTACGACATGAGATAAGAGCGCGGGAATCGTTGCGGAACACGAGTGGAACGTATCGAGATTTAGATTCTCTTTTTGAAATAGTGTTGCATTATTGTCAATAACGTATTGTCACAAAGTTATCGATTTTTAATTTTAAAATAAAATTTATTTATAGGTATTTACACACAAATATAAATATTTTAGATTGTATTAACAATCTAATTAAAAAATATCTTTCCATGTATCATGTTTATATGGGATGAGCACGAGAAGAATAAAAACAGTTATTCATCAGGAGTTAAAATATGAAAAATAACAACGCTAGATTGAGGACAATCGAATATAAACTAAATACATTTGCTTTTAATGCTAACCGTAGCCATTTCGCGGATTTTTGATTAAATCGAGGATTTGTCACCAGTTTGGTATTAAATCCAATCTTCGTTATTCGTATACGTAGCGTTTAATATAAGTTGAGACTTACTAAGAAAGTCCAACCCTCTAAGCCTTATCAAAGCCATCGATTGATGCGTTTGATGTTCATCTCAGAAGTCTCCTTGATATCCAAATTTTGCTTCAATTGAAAATGTTTCGTCGATGGGGAAGTTGTCGATCGATCTCGGTCCCGAGTGGCATCAAGGATGAACGAAAGGAGACAGCAGAAAGCACAAGACTTCTCGTGAAGGTCAGCCCGGCTAATAGACTGCCGGTGCTCCGAAGCGTGATTATATGCCGAAGTGACATTGAATTGGCAGAAGAGATTCCGAGACGGGAGATGACGGTCAGCGGCCGGTCTGGTAAGCAGGAGACATCAAAAGCATCGAGTCCCCATTCAAATCTTAGATGGTCGCCAGCTATCACGAATAGCGCCGCCTCTGAAGACGTGTTCTGTGATCAAAGATGTCACGGGAGCCGGCATGTAAGGCTGGTGGTGGGCATAGACTTGAAAAGATGGCGAGCGGAAGATATAGAGTCTGGTAGATAGAATGGTGGTAGTTGTAGATACACTAACGTGATAGAAGAAGAGGAAGGGCGGAGTGTGCACAGCGGTGGCGAGACCTCCTTGAAAGGAGGAAGCGTCGGATAATCATTTCGCTACTCGAGAAGTGGAAAAGCAGCGCGGGAAACGGAATCGGAGTGAAGGGAAAAAAGTTTCCACGCCACGGAAGCCTTTTCCGATTAGTTTCGTCTCCAAAGGACTCGGTAAAAAGTCGCTTCCGCGAAAATGCATAAAGCCGTCCGCGCCGCCGGCAACAAAAGGCGAATCGTAAATTCCGTCCACGCTGGCGTCGAAATTGCGCTTCTTAATATTATTCTCAATCCGGCGTACAATGCCGAAGAAACGAACCGAGCCTCGAACGTTGACGTTTTACCGCGCGCAGTGACAAAAGTTTAATTTTCCTCTTGCGTATTTTACAAAATTGGTCGCCGAGTCACGACAGACACGAAAGATTCCGAAAAAAGCTTCAATATAAAAGCGAATAATGTACATCATGTTAAATATGCCTAAATTTTCCCTGTTGGATCGTAATGCTTATTTTAACATGTAGGTGTTATATGTATATGTAAGCATAAAAGATAAAAATAATTTAATATCATAACTATTATACCATGAATAATCCCAAAACTTCTTCTTTTACATTATGCACATATACATTTTTCTCTTTCGTGATAATACGTACAAAATATTTTATTTTAAATATATAATATAGTTCAGATAGGTAAAATCTTTTAAAAACTTTAATTTTAGTGCAATTTCTAATTTTCCAAACATTAATTATAAACAAAATCTGTTTTAAATTTTCATTTATATACAAACCTAGATTTTTTGCTTAGATATTCATTAACAAAAACATATAAAGCTAAAACATGTAAAGTCTATCACAAATCTTTGTAATAAATCATATTTCTCCATAAGTTTGTTTCAATTTAAAACTGCTGCCCTTAAAATTCCCTTAGACCATTCATTTTATTAACCGGCAGTTCCGCCTTTAGCCTATTAATTCCCCTTGCAGAACTCTTTACAGATCTGAAAATTGAAATCTTTCCGATAGTTAGCGCGTAAGTTAGGGAATGAAATAAAACACGGAAGTGGAGACAACACCCGGAGAACGTTATCGTCAGTAGAATACAGAGCAGGGAGTAGATATCGCGGTGGGGCATGCGACGTATGTTGGATTTCCCTATCGGGTCGTACGTTTGGAGTCATCCCCTGCTTTCCGATGCTCACACTAGCCGCCCTCCCTGCTATTCCTTTGCCGATGCTTTCGCCCCCGCCCTTCTCTAGTCCCCTGAGGGGAGCTGCATCCATTAAATGTACAGGCGGGTATGATGCAATGGTGTGCGTGGAATTTGTATGAATGGGGAGAACTTGTGGATTTGCATTGACGAATAGCCACCCGTACCGCGTTGGATATTGTATAAGTGACTGTTGCGTACAAGAATAATCCTTTTTTTTTCAATTATTACCGTAGAATTGCACCGTTGATGTTAGTGTAATAAATGTTGGAATAACTGTTCGTCATAATGGATTCTTCCTCATAATTTGTCACTTTATAATATGGTAATATCTTAAAAATATTATTAAAAATAAGATAATTAACTATACTCGATTTAACTCTTTTTTGTCTTTTCTCGTCTTACGCGCAACTACGGTTGCATAATATAATATAAGAATCATTAATGATCATTGACAACAATATACAGAAGATATCTCGCAAATCGATTTTATTTTCTGACATTGCAATGTACGGTCCTCCACGCGTTCAAGCGTATAGTGCATTCAAGCAACAAGCGACGGGAGTAAGAAGCGACTGATCGGGACACGGTCACGTAGATAGAGGAGAAAAAAATATGTCGTCGGTGGCGCGCCGTGCATAATTCAAGCGGATGCGGGGTCGTTAAGGAAAAGTTTCGCCATTACAAGCACGAAATATAAAGCGTGCACTGGTGAGAGGAAACCGGCGGGTCGGCACGCCGAAGGAACAGGGAGAAAGGGGGCTACACGGGAGCTGTCTTCTTTAAATTGTATCGCAAATTGCCCGCCGCCCGCTGTGCTCGAGACACGACGCGAACGAGGCAACCGTTGCCGGCAGTAATGGCCTGTTACGCAACGTCGAGCCCACCGACGACGACTGCAGATTCTCACTCGATTCCATCTGACATATGTATTTCCGTCTTACGAAACGTGAGCGGACGTGCATGCGTAAGCCGCGGTTTTTTATTGTATTTGCTAACTATATATATTATATATATATATATATGTATATAAAAGGTAAACCCTCAGAAACCCTCTAGTAAGGGTCGCGACGACTACTGATTTTCTCTCTTCCGTATACATTACATATATATTACATATACATGGAAGAAAGTGAATATGTATATTAGCGAATCAAGTGTATAATGTAATATAATTTAAAATAAACCTGTATAAGATAATCAAGAAATATTATTAGTTTCATTTTATTTCTGAGTTATGCAAAATATTTTTCTTTACATAAAACATTTATTCGAATATATCTCTTGATTATCTCCATATAAAGTTTATTTTATGTAGGTAATCAGGAAATATATCCAAATAAATGTTTTATGCAAAAAGAAATGTTTTATAATTCAGAAATAAAATAAAATAAAGAAAAACGTAATAAAATGAAACACCGTGCATCTGCGAGCCATAGAAAATGTATATGTGCCGAATTATTTCTTTAATTTGCCATCGCACAGTATAGGATTTAGCAAGCGTAAGAGTATATAGAAATAAAAAAAAAAGAAAATAGCGAATAACTACAATATTACTTATAAATTCTATAAAATAATATTGAAAATAAAATAAAATTCTAGATCTAGTTTTTCGTAAACATTTTTATGATTTATACATGAAACATAAAAACCGATTATTATTATATCTCCTACACAAAATATGTTGGTGTAGTGTTAATTGACGAGCAAGGTACCAACGCTCGGCGCAGTTTCAAGTAATTATAATTTTCACGAGCGATCGATATACGCCCGGTGGTGGCATTAATTATTGTGGTTTAATTTTATAACGAGCGACATGGACCCGCGGCAATATCATTGAACGTTGTCGGCAAAAGTTTATCTGAAATTTTTCTAAAACCAGCGCATAACACTATAATTTGGAATTTAAAGGCAATATCGCGTTATTATTTATCTTTTACCGAACTGCTGCAACTTAAGTTTTACGCTATTGTGATTGTAAATGCATGTATACGTAAAACGATGAAGAAATAGAGTAAAAAAAATATAATATCTTTTATAATTTGTAAAATGTTATAGCTAAATAGAAGTATTATGTAAAGATTATAGACCCCCATTTTTTAATTCTATAGCTTTTTACTATTAATATATAATGCAACTTTTGTATTTTCTTGCTTCTAACAAGTTTTTCTACTTCTACATATCATTGTAATATCTATGCATTTCAAATAATTTTAAATCAGTTTAAGTTATAAGTTATAAGATTCCTAAAGATAATCATACTGATTTAAACAATTATATAATTGAGTTCTAATAAATAAGATAATATTTTGCAAATTATTTTTGTTTGATTTTGTGAGCCTTATTTCTTCAGCATTAAAGAAAAGAGGAATGCGACGGAGATTTTCACGCTTTGCGTGCTCTTGCTGTACACTATTCGCCAACATCCTTGTCGCGAAATAACGACGTCGGGAACGCGCTCAGCCATAATTTCGCCCATAATTTTGCGCGTTTCGAAATTACGACGTCTCCGTGTCGATCGGTTTTGCGTTTGCGATAGTCACGGTCGCTTGCGAATAGATAGAGTTGTAAAGCCACGACGAAGGGCCGTCGTGGAAGGGCCGCTTAATTTGAAAGCACCTCCGATAACGACGTCGTCCACCCCCGCGCCGCGCACTGGCGTCATAGACGTCGAAGCCCATCGCGAGATTGCCGAACATAAACCCTAATCCAGAATTAGAATTTCGCTCTTCCCTCGAGACGATTTTCCCTCCTTCGCTTTTACGATATACCACAACTTCAATCACCGTCGTAGCTTCTCTGGTTGTCACTTAATAAGTAACTACAACGACTCGTAACATGTTAAAAATGAACAAGTTTGGAGATTGGCTAATAAATCTGTTTGCAAAAGATTAAAAGTGACGAAACTAAAAAGTTTCCGTGATTGATAATATAAGCTACACGAATTTCTATTGATATGAAAGATAAGATAAAGAAAGTGTTACGTAGAAAATATTGATGAATAATATTACACAGAAATTTTCGATATTATCGCAGCATTATGAGAAAGCTAAATGCGAAGAAGTTCGAAAAGCGATTAGAAACGCGAAATAAATTTGCTACTTGTAGTAGACGATAATAAAACAGAACATATAACTGACAATGAGCTGCTGCAGTAAACGAGCAAAGTATTAACACGAAAATCAAGATGGAAATGAACATTCGTCATTCAACATTTTATCTGTCCTTGGTAAAAATACCGATCAGGAAAGCAAGTTCTGATTACCTTGACCTTGACATATGTTGTCAAGGTCATGACCCTGAGTGACATTCAAAAGGTATTAGCCGTCGCTCGTTGTTTGTTAAAAAATTATTAACAAAAAAAGTTTGACAAATATAGCAGTTATTTTCAGTATTGAAAGACATAAACGACTAATATGTATGTGGAAACATTACATGTATGAAAAGTTACATGAAGGAAAGTTGTTTAAAGCAGTAAATCGTTGATATATTAAACAGTCTTTTTGTTAAAGCAGAGAATAGTTGGTATAGAAAAGTATATATACAATTTACGTGTTAGACAGCATAAATATAAAGTATTCTATGCTTTAACTATAATTGTATAATTATAATTGTGCAATTAAAGATAGTTTACAACTATAATCGTACAATTATATTTAAAGCAAAAAATACTTTATATTTATGCTTTTTAACACATAAAATTGTACATATACAATACATACATACTTTTCAATACCAACTATTCTCTGCTTTAACAAAAAGACTGTTCAATATATCAACAATTCGCTGCTTTAAATGACATTCCTTCGTTCATACATGTATTATTTCCACATACATATTAGTCGTTCATATCTTTTAGTACTCAAAATAAGTGCTATATTTGTCAAACTTTTTTTGTTAATAACTTTTTAACAAACAACGAGCGACGGCTAAAACCTTTTAAAGGTCACTCAGAGTCATGACCTTGACAACATATGTCATACATGTACTATTTCCACATACACATTAGTCGTTTATGTCTTTTAGTACTCAAAATATCTGCTATATTTGTCAAACTTTTTTTGTTAATAATTTTTTAACAAACAACGAGCAACGGCTAAAACCTTTTGAAGGTCACTCAGAGTCATGACCTTGACAACATATGTCATACATGTACTATTTCCACATACACATTAGTCGTTTATGTCTTTTAGTACTCAAAATATCTGCTATATTTGTCAAACTTTTTTTGTTAATAATTTTTTAACAAACAACGAGCAACGGCTAAAACCTTTTGAAGGTCACTCAGAGTCATGACCTTGACAACGTATGTCAAGGTCAAGGTCATCGGGACTTGCTCCCCTGACCGGTATTTTTACCCTATCCTTTACACTTGAGATTATCTGTTACAATTATGACATTTAACTCTAAATCAAACCATAAGTTTAAATATATATCTATATTTATTTAATTTATTTTATTCATTAATTATAAATTAGTTATAATTTTCTTCTTCATGTACCTACAAAGCCATTGTGCTCATAAAAGACGCGATATTCACATGCGTGCGTTAAGTGAATAACACGTAGAGTCGCGTTATAAGAAAAAGCTTATGTTTAAAGCAGAGAATACGATATCGAGACTAATATTTATATCTTAACTAATATTTATATTGTTACGACGCTACTATATTTTCCGTCAAAATAGCGCACCTACCCGCTATGATGAGTCATATTCGTCTGATATGAGTCCAATTCAGGTCGAGCCTAAGACAACACGACGCTATCTAATGGAGAACACGGTACTGCGGTTGTATGCTAACGTGACTCATCGTGTGTCCACTACTCTTCGATGCTTCGATCTTGATATCCTTCGGCAAACAGGGGAAGTCTCTTACACGAGTAGTCAATAATGGTTAATATTTGTGATAAAAATATTCACGGATGAAAGAAAACGTCGATTCAGATTCTTACCGTAATTTGAGTACAGTATATCATGTATAAAGATGCTTTGCAACGTAATGCTCAATGCTCAATGCTCATAAAACATTAAAAATTGTATATATAATATAGAAAAATAATAACGCAATTCTGTCAATACAAGGATAAAGATACTTCAATATTTTAATATTCAATGACATAAATATTTTAATATTTAAATTTGTATGTAACATTTTTTTCAATATTTATATCAACTAATATGTTTAAATAAATAAATAAAAATTTCATTTATCTTGTATGTAATTAATTCATCAAATTTTTAGTAATTTTAGCATAAGGTATAAGAAAAGAAAAAGTTAAAGCTCTCTCTCCCTATAATATAATAAGATTTTATCACGCATATATCCATATTGTACATATATATGTATAGAGAGAGTTTTAGTATTATTTTTCTCATACATCAGACTAATTAAACGCCCATCCGCGGTTTATTCGCAGGCGCATAAATTATTTATTTTATTCTTAGTAGGTATGTGGCGATAATAGCGCATACACTCGCAACAATGGAGGATGTAGGGAAACATCACAAACCGCTTTTTAAATCAATATTTTATGAACTTGTATATATGCATATATACACGTTTTATTAATTTTAATGCTTCTAAATAATATGTTTTCTTATATATTTTAGAAGATACAATTACGTACATACACGCTAAAGTTGCACAAAAACTGGATTTAAAAAGCGCTTTTGTGATGTTCTTCTATATTTCTTATTGATGCGTATATGTGCTATTACCGCCATATACAATAAAATAAAACAAATAATTTTTGTGCCTGCGAATAAACCGGATGGGCGTTATTTAGTTGGTTTTAATTCCTCTCCTCTTGCGAGACATTCTGCTCTTGCTCTTATTATCTCGACGCAAGATCGTTGAAATTGCACACGCGACTGTTTTATATATCTATATTCTAAACCCGTACACCCACATAATTTATACTTGGCATGCATATTCGCTGCATTCACAATTTTAACGAAGCAATACGTTTATTTTTGACTCTGTAATCGGAAAGGGCATGAAGTTCATGGAGCTAGCTGGAGCAAAATTGCGGGTTTAGGTATTCCTAGTATTTAAGTGGCATATAAATATTAGTCTCGATATCGAAAATGCAGCTCTGCTTTTCCGATACTCGATAGTAATAATGATTTATCGCGTACGCTAAATTGCACGAAATATATCATTAAATTCCTACAAAACATGTATTTGGTTTTATGTGTAGATATAAGAGGCTATAAACTTGGTACATTATTTTCAGAATTTTGTTATAATTGATGAAATTCTAATACCAGAAACTAGAACTATTTGAAGCAGAGCAAGATTTCTATAAATATATACGAAAGTTCTAAAAATAATAGTTTTTATATTTCAAAGAGGTTGGTAAAAGTGAAATCTAAAATCACGAGATTGACTTTACTCGTCAAATTTAGACAACAGTGAAAATACGTAAATCTATGACGCCATTTTGATATTTATTTTAAAAAGATACTTAATAAAATTATTTGACAGAAAATTTGATAAAAAGCTATTTGGCATAATTTAGAACTAGCCATCTATTAATAACAGAGGTAACAGGAAAGTCGATACCCAGCACTTTGCAATCGTGAGAGGCGAGATTTATGACCGCTGTTGCCACTTGCCCTCGTTACATCGAACTCCATCTCCGTTTTTCATATATTATCCATTATGCCGCGCTTTAAGTGATCTCCGATAGTTTTTAAAATCAAGTTAAATATTGGCGCTGGCCCGGTTGCAAAATTCAGCTGCTCTTGGTGATTGCTTTCTATCTTATTATTTTTCCTGTCCTCTATATTCCGCTTTTTCTCATCATATATATGGTAAGCAAGAATTAAACGTCAAGTTTTTCATCCACAATTTCTTTGAACAATAAAAATAAATTTTTTGTTAAGAAAAATATACACATTATCCATACCACTTGTAAAAAAAACGATAAAAAACAGAAGAAGAGCAAAAAAGTCAGAGAAAGAAAAAGATAATACAAAAATTGTGATTAACTAAAATCAAAGGAAATTATATAATTGATAAATTTTCCTTAGAATAAGTAATTTTATCTTTCAATTAACTCTTTGGATTTTATATAAATAATATTTTAATTCAAGATTAACATAATATGTAACATAATATAGACATGTAGATAGATATTACTTTATATCTGTTATATAAATTTAAATCACACTTTCGAGTATTAAAATTGATTTAACTACTTTGATTTTTATAAGATGATATTATTACAATACAACGAAGACGTATTTAGACCACTATTTTCAGTCACGTAATAAAACAGCGAGGTGATTGATATATGCCATTTTTTTCGTAAAACTAAAGTTATCATAGAAACTAAATAATCTTAAAAATGGGATTTAACTAAATTATCTGAAGTAAATCGGTTTTAAATTGGTCGGGAAATGTATATAAAAAGAGGCGGTGTTTCCGAGACACCCTGTATACGTAGGTGAACGCGTATCTCTTGCGCGAGTGCTGTCGGCAGATTACCCAGCGTTGTATCGCCGGTTAATTAGCTTTATGCGTTCAATCTCGCAAGACTCACGCCTCGTAGCCGAGGTAATAACGTGGCGTACGCTGGTATGCCGGTACATACGCCGGATTACCGAATGAATGCGCGTCCTTCGTTGAACTTTCTGTCGTCCATTCTCGTGGGTGGACTTAATGAATCGGTCTTATTCACGGAGCGACAAGACGGGGCCAGATCAGTTGAAAAATTACAATACAGTGTGTGAGAAGAAATGTACGCAATAAATATATTACTTAATAATAGTGAAGTTTTGACCGACGTGAGATTCTAATAAATAAATATAGGGCAATCTTCAGTCTGGCTATCGTAGCCTAATAAATAATATATAAATTTTTATACTTATTTTCATTTAAACTGCACACTGATTTAAAGGATTATTAGCATCAAAAGTTGAATCGATTATCGATTTAAAGTATGTTGATTTTACTGCTCTAACAAATAACTGTGTTTCAAGACTGACAAATAATCGGCGCGCAGTTTGAATGAAAATAAGAAGATGATATATTTCTATTTACTTATTAAATATATTACTCTTATTATTTGTCACGACATCAATAAATTCAACAAGACTGTACTTGCTCTTAAGCATTGTTAAACTTTTAACAAGAAAGTTCATTAAAAAGTTTTATGTGAAATATTCTTTCAGTTCTCTAAAACTACTATATATAGTTTCGTTCTCTTAAATCTTATATATTTTATTTTGCTTATATCTTATAAGGTAAAACATAAGAATAAGAGAGAGAATTTTTATATTTGTAAATTATATTTTAATAAGTATCATAAGATCCTCTCACTTTCTTAAACTAATAATAATAAACCTATCTACTAGTATTTATTATCTACCTCTTCTTTCTGTAGATTAAAGAAAAACTGCTTTACTTATTAAAATCCAATAATAAATATAGATTAGAGGTAGATAGATAGATTAAACCTATTGGGATCTGATATGGGGGCGGAGTATAGATCAATGGCGCCGAGAAGCCCATCTGCTAACCTTTTTCGTTAAGTATTAGCTTACCTCTGGCAGTATGTAATCATACTAATCATCTTTCTTAAAATGCAGCAAACACACTTTTATTTATTTTTCACTTTCTTTCTTTCTTCCATAATGACAATTGTGATATTTTGGTGGGCTTCGAATAGTGTTACTTTTTACCACCAGACGGCGTGATTGCGGATGTCAGATCCCAATCTATTTATCTACCTCTTTCTTTCTGTAGCTTAAAGAGAAAATTGTTTTACTCTTATCTATTGAAATCCAATAATAAATATAGATTATGGGGGAGGATTTATTAGTGGCAAATTTGTAGCACACTAATTTTCTGAGAATTTTTGAATTTGGAAAAAGTATCTTGGTACTGCTAATGTTGCTTTCACGCAAATTTCGTGCAAGACACTTAGAGTGCCTTGGATGTAACCTGCGATGTAACGTTACACTGTGGAAGAACTCGCGATCGCATTACTCTTGCGGCAAAGCTCGACAAAACAAGGAAATCGAGGAATTTCCGCGACGGTGAGAGCCTCGTGACCTGCGGGTGGTATGGCATTGTCCGCCAGCCGGTTGCCGAACAGGGACGGAGGGTAGTCGGCCCGGGTATCGAATTCAATGCGCATTGTTATCAAAGACGCAAAGATGCGACTCAACTGCAGCATTGTCTCGCGGGATTAGTTACAGCCGGCGACATAATTAATCGTCTGCGCGCGCCACATCGTCCGTGCCCTTTCTTCGCCGGACTCTGTCGCGAATCGAAGAAAGCTCGCGGATAGCAAACGGATGGGAGGTGAGAGGTAGAAATACTATATTTTGTATCGGAAAACATCACCGTTTCCTGGTTACACGGGATTTGGTTATCGCCGTCTATCGAGCTCGTGGAAAATGGAATTCTCGAGGTGCACTATCGTCGAGCGAGGTCTCTACTGCATTTATCAAAAGAATGAATTTGCACAAGGAGCCGCTCAATTTACAGGGAGAATAACGGACCGGAAAATAAAATTTTTCCACAGCTTTGAATGTCATTTCGATTCAATGAATCGCGATGCAGCGATGCCGGCCGTTGCCATGCATTCGATTCTGTATGACCTGGTCTCGGTCAAAGTAATTGTTTACCTCCTACTCTTTTTGACAAAACACATCACTATTATTTATAAATATAATGATGCTACTTGCGTCTATATTGCAAAAAGTCGAATATCGATGGATAAAAAATAGTAAGACTATTTTGGCTTATTTAATCGGAACTTTATTCATAAATCATAAAATCCATGAATCGTGAAATTCCATCCATTATTAATCAAAAAATTGAAATTTTTCAATAACCAAATAATACAACGAGACGATCTAATCTTGATACGAAATTGCAACAAGATCGCAGTTCAGATCGTTTTACTCGGCTAACAATTTTCTTGGATCGATCTGTCAATAGATTCACAAGAGGATTTTCTATCTCCGATAAGATTAAAGTGCGGATATTTACTTGGGTTATTCGGATAGAATGTAATGAAAATAAAAGGAAAGCGGAAAGTGCAAGAAAGAAATTATTTTCCCCGCGGAAACTTCTTTTTCTTATTTATTATTTAGATTATTATTTAGATTATTACAACTATTTTAAAGTACTAGAATGTAAGCTTAAATTCGTAAATCGTTTAAAAGACAAACATCGTGAGATGAAAGAAAGAGTTTCATTATAAACAAAATTATAAAAATATAAAATTGTAGAAAGTATATCTCTGTATTGTAAAAAAATTTTTAATTAAAAATTATTATAAAATTTGCGATTGAGGATTCTTCAACATAGCCTTCTTCCTAAACATATCAAACTATTAGGCGAGAAGAGACAGGCAAACCGGGGACGATAAACACACAAAATGCAAAAAGTGAGAGGCTATAACGTCATATTGGACGCAACCCCGCGATCGTCGATGCTGGAGAAAAGTCAAGCAAATAGCTACAAATGGAATTAACTACGGCATACGAGACACGCTTCATCGAACCCCTGATTTCCCAACGGAGCAAAAATGCCATTTAGGCAGGAGGTTACAGAAACCTGTGAAACGAAACTGAAATGCAAAATGCAAGGCCCTGCGTTTTCTCACCATTCTCCCATTCCAGTCTTTGAACAATATATAATATATTATTTCTGCATAGCAGATAATTTAACTCATTTATTTAACGCAAAAGTACAATTTCTGTTACATATAAAATGTGGTAAAAAAATATTTCTTTATTAAAATTATGTTAATATTAAGTATGATTACCGTTCTTAATAACTGTTAATGTTCATAATAACAATTATGTTTTTTAGGCAAAAAGATAAAAAAAGGAAAAATTAAAAATATGTATTCATATAAGTTTGTGTTTATTTTTCTATAGAGAACTTATTCGAGGAAAGAAACATACAAGCTACCGATGTGTCCTGTTCTCTGAAAAGCGTAAAAACTTTTAACTGATGAAAGCAAAGCTATAGTGCTCGTATTACGGTAGGTGTGTATCTTTATCCGCGATCTAGGCTGCATCGAACTTGCTCCATTTCTCTCAAAAAGTCTCTAAGTTCGATGAACGTGTCGCCTTTAACTCCACTCCGCTCGCTACGAAACAAGTAAACTTTTCCTAAGATGGGAAAACGAAATCTCATTGAGATTATCTGTATCTTGTAGAGAATAGCAAGCGTCCATCTGATACTGCAATACTATGCTATTGTGATATTTTTAAAACTGTTTCTCACCTCTTTTTGAATTAAACCATTCCTAAATACCGTAGAAGTACTAAAGAAAAATGAGTCCGTTTAAACGTTTGATTTAATAATGTAACATGAATAGAGACTATTTCCCGACTGTATCCTATCTGCTACAGCCACGTTTCTTCGACTTACACATAAAACGCTCTCGAATTTGTCGTTGCTAGGGTGGAAATGGAATTATAGCCCTTACATTCCCGCGTATAAAACGCGCCCCAATTTGTGCATTTCGGAGCTACCCTATTATTCTCTCTCCTCGTTTGTATAAGAATCATTTGATCGTGTATGGGTATTGGTAATGTCATTACTTGAAAAGCGATCAATTTATCACGTTAGCGAATTTTTATTCCCACGTTCTCAGCTCACATCTTTTGCAATTGTAATTCTAATGGGATCTCATTCTTATCGAAGACTGTACATTAGAGGGTGAATTTGAAAACTATAGAGAAGAGAAGCACGAGTTACGAATTTACCGTTTCCATTTGTCTATTAACACCAATTCATACGTTATAAAGCGTTATTTTGCAAGCTCTTTCTCTGAATAAGACCATATTGATATAACTATACACTAGAAAACGCGATTATTAAATAATCGTTATTAGATCGTTGCTATACTTCTTAGAAGCGGCTTTTTTTCCGGTCTTTTTTTATCGTCGCGCATAGTGCTTTGGAGTTTGTCATTCAACAGGAAAAAAATACATTCGCGCACGTCACATGGTCGAATTTATGCGCTCAGGTAGCCATGGACCGTTCATTTTCCGGTAACGTCTCTGTTTTATGACGTTCTTTGCATCCTGCCACGGTTCGCGCAAAAACCATAAACATGGCATGCCATGGCACTACATAAATATCGGACAGACCCGTGGACATTCACTTTGCCGCGAAAGCAACGACCATTTTATGCACCCGCTCGCAAGTTCTCCATCCAACCCCAACAGCGAAATATTCACTCCCATGTGTTCAACTTCTACACGCTTTTGACGTGACTTTTCCCATCGGCTATCCATTATTCTACGGTTAGCAAATCGGTATTATGTGTCTGAACAAAATGCCGTAAATACATTATTATTTCTTAAAATCTCAAATTGTTCAAAGAGTACGCTTTCTTATAAAATCAGTTTTCACATTATATTGCTTACAATTTCTAATAGCATTTATTGACGCTGTTTTTTCAAATTAATGTAAAAGTTATTAAAATTTCTGTAATTAATTCAATTTTGTTAATAGATTTAAATAATTCTCTGCTACATCTTATTATTTTTCATATCGTGTTTAATTAATTGAAAATTGCCTTATTTTACAAAACTATTAAGCTTCCTCTTTTTAATTTGGAGAGATTATATTTTCCTAGACCAGTTTAGAGAATTAAATAAAATAATGTCTTGAAGAATTTTAGTTATTAGGAGGTAATGAAAAACAATTCCTGTTTTTAATTTCTACGTGAGATCGCAAAGGCGAAATATTTTATCGGTGAACCAGCGTGGGACCAAGTAGAGCAAAGAGCTTGTTGCGTCCTTGCAAAATACCGCAACCTGATCCGCTTCCTCCCCTTACACGCTGCGGTACTTTAAACTCGCCTAACAAGAGAGCGAGAGTGCTTTACAGGGTGAGAGGTAACTACCGTTGAGAATAACAACTGCGATCCCGTAAGACACGTGAACAGCTATAAAGATATAATAAGGAACTATACTAGCACTTGTCTTAATGATACTGCGCCGAATCACGTGGAGAAGTTGCGTGCCCACCGCATCTTTCCGCGGCAAGTTAAGCGATAAAAACTACCTAACTTAGATAACGACGTTTCGTACTTTCGAGTTTTAATGCGTATATTACATGGAAAACGATTTTTCGTAACATAATACACATGCTTCTACCTTTTTAAAAATTCTCAAGTTATAATATTTAAAACCGTAATTAAATGCATTCAGAAATTGTAATTGACATATGTGTCCAAGTTTGGAAAAACATGCAGCTTATATTGAATTCATTTTAGTGCACCACAATTTAACTGTTTTGTGAATTTCTCATATAGAAACTAATATAATAACATGTAGCATATTATATAGTGACATTGTCAGCTCATTAGTAAGTTTTTAGTAATAATTATTTAAATATAGTTGCAATAAATTTATGCACGGAATGGTTACAAAACGCGGCAACAATAAAACAAAGTTACGAGAAAGTTACAAATAAACTCGTTCTCTATTTTCGCTCCATTAAATGCCTCAGATTTTCATTATTACTTACATTTCACTACTTTTTCAATTTCGTGTAATTTATATTTAATTGTGCAATGTTAATCACGAGTGCATTTAATAAAATGTTAATATGCTTATTAGAATTTGTACAAATTGTTTTGCAACTATTATTGCATAAGGATTTCCTGAGGCGATCGCGATGGTGAACCAACAATATGTAATGTACGCTCTTGTGCGCTGTGTTCAAATTCGCTAGAAAGAAATAAAGAATGACGAGGAAAATCTGTCGGTTCGGCGAGGCAATCTCACATGATGAATCATTGCGGCCGAAATCACTACGCCATCTCGAGGAGGGTGGCACGTAGGGCGACCTGTGTAAGAGCTCACTGCATTAGGTGATTGCTTAACCCTGCCCACGTCCGAGACAAGCGGTATAGCTTCGCGATGGGGAAAAGAATACGACGTTCGCGTTCTTGCAAGTTTTATAGGAAGCGGAATCTCTGTGGCTCTCCTCGCACAGACTCCACCGGCATTCTCGTTGTACTATCACCACTCCTCTCGCCGCCGCGAAGCATTCGCTGCGTGCAGTCGCGGAGGATAGTTGAAAAGTTAAACACAGATTGGAAATTGGTATTTCTTACTCTTCATGATGAAGTTAACGTAGCACGAAACTTTCACAATTCGCCCTGATGCCCCGGGGTGCGCGAATTCCGCCCTGTTCCGTGAAACGAATTCAGATCCAGGATCGACCGTGACGCGATAGTAAAATATCGCGCGGAAGAATGTATATATATTCGCGCTAATTTTTTTAATATTTGGTTAACAAAAATCTTATATCTTTTGCCATGTAAAGTAATCATCATTTTATATATGTATAGATATAATAGAGTAGATATAAAAGACATAAAAAGAGTATAATATAAATTAAGAGATTGTTGATACTTCTAAATTAACTGTTAAAAAGATATTACCAAATTAAAAAAATTTTTCTGAATTTCTAAGAAATTCATTGTTAAATAATCTGTATATATGGAAGAATAGATATGAAAGATATAAAAAAGTATAAATTACAAAAATTTGCTAAATTAGTTATTAAAAAGATATTATCAAATTGGAAAAATTTTACTGAATTTTTCCAACAAATTAATTGTGTTAAATAATCTATATAATTAAGACATCGTGCTATCTGATTGTAATTAATCTCGCGTTTCTTTTCAATTTTTCAAATAATTCCTATGTTCTGTCTATTAAATAATTCTTATACTTTTATTATTATTATTTCATATCTTCTTTAATTTACTTAATTTATTATAATTAATATAATGAATTTCTGTTTACAATATTAATTACAAGTGCATTTGACATAATGTTAACATGCTTATTATTAAATTTGCATAAAATATTATCGTAATATAAAACTATCATCATAACGTAATAAAGTTTGTCATCAAATAATTATAATATACAAATACCTATTTTCAGAGACACATTGATGTACTCATTGAGACAAATAACTTCAAATTGATGTTTTCGCAAGAATTGCGAAAATGTTATTGTTTCATAAGTTCATTAAATTTCCATAATCAATTTTGGCGCTCGTCGGGAGTTCTTCCGTGGATATAAGTCTTTACCAGCGACTTCCAATTAGCTGCGGCTTATGTTTGTCCAAGTTGGATACATACACCCGAAAAATACATACCCTTTTATTTGCTACGAGAACATCGCACGCTATCGAAGACGCTATTCTTAAACGTCCGACTATAAAGGCCGTATCTAGGCCGGATCTACCGTAATAATCGTTAGCACGATAATTGGCGCCGAGTGAGAGGGGCGATAATGACAATAAACTCAAGCGATTGCGTTAAACGAAGTCGAGCGAGAATCGCTGAAAAGCGCCCTACGGGACGCTACTGTCGTGCGTCTGCCTGACGGCAGGGCGCGAGCTGCCAGTAGCTCGACATTTACATACAAATAAGCTGGGCTGTTGATATTCCAGCCGAGTTTATCTACCGACTCGAACTATATCGCCGGCGACGATAATCGGCCGCTAACATGACGCTACAATCGTTCGTTGAGATTATTGCTGTTCATTAATTGTCATTATTAACAGGAATAACTATCGTTCATAATTAAAATCGACCTTTTCACGGTATATAATCCCGGTGATATTTTTACAGATTTAACGACGTTAAACCTTCTACAACTAACAAGATAAAGCGCAGCTCAGCCAATTGTCTCGTAATATCCGAGTAAAAAGAAGATAACGTTCAGGATCGGTTAAAGGTTAAAGAGACTAGCCTCTTGCGATGTGTCGATCGTAAGAATGTCCGTCTTCTCTCTCTTTCTGAGAATTTAATTCAATAATTATTTCTGGAGATAATAACGTCCTATAGGAACAAAACATAAAAAAGTTATTCTTTCTTAGTTCTTTGTACTTTTATTTCAAATTAAATTAATGGACATAGAAGAGACAAACTAATTTATTTTATTATCTTTTTAATCTTATTTTGCACAGTATGTACAACCTGTCAGGTTATATTTTTGAGAATCATTAAAAAACAATACGGAAACAGGAATAAAATTGCTATATTACGCAGGGCTATAAATGTTAAAGTTAAAAATGGAATATTTAATAGCTAGCCATTTTTCAAGATTATTCCTGAACGCGAAGCTTTAATCCGTGACCCAGTAAAAACCATTATCTCCTTTTTGAATTAGCTTTTTTATTCTGCGCCTTTAAGCTACTGCGATACGGTCAATTTTAATTGTTGGCAGTTAAAGAAGAAAAAGTAGAGAATTTATTATAGTCTCCACAACGTGTTGAGTATAGGTAACTCGCACAGAAAATAAATAGTTTACCGTATTGTTATTTATTCTAGCAGAATTAAAACAGCATTAATAGACGCACGAAAAACATTCGTGTGAATGAGCAAACGATTGGTAACCAAAAGCTCAAATCAAACAATTTTCCTAGATCGTACCGATAAAAACCGATTATATGTATATGTATTAACACGACGTTCGAGCGTTTAGCCCGTTGAACGCGCTTCTCAGTTGCCCGCGTTACTCGATTTCAGATTAATACTAGCGTACCACTGATTTCAATCGGTGCGCCGCGTTTCCTTAATTAAAGCCACGGGCATTCGCGCGCCACGTATACCTATACGCGCGTTCAGGCCACGTGCTAATCATCAACGGGATGCCATCGCGTCATCAGGACACGGCGATGCCGCGTATTCGTGGCGTCGCGCCGGCCATCGGTCGGTCGGTCACGTATCCGCCAAAGGAATTCGATTCTCACCGGTATCATTAAGTGATTCGAGTCGTCGGAAAATGGCCCGGGATCGGAGAGATCTCGTCAGCCCCTTTTTCATTCGCGATTGCCCATCGACGTGGTTCCGGACAGACGGCGAGTACGACAAGCACAAGACGCAGCGTCCTTTCAATTTTATGTAATTTCCTGAAGGTCCGGAGTCCCGAGTCCCGATCCGATTTAATAGGAGTTCCGTTCATCAAACGAGCAACAGGAACACTGGTTTTCCCCGGAGGTTGTCTATCTACTTTGTCCCTCCTCATCGCAAAGTACGGTTTAAGTAACTTGAATTCGTTTGAGTCACGGTCAACGAACGACCACTACGAAATTTCCGTCTCTTGTCGCTACCATTTTATATTCTAGAGAGATAAAAGCATTGCAGTCTTTGTTTGGGATATTTAGAGGCAATTGCGGAAAAGACAGTCGCACGTAAAATTATTTGTTTCGTTTATATTTTGCTCTTGGACATGCATCTAATCTTAAATCTGTTAACACATAAATAATAGAATTAAAAGAGAAAGAGAGAGGAAAGGAGAAAGAAGACTTTGTGTTTCAAATTACAACGATAAATATATGTAATTAATATTCGTGCCATTAAACATCTAAAATTATATATTCCAATGAGATAAATATAGAAATACGAAGAACTATACAATAAAACAATTTGTATAATTAAAAAATATAAAGTTTACTTATTTATTAACTAATAATGTCATTATTTAATTATAAAAACATATACCTACTAATATACGGTATTTATGGCGTAAAAATTAAATAATTATTTTTTGTAACATAGATTTGCGAACGTCATTATAACATCTCTGTTATAGCATTTACATCCCAAAATTGCATCTAAAAGTTTAAAACAAAAACATTATAATTGAATTCAAGATAAAAGAATATATAAAAGATTAAAAATGGCTAATTTATCTCTACGTTTAATGTACCTACACAAAAATGTATGGTATTGCTAGTATTCAGGTCAATTTAGTGAGAACACTTTATCGAGTTTCACTTTTTCCGCAAATGTGTCGCTACGAGGGCGGCACAAAAAGGCAGGTTAAGGTAGGAAGGAGGACTTTAGCACTCTTTTTCCTACACCTGTCCTATCGATACCGATCGCGGAAACAAGGAAGGGAACGGCCAGGAACGAGGCGGGGAAGTAAATAGGAAATTGATATCGAACAGACGCCCGACGGCTCGTAGTGCTCAGCAAGTTTGTTCGTAAATCACGATACATCCACCTCGCTCTCTACCCGCCTCGGGCGAAACCAGCCCCATCCGCTTCGACCCCCTCGCCGCGCCGCGCCGGTCCGCTTTCACACCGTTCCGTAGCCTCGAGCCGATCCGCTTCGCTCCCTTATCCCGTGCTAGAAACTGACGCTAAAAACGGGCAGCAGCGCGGGGAACTAAGCCGCTTCAGACTCAGCCAACTTTCGTTTTACTCGTGAATTTTAATGACTGCGGTCTGCTCGCGCGTTATCCGCGAACCTGGTTATCTCCCGTGCTCTTTTTTCCGAAAAAGCAGTGCGATGAAGAGCGATAGGCCGTTACTGTCTGATGTGAGATCCGACACTCGACGAAGAGAAATTCCAGAAATATATACACTATGTGTACTATTTTATAAAATATTATTTAAAAAAGAGTGAAAATTTCAGTGATAGATAATTATTTTTGTGCACGTTTAGACGAAAATTACGAGCTCAAAATGTCTGCATTAACTTTGCTACATTCGAGCGACTGTTTCTACTTTTATTTTTTTAATTATTTTCAAGTTCTGCGAGGTGCGCCGTAAAATGTTGGAATAAGTTGAAAAATTCAGCACCGAATACCTACATCTGAATCTTCGCGTTTTTTTTTATAGGTATATAACGTATTTTTATGTAAAATTAACCTAGGAAAATATTATATTCAACGTTTTAAAAAAAGCAATTACATATTAAAGAAAGTAAAATTCCTAAAATATTTCGTATTTCTTAAATCGCATAAAATAGCGTAATCTCCCAATATTAATCGCGTCCAAAATAAATTCGGAGAAAAGCCGGCGGGATAAAAACTTTCTAATTAAGACAATTTTGCTAGTTAGCCGTTAACTATACCCGAGAGACAGTTTACTAAACCTTTTGGAGAAGCTTGACCACCTGGATAAGTTCCAGAGGAAACCGCGAGGATGGGTCGACTAGAGGATACGCTGGAGCAGGGTGGCTCGGGGGTGGGTCGTAAATCGGCGAGAGGGTCCTGCGCTTTCACGGGGCTCTTACAGATATTATAGGTCGCGGAAAGTTTCGCGCGTAAAAATATCGCGGATTTATGAGGAAACTTGCCGGATTCTCTTCGTAGCCGTGGTAATTGTCGAAGATGTATCGCTGCCCGGTGAATTTTATCTGCTGGCAGGTTGAACGGTGCTGCTTACTGCCAGCCACTATTTCACCCCTGGGGCTCGAGATTCCTACACGTGCACCTACGCGCATGTATGTGTGTAACGTGTTACACAGGGTGTCCCATATCTGTCGTGACATTCTCGCTCTCTCTTAAACGCTCTGATTAAGTTTGGATGAATCTTTTCTTAGCTTAAAAAGAATGTCGATCAAGTCTTATCTATTATTTCTGAGTTTTTCTCAACTGAACTCTAACATTAAAGATCTTGATAAATCACACCCAAGCTAAAATTTTATTAAAGTAAGACACATTGGAAATTAAGTGAAGAAGATAAGAAAAGATTTCTCTATTTATCCAAAAAGAACAGAAAGTCAAAATAATGCCAATTTGACGTCACATTGAACATATTTACGTCATTTTTTTAGTCAGTATGACGTCAAATAGATATTATTTTCACTTTTCTACTCTTCTTGGGTATTAATCCGAGATGTACTCTTTCATTTTGTTTATTTGCAACTGCGTATAATTCAAAAGCTATATTGATACACTGTGGCTTTTATTGTGTTAAGTTTTATTAAAGAAACACGATTTCTCATATTGATCACAGTTTGTAGGGAAAAGCTTGCAAGTTAGATATTGAACACCCTATACAACATTGACGGCTATCCTCGATCGGTCGTAACAGGAAATTGCTTCGCCGCCTGCGGCGTTCCCGCGCTTAAGTACACGCACGCATGCACGTACACACATTTTTTCTTACTAGTATTGTCGACCGTACTGCGACCGAGATGATAAACGAAGGTAATTCGACAATGATTTGACGAACGCGCAATTTTGCGCAACGCTTTCGGCGTGATGGGCTCCTTTTATCGTCAATATATTCTATAGAGCTTACGCAATTTCTTCTTTAAAGATATCATTTATAGAAAATGAATAATTAATAGAAATTAAGTTCTTTTGTATTCATCTGATTTCTTTTTAAAACAGGTCATAACAGGGTGCTCTTATAATGATATAAAATTTAAGTTATCAGATTAAATAAAATATAGATGTATATTTTAATATTTTTCTGTGATTTTATATACTACAAGGTGTCTGGTAATTATCGTGCCACCTCTCGTAGGCAGGTAGAGCGAGTTAAACCGAATAGAAAAGTCGTTTACCGTTTTCTGATTTTCTTAATACGTAATGACAAATTAATTAATAAATAATCGCGAATCAACGTGCGTCTGAGCGATTCGGCGAGAAGAGACGTCCCAGCATTTACGGTTGCTACGCGAGCGACGAGGCATTGAGAGTAGCGCTTTGTAAACAACAACTACCTATGCATGAGCGACCCGTGACGCTGGGCCTTCACGCACGTAGCAACCGTAAACACTGCCAACACTGGGCTGTCCCTTCTCGCCGAATCGCGCGGACTTACGCTGATTGACGAATATTTATTAATTAATTTTTCTTTATTTATTGCCGTAATCGTAAAATGGTAAAATGGTAAAATCGTAAAAAATCGTAAAATCGTAAAATCGTAAAATCGTAAAATCGTAAAATGGAACTAAAGGATTTTTCTATTCCAGTTTAACGCACGCCACCTACTTACGAGAGCTAGGTGGCACGGTAATTACTAAACACCCTGTATATATATATTTCATTAATTTACAAAATTTTATCATTATAAGAGCAGCACATTATATAATCTATTTTTTAAAAAGTCAGATAGGTAAGTAGAAAAGTAAGGGAATAATATATTATATAATACAGTGTTGGAAAAAGAAGGTAAAATATTTAAAAAAATAATTCCTCACACAAATTCAAGACGAAAACTTCATATGATCATATGGTTTCAAAAATACAAGGTGTCAAAGTTGAAGGAAAAATTTCGTTATTTCCAAAAATTTCGAAAACCACTCGGATTATTTTGATGTCCTTCAAACATACACCACGTTTCATCAAAATAACCCGAATGGTTTTCGAAATTTTTGGAAATAACGAAATTTTTCCTTTAACTTTGACACCCTGTATTTTTTAAACAAAGCCGTTTTGGACATATGGTCATATAAAGCCTTGAATTTGTGTGAAGAACCACCTTTTAAAATATTTTACCCTTTTTTTCAACACGCTGTATAATAAACTAATATAAAAGAAACCAATAAATATCTGCTTTTTTGTTATATATCTGTATAGATACAGATTTTTTTCCCGAACTATTTTATAATTTATTACAAAGATGTATTGAAATATCTATTCAAATCGAATTTTAGCGGTATAAAGAAAAATGATGCAAAGAGATGTAGAGAAAAAAATTTACATAAATTGTGACGCAACAATCAATAAGGATCTGTCAGAGGTAAAGCGAATTTGGTCAGAATTATATACGCAATATACCTCCATGGATATTAATTAACCAAATGTGTCAATTAACAGTGCCTACGCGTGAATTCATACATCAGGAACGTAGAATGCTTGCAGAGAACCGGTCAACTAATTATCGAGCGGAACATATACTATGAATTTGCCAATATTTGACACGTGCAAGAGGCACAAGAATTTAGAATTAATAATAAAATGAAAATTGGTAATAAAAATCGTACGCAGTTCGCGAGCTGCGCGCGAAACGATGCGACTGGCTCGAGCCTCGAGGTACTCGAGGGCAGTTACCCAGCCTCCCTTCGACTTGTTCAATGTAAATTCCGAACATAGGGGTTTTGGGCCACCGGTTATGGTGGTGGTCGGCTACTGCGGCCATCAATTTAACGGTGTAAGTCCGTAATATAGCACGAGCTAGGCTACGCGTACCGGCTACGCCAACCCCGCCGTAACTGCCCGACGGGGTAAGAGGATTAAGTGCAACTCGCGCGAGTACCACGCGGTCCACGCGAGCTCCGTTTTTATACAACGTCCCGATATTTTAGCCGTTTTTGCCGGGAGCCGCGTTAATCAAGCCGAGAAATGAATTTAATAACCGCGAGGGCTCATCGGAGGCATGGCAAAACGGTTCTCGCGAAGGAAAAGGTCCCGTTAAGTACTTTATAAACGGGATATTTTTACGATCCGCGGAGTTGCCGTAAAATATATTCCAACAATCGCCAATCGGGAATATTAATTAGTCTACTTTTTAAAATAAACGCAATAATTATAGATATTTTTTTTACGGGATAAAAATATATTTAGCTTGTAATGCGTAACGACTTAAACGCAATCATCACGTTTATGACTTTGCCAGTATTTATAATCATTACAAATCTTGTATCAAAAATGTATCAGGTAAGGTATTCAGAATAAAGTTTAAATACTTATATGGAAAATGTATTTGGTTTGAAACGCTGTCGCGTCTCTTGACATTTTAAGGCAGACAGTTCAATAAACATTCTTATTAGTGATCAACTTATAATTGTACTCACTTTATAAAAAATCTAATACTATTAAAATATTGTATACTATATACAACTATTGTAAAACATTCAGCAATGTCATCTTACGCAAGAAGGTACTTAGTATTTCTTGTGTTATTAAACGTTTTTATCTTTCCGTCTCTCTCTTTCTCTTTCTTTTCTCTCTCTAGACACTCATTGCTGCTCTCGAGATATATATAATTATTTTCGTCGTCGATCAGAATAATATCAATATTGTTCGTGCTATGGGTTAATCGATATTCGATAACGTGGTAACTTCTGCTTGAATTTGAGTTAATAATATGCATATCACAATTAAAGATAATAATAACATAATTTCCTTAAATATTTTCCGATCAAAACCGATAAATTTTATTTCTCTCAGGTAAATATTAAATTTATAAATTCAAACAGAAAACTCAAAATAAACTTTATCCAAGTTCTCCAATTGAGTTCTTCTGCAGAAACACGATTATATATAAAAGTTTACATCATTAACAACATCCAGTGTATATAGACAATCCGATAACCTGCAGTCACGCTTTATGCAACCTATAATAACTCGTGATACTTTATGCATATTATTAACTCAAATTCAAGCAGAAGTTGCCACGTTATCGAATATCGATTAACCCATAGCACGAACAATATTGATATTATTCTGGTTGACGACGATAATAAATGCTACACTGTATTCCAAAATCAAAAATATCAACATATAACAAAGACATTCTTTAATCAGTTCTATACGCATAAAATTTACATGCTTGGCCTACAAATCTTTGGCTAGATAAAATTGATGAGTTTGAAAGTGGGTCGTTAACTTTACAAGTCGAAATGAATGCAGATGCAGACACCGTGCATCGTAAGTTCGATCGTATGCACGCGCGATATCGAATTCCGATTAATCGACCAGCCGGTCATTGAAAGTGCCACCGCCCGCTCGGACCATTAATAAAAGAGCTTTATGTAACGAAGAAGATGAGTTTGCTCCTCGTTGAAGAACAGCGAGAATGACGACGACGACGACGACGCGCTTTCGTCAACTCCGCGAAAATGAATGGACGCGAGAACGCGTAGCACACAAAAGGACTGGCTGACGCCTGCATTTCGCAAATTTTTCTCGCCGTCGAGAGGTCGCACGGTTCTTCGGTTCCGATCCCTTATTTTTCTCCTTTCTCCTCGTGAGTCGCCATTCTTGCTCGCCCAGCCATTTTTCCCTTTGACTCACACGGAAACCGCGCGCGCGGATGCACTCGTACCTATCGCAATTTCTTAGAACTACGAGAATGTATGCGCAACATGTGTGCGTGAATGTATATTTCTCATTTACGGGCGAGAGCCGGCACTCGCATTCGCGACAAGTAGACAATGCCGAGCCGAGAAAGGACTGTGAATTCTGCTATTTCACTTTGCAGACGTGAGTAATTGAAGATTAAAGACACAGCCATCTTGAATGCATTATAGCAAAGATCGGGAACAGCCGATTGTGGGCAAACGATCCATCATGATGATATATTTTCTCAATCCCTCCAGATATAGTACAGAAATGGACAACCTTTTTATCTGATCCTTTCCAGCTTCCAAAATTTAGCGTAAACTTGTAAAATTAAATGACTATAAATTTAATTTAGTAACACTAATTCCTTTATTGCAACCATATGTGCTCGTATCCATCAAACTGTCTAATGTAAAAGAAGAATAAATCCTCAAAATTGTTTCTATCGAAATAAAAATAAGTCAATCATGTAATTACAACTTTGTAATGTGGTTAATATAAAAACACTATATATTCAAAAAATTTAGAATTATCTTCGTGGTGAATCCAGAAAATACGTTAAACTGTTAGAATAAAATGTGATTGTTGTCATAGTCCAGGAGGAAGTAAACATTTCTGTTACGTCATTTTAGCAAGCTTAGCTTATGATTTTTCTTGTTACATTGGAGGTGACGATGGATAAAATAACAGTCTTACAGCGCACTGTCGGAACACGGCTCGACGGCACCCCCCGAACATTGTCAAAAAAAGCAATGCACTTACGTCATAGTAGCAAAGCTGAAATTTTGTGTACTAAAAATTTACTTAATGAAACATAAAAAAAGTGTAGTCTGGCAGCCTTCCGACGAGACCAACACCTTGCCAGACGGTAGCGAAGTTCATATACAAGGTGTATAAAAAAAGTCGAACTCCGGAATAACTCGAAAGGATTAAGTTTTTGAAAAAAATGTTAAATACAAAAGTTGTTGGGCTTGAAGAGAGCTATCTGATGGATGACTTAGATTTTGGGTTCGGGGTCCAGTTGGGGCCCAATCAGGCTTAAGGCTATTTTTTTTAATGGGGACCCCCATTTTTTATTCCATATTCTTGTAGCTTACTTCGAGAGCTTTTCAAAACACTATAATAAAGTTCCTTTCCATTGTATTTTCCGAGTTATGAGGCTTGAACCGATTCAGCCGCGCCCGCGGTACAAATGCCGGCCTTTAAAAAAACAATGCACTTATATATGTATATACGTCATAGTAGCAAAGCTGAAAATTTGTGCACTAAAAATTTACTTAAACTTTAAACGCGTTTTTATTCAAATATATTTTTCTAACTTTAACCAGGTAGTAATTAAAACATGCATTTTAAAAACTTCGTTTATTATTAGTTATAAAAAAAAGTAAATTTGTAATAAATTTTATTTTTATCACAATACTAATATTAATGCATATTAACATTCAAAGTAATTAAGTCTCTTGGAATGTTAAATAATTTGCTTAACGGATAAAATAACGGTCTAACAGCTTGGCACCAGGAAGCTGAAATTTTGCCCACCGACAGAACTAGTGCCGCATGCGCGGCCCAATAGGTTCAAGCCTCATAACTCGGAAAATACGTAATGGAAAGGAACATTGTTATAGTGTTTTGAAAAGCTCTCGAAGTAAGCTACAAGAATATGTAATAAAAAATGGGGGTCCACGTTTAAAAAAATTGCTTTGAGCCTGATTGTGCCCCAACTGGACCCCGAACCCAAAATCTAAGTCATCCATCAGATAGCTTTCTTCAATCCTAACAACTTTTGTATTTAACATTTTTTCCAAAAACTCAATCCTTTCGAGTTATTCCGGGGTCCAATCTTTTTTATACACCTTGTATATGAACTTCGCTACCGTCTGGCAAGGTGTTAGTCCCGTCGGCGGGCTGCCAAACTACACTATTTTTATGTTTCATTAAGTAAATTTTTAGTATACAAAATTTCAGCTTTGCTACTATGACGTAAGAGCATTGCTTTTTTTGACAATGTTCGGGGGGTGCCGTCGCGCGGTGTTCCGACAGTGCGCTGCTAGACTGTTACTTTATCCATCGTCACCTCCAATGTAGCGAGAAAAATCATAAGCTAAGCTTGCTAAAATGACGTAACAAAAATGTTCACTGCCTCCTGGACTAACAGTTTAAACACGACAGCAAATCATGAGAAGAATCTAAAAACAATCTCAAAACAGAAGAATTATCTTCCAATCTTTATTTGAAAAACTTTAGCAAATCTAATATATAACTTATATCTTCTCAAATTCAATAACGAAAGTAATATCTAATCAGAAGATAACATGCACTTGCTTTATGTTCTTATCCTCTTGTTTTTTTATCTTCAATTTCTTAGAGGAATGAAAACATTGTTTCATAAATAGAAAATAACGCTTTGAACAACAAAATTATAAAATAATATAAGGTCCATTTTTTTGTTATAAATTTAATTTTAAAAAGATTTTAATACTTTAACTCGTAAATTCAACTCGGATATGGCTGCTGCAAAATTTATAATTAAGTAATCGTAATAGCTCTTCTTTTGATCGCTTCATTAAAGATTTCAGTAAATTGCTCCGCGAGAGAAAATAATTTCAGAGTTTATTTTGGTTCGTCAGCGCGGAAACGCAATTCGTTACCCGTTACATCGAGATTCGTATCGCTTGCAGCTATATACACCGATATTAGAGGGTTCGATGTCCCCGGTCGTTAACTATCTTCGAACTTCATCGAAAACTTAAAATATGTAATATCTTGCGCAGCTGTGAAAATCGTGTATAACATATGTACAGTTTATAATAGTCAGATACCCCAATCTTATTTCGTATATTATAAAAGACTTTGTATATTCAAGATTGGAAATTTTACAGAATCTATCCAAACGTGATAGGGTAAGTATATTTTATTTATATCAATTAAAGCAATTTTTCAATGTAGCATAATACAATAGTATAAGAATGCTATTATGCTACATTGAAAAATTGTTTGAATTGATAAAGTAATTAAGCGATTTTAGAACATGCTAAGTAGTATTTTATACAGTATAGGTATGGAAATCATTACAACAATTAATACCTACGTAAGTAGGTATATTATTGAAATAAACTTTTAATAGTTTTACGATTTTATGTAGAAAGTAACAAAAATGTGCGAAGTTCTAAATTAGATTTCTGTCTTTTCAACATATTTGAAACTATGAAAAATTTTGAACAAATATATAAATATTTGTCCAAAATTTGACTTTTACTTACATATTAAATCTTTCTTTTGCAATTTTAATGATTCTCATAAATAAGTTAACTAATCACTTAGAAATTATTTATTACAACTCTTTGTATAAAATAACTATTATATATAAACTCGTGATTTGTATAAAAGACTATGCTAATCTATCACAGCTCCGAAGATATTGCACGTGTTTTTGAAACAAATTAGATCAAGCTTCTCGGATATATTGATTGAGTGTGCAATGAGTGTATAGAGTAGAAGAGCAATTGAAATTCTGCGTGCATCTCGTCCAATAATTAAGAAAAATCGCTCGGGGCGCTAAGCAGTGAGCGTCCCTTCCTCCTCAATATTGTCAAAGTTACTTAATCCAGGGGCTGTTCAACTACGCTGGACTCGGGGACGGACGACTGCGTGTGTTTTGGTGTGGGACGCGTATGTTCTTTCATTAGCCGCAGGAAATTAACCGAGAACGAACCGCGAAAGCCTCTCCGTTCCCCGACCCTTCTCCCTTTGGGAAAAACTCTGGAAGCGTCATAGCGAGACGAAGGGTGAGAAATAATCGGCGAGAGGTCGAATTTCGAAAATTTCGCCGTTTCACGGTTGTTGCGCGGCGCCCCGGTGAAAATGACAGCTGGGCTCTCTCTTTTGAGCGGCACGGTCATTTTTTTATACCTGTCGCGACACCCCTCTTTTGCACGGTCGCGCAACCCTTCACGCTCGCGACGCGAGCACATTCTACTATTCTAAAGCGTCTCATCGGTGACAAGAGTGAATGTGACAGCGGGTCGGAGACTCAGAAGGTAAAAGGGTTGGATTTGCATTATTGTTTTCAGTTTACAGAGGCGTCTTGTGTTAATAAAGATAAATACAGTACGGACTGTTACGTGATATAGTAAAACTCTGCGATTCTTCTACCATGTATATATTCTTGCAAATGTATATTTTGATCGTCCATTCTTCTCGCTTTTTCCTGCGTTCAGTAAATTTTAGCCGAGTTTAATTTAATTACCTTCGCAGAATAATAATAGATCATCATATAATCAATAAAATAATTTAAAATAGTTCAAAATAAAACCAATTACTTATAAAAGAATATAAGAATATAAATTAGTGAAACTTTCAGTCTATAAGAGAACTTTTCAAAAATGTTGAAAAGACAGAAATCTAATTTAGAACTTCGCATTTTTGTTATTTTTTTACATAAAATCGTAAAACTATTAAAAGTTTATTTCAATAATATACCTACTTACGTATTTGTTGTAATGATTTCCATACCTACTGTATAAAATACTATACTTTAGCATGTTCTAAAATCGCTTAATTACTTGCCCTTGCAATCATCCCAATAACACGATCCAAGCCGTCATTATACAACCGTACATCTCGACACGCGAGAAATTTGATCATCTAGTTACGAGTTTAAAAACGTCGACGAAACTACCATCTGCACGACTTGAGCGAATGTTGATGGAATAAGTTCAGGCGGATATCATGAAAAGACTAATCTTCCGAGCGGATCACGAAGAGCATTGACCCGCGGTGCGTCAAAAATCGAAAACGCTTATCGATTTTACCATCCTAGTGGCGGACGGGAACACGACACAGATGATCGCACACGTTTCAGACCCTCGAGCAGTTTAGGCCAGTCACGTGTAGTGTCCGCTGATACGAGTGCTGCATACAAAAGTTTTTCGACCTCTACTTTGTGGACCACGTCCATTCTCGCCTCGGCCGCTCCGACACACTCACATCTATATTCAAACTTGTATGTACTATCGCGTGTATATCAGAAGTTACTATCACTTATATATATGTATGTACACATCTGTACTTCGCGTCTACATTCATATCTGTCTATTCATATCTATAGCGATATCTTCACGTCACACCGCTCGACATGGCTCGTACTATCTCATACTTCAAGTTTTCTCCGTATCTACAGAGAAAATAAGCTTTACATCTACGCTTTACATCTACGCTTTACGTCTACAGCAAACGTACCACTACAATTATACACATTTCTATAGTAGCATTTCCGCGTCATATGTAACGTTGCCCCACGCCTTCTACCACATTTTCACTGAAACTTTCTCCCACACCTACATATGTACAATTACTCGTTGTATCTACATTTATGCCTGCACATACGGGGGCTACACTTGCGCCGCGGAAGCTTTAGCGTCATATAGCGCTTCAACCTTCTCATACATGCCAGCACGATGCCTTCGTTCTCGGGAAGTGGCAGCCGCTCTGACACCGAAAAACAAGGAAAAGCTCCGTGAGCGGTTGAAAGGACACGTACGTGGTATGCTCTTGCAAACAACACTCCAATGAGAAGAGATACTCGGCTCGTCTGTAGAGCCCAGACCCCTGTTGCGCCCCACGTCGGACGCCACGCCACGTGGATATGTCTAATTCGTTTCGCGCGTCGCTCGCCACGTCGGGCATATAAAGGGAATATTTTCTCGCAAAATAATTTCGCCACGGTCGAGGTCGATGGTTTTATGCAGATGTATATAAGTTGTCTCTCTATCTTTCCTACCCCACTATAGGGTTCGTTACTCCCTTCCATCGAATCTCAACCCCGCAAATTGAAACTTGCAAATAATCTACCTTAAAAGTTCCGTTAATTGCGCAGGTACAAGAAAAGAAATCTACAGTTGTGTGTGAAGCTCATCGGCGATCTAATTGCGAAGCAAAAAGATGAAGAAGGTAGACAGGAAGAAGATAAAGAGATATAAACGAAGAGACAGGCAGAAAGAGTGCATTATGCGGTACACTTGAGTATCGAACGGTTGTTTACTTCGCTTGACAAATTTGCTGATGAATAAACATGGACTTCTTATTATTTGTGGTAGTACAATTTAACATATCCTAACAAGCTGCCTTTTCGCCTTTGAGGCAGAATAAGCGATGTTTGGACGAGACAATTTGTGGTTTAAAACAAAATGCGGTATCTTATTGTAATAGCTGAGCAAATAATGAACGAAAATACAGTTTAAAGTCAAGGGTTAGAAAGAATTTATATTGTAAAGTAATTAAATATTCAATTGATAGTCTTATCACAATATTATTTATAAGTTATCAAATTAAAGTCTTATTTTATTTTCAAACTGCGCTTTAAATTAATCTCATGCAATCTTTTTTTATCTGTCATATTTCAATATATTTAAAGAAAGAAATGTGATTGCTATCCTTATTATTAATAGACATGTTATTGTTCCTTTTTAATCATTCTTATCAAGTAATCAGTCTCAGTTTATCGATTTAAGTGTTATATCAATTCTATAATTTATACATCGATAATATATAGATAATATTAACTAAGATAGAGTTCAATTTTATTATGAGTTTTTATTTTATACATAAAAAAATAATGATGCGATTCACAACCCGATCACATGCCGGTCGAAGATTTGATCATCGCAGGGAAGTAACTCGCAGACGCGATATGCCTAGCGGCGTCCAATTACCGATCAGTAATTGGAGCAGAATTTCTGTTGAGCTCAAATTTGCGCATCGCTGTTCGATCTGTCTCTACGGTCAGTTGCCGACTTCGCTACTCTTGATTAATTAAATCGACTAACTTCGGGCTTACGACCAGAGGATATTTTTAACAATAATGATTTGAAATTTATCGGATTAATCAGTAGAACAGATTACGGAAGTCAGTGGTAAAGTACTGTTCCGTTGATAAAATAAGTTAGATCTTAAGATTCAAATGTAATAGGCAATAATAATAATAATATAAGTATAATAATAGCAATAATAATAAGTAAAGAATTATTTTCCTAATTTGTAACAGAATATAGTACAATTTCGAAAAAATTGGTTTAAAAAATTGCAATTGACATAACAAGAAGCGTGACTGGCAAAATAAAAATTATTCTCATATATATTGGTCTTTGTATGTTATGTAACTTATTATCACGACTTTCTACATCTCTTTTTTAGAAGAGAAATCGTACATTATATAGCAATTATTTCATCTTTCTTTTGGAAAATTTCAACTCATAGGTATAAGATATATGTCTCATCACTCTACAATGTCTTACTAATGCATATTTGGAAGATTAGTTACAGTCAAAAAGTCGTAATCAATCAGAGCAGTCTCAAAATTATAAGCGACCAATTTGATCAACCATATCGCGTAGAGTTTGAGCGTTCAAATCTGGGTATGTACGAGTATTATTGAACTTTTCAGAATGGAATCCGATCGGAATTGTTCAGTTATTTCCTAGATTTCTATTGTGTTTTCTAGGGAAAACGGAATAATTCCGTTCGGAATTCATTCCGGAAAGCTTCATAATACGTGCCCTGTTGCTGTGCTTACATGCATACCGATCTGTCACCTGTTATTGATTTTCACAACTCGAATAACATTGATTGATATATATTCAATTGATTTTATTTCTTGGCTTTTATGTGCATAATCATGTAATTTATAACTAATCAGTTGTTATGTAGTTTATAACTAATCAGTTGATATTGACAAATTAATTATTAATAGGAAACTTGAACTCTTATTTGCGAGTTGTTTAATATTCTGAATTACATATATATCATAGAGACAAACACTCTTTCTACTTTTACATATTTTTGTTAAATAACTTTATCAACATAAATGTGTGCTATATAATAATTTTTACCATCATTTTATTTATTAAATTTTTATAGTAGACTTTGAGTCGTAAACAGTGCCATGTTATTGGTTAATATTAAAAAATAGTTAAATGCGGAATTAATTATCTACAAACTATTTGAACAATTAATTCAAAATCAATCTGTTCCATATCATTAACATTTCGTAAATAATTGAAAAATTGAAAAATAATGTCAGCAACTTTATCCTGATGCTGTCAGATACGATACAAACGTAACATTGTCTATTAATAAAAAGGAATAAATAGGAATTAATAATTTTAAGCTTAATTTAAGACGCAAAGGGTCGTCCAAAAATAAATAATTTAATATTACACACGTATCAGTTTCTTAAATCACGATTTTTTAGTGCTTAAATCACCCGATTCAACATTTCGCGTATTATTCTGCGCTCTCAATTCGAAAATGGTAGGTAAATTGCATTTAAACTGATGAGGAATTTAAAACGAGGTGCAAGATATATTTAAATTCAAGCATCACTAGAGAAGTAATTATTACCCGTAAATATCATGAAACGATAATTTCCATCCTCGATCACTGTGTTTTTACTTTAAACGAATGAATTACGCAAAATATCTGTTCGGATAAACAGTCATCGCTTCGATACCTTCGATCATTAATTACTATTAATAGCGCGGGCTTATCACTGTTAAATAGGAAATAATCGCGTTTCCTTCTGGTATTGACGTGATCGCATCTCGAGATGTCGAAAAATAACAACACATGGAAGCTACTTGCGCCACTGCCTGTCGACCTTGAGTCTTGCGAAACTTGCGAATAATATCACGACCTTGTGTACGCAACAAAAAATGAGTGCCGAATGTCCCGCGAGCACCGGTATTAACTTGTAAGTCGGCCAAAACACATTCAACGTATTACAAAAGAAATGTCAAATTATCGTAGGTATTATGTACGTGATCGACCCAACTGGCCAAATTTGAAATTTATTAATTAAAAAACGCTACGTTTTGACCGCAGATTTCGGTTCTTTTCAAGCGTATAGACTCACAAAATATTAATTAGTCAGACATAATGCCCAAACTACGCCAAATCTAAAAAAAATTATTTTCGGCCAGTTGGGTCGATCACATAATACCTATACGATAATGTGTCAATTATTCACTGGCGATTCGAATTCATTGTTTAAATGTCAAATATTTATTTAATATGTTTCTAATTAATTCCAATAAACCAACTATTATTACTAATCAATAGCGTATTTCGGAGAAATGGATATTAAGAAAATAAACATGCGAGAAGCTATTTTCGATTACCTGTCTATAATTCAAGATTCACAAATTAAAATTTGAATTATTAAAACGGTAGTAGAAATAAGTATTATATTTATTTTAAAAATGTCTTTCAAAATATAAAAAATCAAAATATTCTCTATAATATGTATACCTACATATAATACACACAATTAAAAGATCCGCGTATTAAAATTAGTTGTAAATAATGAAATATTAGCAGATTGTTGCAATATGATATTTAAATATAAATGATAAAAAACAAAACCTATATACCATCATTATAGGTATGTAAATTTTTACATACATACAAATACAGCATACAGATACGCGCACACATACGTACACGCACGCACACACGTGCAAGTGCACGTACACACACACACACACACGCATCTAATTGGTAATAAACTGTGGTGACCCACTAGAAACACAGTTCGATGACTGTTCCAAAGAGATAAATCCGACACAAGACGGGGACAGCTTACATAAGGAATTCTCTTTGAGCTGTTCCCGTCTCATCTAACCGCTGTAAGACACCCTTCCTCGCGTTTCCGTTTCCCTAATTAAGAAAGCTCGTCGTTCTCCCGGGGTACTTCGGTATGACGATGTCGTTCGCTTCCTCGCGACGGACTTTGATGGCCATTAAGGCATCTTAGAGCGTCTTAATCCCCGTCGGCAAGAAAGTTTGGCGATCATATTCGAGAATTCGTTTCCGTGCGCAGAACTGATTACGATGTCTCTGATTATGACATCGTTATGCGAATAATTTTAGAAATGTGCATTAAAATATCAGTCTTTTGTTACGCTATATGCTATGTGGAATAAATTGCTTTAAATATTTATTTAAATATTGTAAAAATTAAAGAAGCAAAATTTCTTAACTGTCGAATTAAAATATATAATTTTGTATTTTGCTGATTTATAATTTTTAGATAATATTTTTTTATGTTATGTAACATGCTTTTGTTTTAATTTTGTGTGAAACATGTTACTTATTACTTTTCACAATATTTTCTTTTTCCAGTGCTAAATTTAATTAAAAAGAATGTTACATGTATTACATTATTTTTTAGTCAATATTAAATAATATATCTAAGCTTCTTGTAACAAAAATATTAATTTTATATTTTTTAAAAATGCTGTCGTCAAAAGGTAATAACTGCGATGTATATATATACAATATATACGTTTTGTGTAATAAATGTTAAATATGTTATAGTTACAGGTTACAGATTACATTTATTTCTTGCAACAAATCTCTTCTTGTTTTTTTAAAGCAGCTAGGATACTTGTTGTTCAATATTTTACTGTTACTTCATCTTATCGAGATATTAATAGTTCCGATTCCGTAATGCGAGCACACAGAATCAGTTTCAGCGGTTGCTTGAGTATTTTCGCAACGCGTGGGCATCCAATTAGTGTTAGGTACGCTTTGAAGTAATTATCCCGTAATTGATATTGCGCCGCGCGCAATCAAACAAAACAAAAAATGTCTCGAATTAAGGAACGCCGTTGGTGGCGTGCTCATTTGAGATAGCTGGAAATTATTCCTGAATCAGCCGTTTCGCTAACCCCTCTCGACTCCCCGAACTACCCCAAATGTATGCGCGACGCTTAGGGTGAATTTGCCACGCGGTTAGTGTTTCGAGCTTGGTTGGTTGCAAAATGTTCCTTGCTGAGTATATAACTCGGTGACAATTTAAGCATCGCATTATCGTCGAAGGCTGAAGTCGACGGATATAACCACCGACTTCATCCACACGGGATTAGTCGGACATTCATATCCTCACGTTGCTCTTCTGTTCCTCCCGGCTGTTGCTTAATTGCACCAGATATTTAAATGACACGTTTTTACAAAATTAAAAGAGACGTAATTTTATATATGCATGTGTATTTAAACAAATATCAAATTGATTGTTCAACAAATGTTTGTTAAAAACATTATTTGTCCTTATATTAAATATCTTAATACGTATATAAATAAGACGTTAAATTCTATAAGATATACAGAGCAATGACTTAAAAACAATTTAAATTTACTTATATTAAACAAAATTATATATAGGTATTAATAGTTTTATATCTTTAATAATTAAATGCCAATTAAAACATTTTCACTGATATAAAGATTATCTTATAATTTGCTATAAATAAAATTTGTCTCTATTTCAAATTTATTTCTCTCTATTAAATTATTTTTCTCTAATAAAAAATTTTTTTTAAATTAATATAAAGAATTTTTTAATAACTTCATTTAAATAAATGAACACCGATAACATCGATTACATACTTCTATATAATTATTAATAATAATAGGTAGATATATAATTTTTTAAATCAGCGTTATAAAATATGTAATTATTCGCAATTTATTCTGAACGTAATGCAAGTTTTATACATTACATCTCGTTACATTTATAAATTTTTTATAACATACCTATTAGATAAACCACTTTAAATTATCACGGAGAATTACAAAGATGTACGGAAAATGAACGTTATCGGAAAATTACTCATGGACTGAATAGCGGAATTTCATTATCTAGAACCATAAGCTTTTGATAATTCCATTTCGCAATTCCTTTCTACGATTTCATCATCGGAATGGAAGATAGCGATGCAAAAAGCTTCATTAGACATTCCGTGCGCGAGGACGCGGTCATATGTTGCAAAAGACATCGTACGGTTATAGTAGGTACACGACCGTGCGTTTATCGCCGATAATTAATCGTGGAAGAGCGGCCGAATCAAAGGAATCAAAGGAACGAGTCGATCCGGCACGAGCATGGATTATACGAGGGGCACGAATTTAATTTCCTCCCTCTGTCTGCCAATATACCGAAGGGATTCGTAAGCGAACTAATTATTTTGCGAGCCATCCACCCAGTGGATCGGCCTGATGAAGAAAAAAAGGAGAGCAGAAAAGGGGAAAAGAAAACCAGAAAGAAAGTCATGGATGTCTCATATAGCCTTTGTTCTAAAAATTTACTTCATTATTAAATCATTATTTATTTTAAAGATTAATATAACAGTTTCTTTTTAAATATGATTATGATATTAATATCATAAAAGAAGAAAGAGTATATACTATAAAATTCTTGAAATTTTTATTAATATCTTAAACTTCTAACTTTACATAATCGGCTTATAAAATGCAATTTTAAAAGATGAAATTTACTAACACAGTCGTCATATTATTTCTTATTTCTTTCAACTGGTAATTAATGGCTTTTAAATTTATTGCGTAATGAGCTTATCACCGAGTTTAGCAAATTAATTTACATCACTATTTCGTATTTCACACATACGTATAAAAGAAACATATAGATTTAGTTATGATTCTATTTCATTGTCATTTTCAGAGAAAATGCAACATTGCAAATTTCGTCGATACAGCCGTGCCAGAAATGGATGGGCGATCGAGCCGCGCAATAAGCGAAAGTTATTTTGCCCCAGCAAACTCGCGGGGGGGGAGAACGCTCGCGATAAGCGGTTATCGGAGCGTAATTCAATTACTGGATCTTCACAGTGCCCCAAGCACTATTGTCCCGTTTTTCCCCTCTCTATTCCGATCCTACTGTCCCCGGAACGATCCTCCACCGACTTCACTACCCTCACACTCTCACCGGCATATAGGCGCTGATTCGTTATCACCCTTTACCCGCCGCGACACAATGGCGTTAAACAGGAGATAACCAAACTGATATTGTGGGTCTGCCCTCGAGTTCATCGCGGTGAAGACAACTTCGTTAACGTGGCATAAGAGAGAAAGGGAGGAGGGGGAGAGAAATGGTGAGGGGAGGGGGAGGGGGAGGAGAGGGGAGAACCACGCGTTCTTGATAATTAACCGATTAAATGCGCGAACGCTTATGTCTGAAGTAAAAGCATTGTCGGCGCTCCGGGCTAATTAATGGGAAATAAAATCTTGCGACACACATAATGGCATATGTCGTGTATCCGGATATCAGATAATTATCGGATATTAGACGGCTGAATTACATAGATACTCAACACTGATAATCAACGGCTATACAAGATACATCGTAGGCCATGCAACGTGATTTCTTTCAGTTATGAGACACCAGTTAATTTTCGAATAATCTTTGTTTAGAAAATTTTAGTTAATTCTATAAAAAAATTACGAAAATTAAAGAATATTAAAATACTGTAACAAATAATGTAAGTAAAAAGTAAAAATTTGAAATAATAGTTATTGTCATAATTAAAATGTGAATTAATAAATATCCAATAAGCATAATAAAAAAAAATCAAAATGTGAGTATGTGTGTGATCGACACCTTTTCTTAACTTAAATAGTTTTTATATCCAAAAAAACTACGATTATTAATAATTTATGTTTTTCATAAATTTCTTTGTCACATATCTGTTTTGGTGCTCTATACTTTACTTGTCATATTTCTACTCTCTTTCATTGTTTTTTGAACAACAACTCGTCGTTTTAACTGGAAAATAATCAAACTGATAGGTGCCTGCAGCCTTGCAAGTTAATGTCTGCTACTGTCGCAAATTCGTTAATGTAAGCGAGCTTTGGAGAAGAAAAGAGACGAGAACAGAATGACGGAATAGAGAGAGACAACAAAAGTCGACCAAAACTTGATGGTGCGAAAACTCTTTAACGACTCTTGCTCACGACTTCTCCTTCACTAGAAATGTTCACAAGAAAAAACGGAACAATTAACGACAACCGACGTTATACGCATATTTCTTGCTCGCAACTCTTTAAGGAAGATCACCATTCCATGGGCCAAAATATCTGTCATAGTAGCTGTTCAATTCTGATACAAATCGCTATAAAAAACAGATATATAGGAAAATAGTACAATAGCTAAAATCTAAAGCATATTAAAAGTTAAATAAACGTATTTCAATAACAATCCCGTTTTCCGCCTATTTTGCAAATTTCTTTAATAATAGATATAAATTATATGCACACGAATCAAATGCTATATCTAAAAAATTAATTAATAATCAGTTTAAAAGTTTATTAAATTTCTATTAAATAGTTAATTAAACTGTTGTCAGTTTCATTCGCATTGTTTTCAATAAGGTGCTTTGTTTATATTGGATGTAAAATAAAAGTCAAAGATTTTTAATCAAAATAAAACAAAGTAAAAAAATGGAAACGCTTTTAATCTGAAAACACAAAAGCGTTTGCTTTTAATGTATTTTTATTTAATTAATAACAAATATATAAAAGAGAAACGATATAAAATACATATACATAAGCACAGGATACATTTTTGTTCAAATATTACGCAAATAGCCACAATATATATGCAAATGAGAAAAGCAAGTCGATTAAAAATTTGCATTGAAAAAATTTCGACGAAAAGATACCATAGCATTTTTTGTAATGTACTAATTGGCTAAAGGGCCACGATGCTAGGCGGGCAACCAATTAAAAAGAGCTGAGCGCAAGGAAAAAAAGCTGAGCGCGAAAGTTGCCTTTATAATCGATTCTCTCAAACGAACTCAGTAAGAGCAAGAAACTTAAGCGAGACTGTCTTCGTTATTAATTATTAATTATCTCGTTTATTGATGCAGTTTTGCATTAAGTCTTTTATCCAATAGTTACTTTCTGATAAAATATGTATACTTTATAAAAGAAAAAACATTTCCTCTATCAAAGAAATTTTTAAATAGGTATAGGTACATTAATTAAAAGCATTATGTTAATTTTTAATTACTTGTGTTTTAAATTAATTATTATTTATTATTATTCTTTTATTTATTTAAAAAATTAAAGATTAATTGCCAAAAAATAATTTATAAAAATGACTTAAAAGATATATCTATCACGCATACAGGATAAAATTTTTAAACGCTATAAATAAGACGGTTCTACCAGTACCATTTTTGTTAAACAATTGTATCGTTCTTTTCTAGAAAAAAAGTAAACAACTCTCTTTCGCCCCCCCCCCCCCCCCCTTCCTCTCTCTCTCTCTCTCTCTCTATCCTACCCAAAGCTGATTATTTTGGAATAAATGTATGTTTTAATTATTAAATTCGACTAGGGGAACATTTTAATTAAACAATGCAAGAGTAATGAAACTGTCCGTACAAGCTATTGTACTGAATCATTTTCGTTAGGAGAAACGTAGTTCGAATTAAAATTAAAATAAATAAAAATTGAAATATCAAAAACTCAATCATAAAATAAAAATCAATAGGTACATAAGAAACACACTAAATAATAAGTTTTATATTTATCGATTTGTATAATGTTTCACGATACTGCTTTGTTTCTTTTATTAAAACTGTATAATTAAATAACAATTTGATGTACAAACATATATGTATACATATAATATAAAGCAACAATCTGTTTTTACAAGATTGCAGCTAATGTCAATTAAAATTTAATAAAATCAGTTGAATCAAATAAAAATTGAAGCGCACAGCATCTTCTTGTCAATGCCATTGCGTACTGCTATCATTATCGTTTTAATCCAGCCATATATTTAAAAATATAAGTAATCTCTCTTACCAATCTGGGTACTGCGGCATGTTGCTATTGTTGTTATTCTGATCCAACTGCATTGTCCCAGTAGCGAACAACTTATAATCGAGCATATTTTCCGAGTCTGTCGTATTCAACGGTGCGCTCGACGTTTGCACACAAGGCTCGAACATTGATCGTTCCTTCTCGAATTAGACAATGTATGCTGCAATCGATATAACAAAAAAAAAAATCTCCAAACATTTAATGTGAGCGGCACCGATAACCGCTCCCGTTCGACGCTGCTCGTTTCGCTACCAACTCGCGACGACGGGATTTGAAATTCAAATTTTATTAACTGGTGAACCTCATCGGAGACGAAGAGTGTCCTGTTACGTTTAATTAACTTGAATGAACGCACTCGACGCGATATCGACGGAGATCACGGTCCGACGCAAAGGACCCTTGCACGATCAATAATTAAAACAATACGCTGTATTAATACTATTAACGGAACTTCGTTATTTGAATATTAATATAGGTACTTCAAACGGCTCAATCGTATTGCACATATTCCTTTTTTCTTTGGTTGACGGCATAAAATGTTAAATAAAATCGATAAAAATAACATAATAGATAAAAAGAGCCCGTTGAAAGATTAATACGAAACATGGATTTAATATAATTATAACACTATTTTAAGATAATATTTAAAGTTTAAAAACTTTTTTTTTTAATTGAACCTTTCTAAAGTCAATTCATTTTGCATGTCATTGCTAAAAACTTTTTAGGCTTACTTTCAATAAAAAAATTATCATGTTTGTAACATTAGGTATATATAACATTTACTACGCAATAAGAAATATCTTTTATAATAATTTTTATAATAATTTAATTATACGCATTAGACTGACAATGAGTTTGTGTAATGTTACTTTTAGATATTAGATAGTAGCACTATATTTATATGTTTCGATAGTATTTTATCTCTGAATAATCAAGTTTTCTAACATATAATTACATAATACAAAGTATTAAGAATTAATTAAACGTGCAAGGGAATCGCTTTAAGAAACACCTATTACTCGATAAACCGAATGTTCTCGAATATGAAGGTTCGCTTTTTCGCCTACTTACCGAAGAGAATACACTATATACTGGTATGGTCTAAATCGTCCAGCGCACACAAACACTCGGAGTTACCAAAACTTCGAAAATGGAACTCCGGACTATCGAACGATGCTCGAAATCGATGAAGATGTACAGACGTGAAGGACAGACGTAACGAGGACTGAGGCACAAGTTGCTTGAAAAGTCTGCGTACCGGCCCGCAGCACGAGTTCAACTGCCGACTAGTTTGGATATGTCCGCAAACTAAGGTCGTGGCGCGATATATTGTTATCTATTGCCAGGTATATAGATCGTGTACGTAAACAAACGGAAATGTCCGAGTAGCGTTCTTGGGAAGAAATTCATCGTTGTCGAAAATAACTTTCTAGTGTTATATAGGGTGTCCGAATCTTTGCTTCTGTTGTGTCGATAAGTAAAGTATCGCGGTAAAGCATAAAATTAAACGTACGATTAAACATTAGGATTTCATATCAGAGAACTTGTATTACCATAGTACTTGATGTAATTATCTACTTATTTCTGTAATCTTACTATCTTATTTCTCTTACGAGTACTCTTACATACTTCGCTATGTATTAATTTTCTTACATCATTATGTAAATTGAAGACTAGACAATTATTAATTTCTAAATAAAATTCGTATTCAAAACAGAAAAAACTTATAATCGTTGAAAAATATTACAATTTTATATAAAGATTTTCGTAAATTATAAATTATAAGTCCATACTAAATGCTACATAGTCCAGTCACTTTAGACTTTCTCTTCGAAAAAATTCCGAGTTAGCTAGATTTTAGTATGTAGCTTCATTTAGTAGTTATAAATAATATAACAAAAATCCCCATCAATTCATTGTGAGCTAAAAATTTTGCAGCAAATATTAGGTGTAAAAAATTAGTTTTTAGTAAATATCTCCTTACCTATTGATCCTATGACTAAAATAGCTATTATCAAATTTATAGACTAGAAAATTTCCTACAAAAAAGGTCATATACTTTTTCTTCGTACAAGCAACCGTTTTCACGTATTACACGAAAGACCAAAATAAAATCTATAGTTTATAAATAATAACACTGTTGAACACTATTTTGCAACATGAGTGTGAATGGTCATTTCCGATGTATTTGTGCCTTCTGAACACGATTTCGTTGTTCAAATTTGGCTATCACTTAACAATTTTGAGAAAAATGGCGTCAAAGAGGCCAAAAACATCGACGTCTTTCTAAAAATTGTGAAGAGATAGCCAAAAAAATGTTTAAATAAAAGTTATTTGTCTTAGAATTCTGCACAAAAAATGTCTTTTATTTTTTTCGTAGGACTAACCCTTTGGCCGGAAACCGCGTTTTAAGAAAGATAGTTTCTCAGAAAGTAGTATCTTCAAACGCGGTTTCCGGCCAAAGGGTTAGTCCTACGAAAAAAATAAAAAAGACCTTTTTTGTGCAGAATTCCAAGACAAATAACTTTTATTTAAACATTTTTTGGCTATCTCTTTACAATTTTGAAAAAAATGTCGACGTTTTTTACCTCTTTGACGCCATTTTTTTCAAAATTGGAAAGCCAAATTTGAACAACAAATTCGTGTTCAGAAGGCAAAAATACATCAGAAATGACATTCACACTCATGTTGCAAAATGGTGTTGAACAGTGTTATTATTTATAAACTATAGATTTCAACTTAGTCTTTCGTATAATACGTGAAAACGGTTGCTTGTACGAAGAAAAAGTATAGGATCTTTTTCGTAGGAAATTTTCTAATCTATAAATTTGATAATAGCTATTTTAGTCATAGGATCAATAGGTAGAGATATTTACTAAAAACTCATTTTTTACACCTATTGTTTGCTGTAAAATTTTTAGCCTACAATGGATTCATGGAGATTTTTGATATATTATTTATAACTACTAAATGAAGCTACATACCAAAATCCAGCTAGCTTGAAATTTTTTCCTAACTTTGGTGTTTTTTTGACTAAAGTGACTGGACTAACATTACATGTAAGATTTTTAATCTTTGTGAATATTATCTTTTAATTGATTAAAGAATTTACAATTTATTATACCTACGCGAGACTTATATGTATGTTTATTATGCATCATCAGTATCTAATACTTACAAAATTTAAGAAAAATCTTTTCTTCGATTAAGAATTTTACATGCAAATATAAAAGCTAAATTCGAATACTGGAACAATAAAAAAAAAGTATAAAACCATAATAAAATTTTGAGTACAGTACAGATTGCAGTACAAATTTAGAATGGTTGTAAAAAGTACATTTTTTATATTTTATCGGGTTGATATAAAATTTTCTCTCGTACAACGCAATTCATTAACTGGTAAATTTCGCAAATTTTCTTTATAATACCATATAGGTAACATTAAAAATATTATTGCATGATCATGTGCCGCATGACATCGATCGAAATAATTGACGGAATATCAAAATAAATAATCAAAATCTGAGAAGAACAATATTCATCGTTATCATAATAAAAGAAACTTATTAGAAATAATTAATATTAAGAGCAAAATATTGATACTTTTATAGTGTCGAACTATCGTAAGCACCTCCCCTCTTACGCGTAATTTAGCGACGAGCGCGCAAAAGTGAAACTGAAACACTCGCAGTTTTTATTGGCAACGATATCGGATATGCCCTCGCGTTGCACGAACATGGTGGAAGAATCTTTAAAAGATCGGCACGAGTGCGCGGCCATATTCTACTACAAAGGTGGAAGCTGCAGGGAGAAGAAGAAGAAGCGTTGAGAAGGTTCCGCGCGTAAACTGATATTCCGTTCGGAGCACCGAGGCGAGAAAAGTGTAGCCCGAGCTTAAGAGGCACAAAAAAAGCGCTTTCCACCTTCGCGAAGTAAGCAACGTCTCTCTAGCTCGTTCCTTGGAGGAGATGGAAGCGCGAAAGGAGGGTCCGGGGATTGGATTCAAGGACTGAAGAGCAAGTGGCAGAACGCGGAGGATCTTATTTACCGGTGGAGGAGAGTCAGTTTTTCTACGGACACATAATCTCTCTCCACCGGCACTGTCGACCGTCTGCGTCATATTTCATTCCGAATATAGTTTCGGCTTTGACGCCGTAGGCATATACTTCTTCTCAATACCTTATTCCATCTCTGTCAAGAAGTATTTTTGATGTCGGACCGAAAGAGATCTGTCATAATGTGACCAACATTGAAATTACAATTTTTATTATCTTTGACGTTTTGTTATTACCTACTATTCTCGGAAATATTAATATCTTATGACGTTCTAAAATTAAATATAAAAATTTAATCACCATAAATAATTACGTATTGACTTCAAATTATGCTAGAAAAGAGCACGTTTACTTACGTACCATATCTAAAAGAAGCACGGAAAAATGCGAGAATTCAAATAAAGTAAAGAAGAAAGAACGAAGGAATTTAATTCACGAGCTATGAAAAAGGCAAAGGGCAAAGGGCAACAGTGTACTATAATCCGCATAAAAGGTACATGTAAATTTTTCCACGGCGTATACATTACACAAGACGTACTTTAAGGTATTTGAAATAATGTAGATTATTCAATCGACAATGGGAGTTATTTACATAAAAATCGTTCTGCGAGAAAGATACACGGAAAGAGATTAATTAATACTTATATAATAAATTGCTAAGGGATATTTAGAAGGTATAATTAATATTCTCATGTGAATAGCTAAAACATATTGACACCATCCACCTCGCATAACTTGTGCCTCCCCATCTTGCTAAGAGTAATTTCCGCAGTTCGGTACTTCAACATGCAACGGTGGGGGAATAAACTTCGAAGGTTTAAAGAGCACGAGGACAGAAGCACAGGCGACCAAAGTACGCAGTCTTCTTTTCATATTTTTTTTCAACTGACGTGCAGCTCTCCGCTTCATGGGCGAACTGGGTCTCGACGTACGTAGTACGACATCCTCCTTGCATCGCTTCAGTTTTTAGGTATTACGTGGCGCACTTGACTTCTTAACTTTTTCTTCAGGAAAGTTGTCGACAGCGCTTGAAAGCGGAATAAGGATAGGGCGTTTTCATTACATAAAATGAGACGTCATGTTTTGGAGTGGACGTGTGCTCTCCTCAAACTCGGTTTTCCATGGGGCGGACTGTAGCAGTTTCTTTAATTAGATTACTTGTAAATAAAACGACATAATGTTAATGTAACATAAAAGAATCCCTCCTCATTAAAATTATACGTTTTCGTAATATTATTAAACCAGACATTTATAAAAGCAATCAAACCATTCGATATGAGTATCCAAACAAGTTAAACAAATTATTGATAACTTGCATTATCCTCTCTCATTTAAATATTATATTAGTGATATTTAGGTATTAATTACTCGTTAAATAATATTTATGTCAAAATAGAATTTTTAGAAAGATTTTACGTTTTGTTGAATTCGGTCTTCCACGGATTTTTCCTAATAGTATATTTTGATAGATCATGGCATACTTTCTTTGTAAACTTCTTGAATTTTGAATTTTTAATATCTTCAAAATTGAAGAAAACATAGTACACGAAAATGTGCTGTAACGTCATAGGGACACTGTGGCATCTTTTGAAGTTGACGGCATCAAAGAAACTTTAGCAAGCTATAACTTTCTCAAATTTAGGTTTTTTTAAAAAATTCAAAAAGTATTAAAAATCGGCTTAGATTCTCTACCCAAATTATGGATACCGCTTAATAAAAAAAATTACTGGAAGACCGAATTTTGTTAATCTAATAACTCTATTTAATGTTTAATTAAGTAACTGATTCCATAATATAACAATGCTACAGCTCTTTTATATTTAATAAAATACCGTAGAAGCGAGCGTAAAAGAGAACATTGAAATGTATTGATCGTATTTAAATATTTAACATTACATTTCTAACTTTTGATCGGCAAAATTCTCATTGATGAGAAAACACTATAGATGAAGAACAATTAAAAAATTAAAAAGAATAAGTCAAATCCTCCGGTTGAAGTATATGACTGAATACCGCGCACAGCGACAAAAATCCGCTTTTTATACGCAAGTTTATCGATAATCCCTCGGCCGTACAACAAGCTGCCCTAGCCAAGCTAATTTAGAATTGCAGCTTTGGGTAGCGAGCACCTCACTTCCTTCACCACTTTTCTCGCTCTCGCGTTTTTTTCGCTCGGTCGACTATTTTCCTGTCCACCGTCGCGCTTGTCGCGAGTCAACTTGTTACAAAGGAACCTACGTCGCCAAAGGGCGAACGTAAAATTGGCTCGAGAAAAAGTTTTGCAGACGCGATACGCTTTTATTAGAAAAAGAAAAACGCGATCCATTAACATTGGGTTGTGGCAACTCCGTTTAGTGCTACCAGCGAATAGAATTTTCTTTCCGTATTGTAATGGACGCTATAATCCAGAGAGAAACAAAGAATTGTTAATGAAATTATTATCAAAAGAAATAAAACGTACACTGAACAAAATTTTATGAAATTACATGGGTTTTTTTCCGACCCAGCATAATCATGCTATATTTTACTGCTTACATTGAAAATTACAGATTATATGTAATTTTACATGAAGTATATATTCCACTGAAAAATGTATATTATACCAAATTATCACCCGTTATATGTTTACTTCTCACTAAATGTACCTTGAAATTTGAATATTTCTTAAATACTAAAGAACAATTGGGGTATGCACACTGGAAACTTTTAGAAGTTTGGCGGTGAAAGAACTGGTGGCTAGGTTATGTGAGCTATTTTAAAACTACAAGTAATTTTTACATGAAAAGAGTAATTTCACCTATATTTTACCTATATTTTACATTAATATGTATTTTTACTTTAAAAAATGTAAAATTACATTAAGTAGGTATAGTAATATTGCATGATTATGCTGGGTCGGAAAAAAACCCAGCATAATTATGTAATTTCATGAAATATTTTTTTCAGTGTGTCAACATCGAGTCTACATATATGTATAATTGTTTTTTTTTATAAAATAAAGCAAAAAATCGTTCGGCGTAAGAAACGCGAAAGAATTACAGTAATAATTAGATAATTTTCCGGTTTCAAACAAATAATTTTTTACAATGTAAAATTTTTTAACATGAAAAATTACATATATTTTTTTCAGTGTATTAATATCATGTGATTTTTTATTAAAAACTGCTATGACTGCGTCGCTTATTAATTTATTATTTTTTTGTAATAAATTTTTTTTAAGTTAATAATAGGTATTCAGGTAATAATAAACAAACCATTTATTTTTCTTTAAAAAATAAAAAATTTATATATATATAAACAACAAAAATAGAATATGTAATCATAAAATGTAAACCAGGAAACTACTGCTCGTGAATATGATTTACAATGATTACAATTTGCACGCGTGCGTAATGTGATACATGTATTACACTTCTTTAAAAATAAAATTTTATATGCATTGAAAAAGATACATAAAGAATGTGAATAACTCAGTTGCATCTTTTTGATTGATGTTGTGTTTCTACTCGCCATTCGCACGCGCCAGAAACCGTAACAAAGTTAGATAGACCGTGAATTTTCAGCAAATTCGCTAGCTAATTATTTATTGTGCTTATGCGCCGTCGTATGCATGCGCATTCCCGCAGAACATTAGAGGCAATGATTTATTGTATAATGAATGAAGCCATAGAATAGTAATCATTTCGGCCGTGGTGACACGCAAACTTGGACTCGTTACACATTCGACTACGGTAAGCGTTTACATAATTATAGCACGGTTCAATTGTTGCCTTTGGAATTATGCAATGGGTCCTTGAGTACCGATGGCATTCGATCTCTCTCGGTACGTTGTTTTAATATTTATTTGAGTATTTCTAGGAATCATCGATATTTTGCTATCGTGCATCACTGCGGAAGGTAAAACAAACAAAAAGCAATGTGAAGGAATGAGACATATTCCGATAAATTTCGCCCATCGATGGAATAGTAGAACCAGACGTGGTTCGTCATTTCGAACGCGGTAACACGCAAATTTAAGCTTATTATAGAACTGCGGTGAGCTGTTTCGCAATTATGACAGAGTTAGCAAATAATTTAACATGGCCTCAAGCGCGGGATGGCGAAGTTTCTGAATTCGATAATTTGCACACTTTTACATGTTTCACTTCATGAATTTTTATTATTATTATGCTGTTTGTTTATATTTATTACTATTAACACTATTTATTATTAACGTTAAATTTTGTTGAATATGTGTCTGACAATAATTTACATGTTACGTATGTTCTGTGATCTAAATTATTACTTTGCTTTAATCATTTGATCAATATTTCAATCAAGTTTACTCAATCGTACCGCAAATTTGCATAAAATCTTTCTATTTTGTCATGAGAAAAATTTTAGAAGGTCTGAGATTAGCAGGACAATGCGTTGGAAAATAAAGATAGATATATTGTAGGGAAAAAATAATATGACATTTATAGAAATATATTTAAATATATTAAAACCCCCCATAATATACCATAAAGAATTAATATTTTAATACTTTTTGGGACACGTGTGCGATGTTTCGTTATGCGTATGACAAGCGCGAAGGCAAACGTCAATATAACTGGCGAGGAACATTGTAAAACTGTACACAATACTCTTTCGTAAACGTTGCAAATACGTAGCATCGACTGAAAGCGAGTGCGAGTGATCCAGAAGTTTATATTTGCACAAGCGGGCAGCGGAACGCGGATATTTCCGCGCGGGGCATAAATGTGAAAAAAGAACCAGATACGCCGGCCGGGCAAATGCATTTGATTAATTACGACGTGGACGTTTTTCAGTCGTAAAGCAAATAGAATCCGTCCCTGGAGCGTCATTCCGAGCCTGCCGTGCACCGGCGCGGCCGAAGCCCGCGACGTGTAAAGCCGGCGAACAATGAATAATATTGCGCCTGTTTGCATTTCATCGCGCTCGCACACATTACTAACGCCTCGTCTGAAACGGTCCGGTCTTTTCGATAGGGCGCGGGGCGGCTCGGCTCGAAGGTTGGTGTGAAATTGCGGAGGTTGGACGAACCGTGCCGGGCCACTCAAGTAATAACGAAATTGACGCATGAAACGCGCGCGGGCGCGCAAACTCGGGCGCGCGCGAGCGCGCGCTTATGTAAATGCGAGTGATAGCGGTCGGAGGGGGGTGTGGACCAATTAATTTGCTCGGTGCATAAACGCGCGGCGTGCGCGAGACTGCTCTTCTCGGCAACGACGATGATCGATCGATTTGTATACGTAACTCGTGAACGATCGGCTATGACGCAAACAATGTAACGCTAGAATGTCTCTCGGATTTTTGATTCAGCGATAAAACAAAGCGCAAAAATTGTATAGAAGAATTTTGACGATTGATTCCGGAACTGACTTCTGTATAATGAAAATTCAATTAAACCTTTATACCATTTTTAATAGCCTCTTAAGATTTGTCACATCTCTGTTACTAATTAAATTAATTCTGGAAGCTCTATCTAAAATGCAGTAAAGGATAAGATTCTAAAAAATGAACAAAGCGTAAAGGAAATTGGAATAAACCGGCTTTGCTTAAAGCGCATTCCATATCATTTAATCTTCCCAGCTATGGAACTTTCATTTATTACTTCGCATCTCCATGGCGCGCACAAGTGTACCAAAATATTTTCGCATCTTGTTGCACTTGCAATTAGGCACGATCAGGTCATTACGCCGCAGCTCCGCGGGTATCACGCGCGGCCGTTTAATCACGCGTCGTTTCGTGCATTAAGTAAATCCGATTACCGGACAATGCCGCGCAAATTCGATTCCACTGCTGCCGCAACGTAGGAAAATTAATGTACGCCACCCGCGGACCCGCCGCCCATCTACCCGCCGCGCCGGCCGCGCCGGCAGGTCGTCGGCACGTTCGACGTGACGAAGGAAACTGCTGGCGCAGAGGTCGGGGATTTTCCTCCGTTTTTCTACTCTCGCCAAGTAGGTCTTTCCCGCGCCATCTCTTTCTCTTTGTCGACGACGCGGCCACTGCCTTCCTTACTTCGCCGACGAGCAATTCGCGTTCTTACTGCTCTGCGAAGAAGGAAAAAAAAAAAAACAGAGAGAAGACTATGGGGAACAGGAGGAGGAAGCGATAGAGGACGGCGGGTGCCCCCTTATTTGCAGGAGCTTAACGATAGATCCGTTTCGCGAACGGAGCAAAAGGTAATTTACATTCAATTCAGGAAATCCCAGATGTCTATTGGCTAAAGGACCGGGCCCAGAGAAGAATACCCCGACTACTTATATCGGATATCCGGTATCTGCATAATTCTGACTCCGTTCTTTCTATTCCGCTCCAAACCCGTCCGGACACCGCCGCGATCCTCCCGCCCCGCGCCCCGCGCCACAAACCCGTCCGTCTCTTCGCTCCTCATTGAATCCGATCGAACGCTTCGGGTTGCCTACAGTCTCTTTCAGCTATCTCCGCGCGTTTCTTCGGTGTCAGATCTTATCGATTAAAGACCCCCGGCCGGCCCGGCCGGCTTGAATCGCGATCGTAAACGCCCGATTGCCGATACGATAGGATCGATCAGGTAGGTCCGAAGTACACGCAATTAAAGTTTCAATCCCTCCCTGCCCCCTTCTCTTTAATTCCCCCCCCCCCCCAACAGAAAACTGCAGGGGATCCGGCCACTCTCTTCGTTGATACCGGAAAGTACGAGGGAACGAGTATCCAGGACGCTTCTATTCAAATGTTTTCGCTCGCTCGCGCTACTCTCTTCTTCAAGTGAAATCCTCTCATAGCCTCGCTCTCCTCCGCTATGCGCCTCTTCGTTTGCGTCGACCTTTTTCTACATCTCTTAAAGGATTTTATCTGCCGAAGCGCGGAAACTTCCCGCCCGACGGAGATGTTTAACTTGAAGACGGCACACGACGGCAGCCGCGCTGCCAAAGGCAGTAATATGGTATCGATTGGTCTCGCAAAATGTAGCGGTATCGCGCCATTTTCCGAAGCATTTGAGAAACATATTGTTACGATCGTTTTCGCAATAATTGTAAATCATTAATGATTTCTCCTAGTTGCATATTTTAAATCAATATGTTTGTTAATAAAAAAACAACGTAATAATTACAAAGAATACAAATTTAGTAAATGAATATATTTAATTTGTAGAATGCAGTTTTGAAACCATCATTAATGATATATGAGCTTCGCAAAAATGACGCTTATTGAATAATTTTTAAGGTAATTATTAACGAATATAAACAATGGGCGACGGCAAATCGAGCTGATCAGCATTGTGTCCGTTAATGTAAATAATTACCAATTTTCATTATTTATACAAAATTGTACGAAACGTACGTATTGTACATTTTTCAAAATTGTCAAATAATATATTTTGTCTCTTGATCATATTTAGCAAAAGAAAATAACGTGTAAAAAACATACTTCCTTTATCGATCTATAATGATTCAAAGATAGTGTAGAAGAATTATTGCAACTGAAAGAATTGAGATAATTCTGGAAAAGTTATAAATTTTCTGTATAAGAGAATAATTTGTTTCCTAATGCCAAATATTCCATCTCCACCTCTTTCTATCGTGTGAACTGCGGATTGGGAAGAAGCTCATGTATAATGAAATATCGCGGGTCGGATGTAAAATTCGTTCTTTGTAGCACGATATTTTGCAGTCATCGTAACTTGTTTCGCGCGTAATAAGCCGAATGAGATAAATCGAGTAATTTATTCCCGGCGCGCGCGGCGTAAAGTCATACTTATTTGTGCGGATAAGTCTTAATGGCTACGGTATAAATCTCACGTCATAATTAGTAGGGTGGAACGAAAGTGGCTTCTGGATCGCGGGAACTTTCAGATTTATGTCCTCTTATAGAAGACTCCCTCTCTTATAGAAGAGAGTTATATTACATCCGTGTATCTTATTATAGAGGGCGGAAGCAGGGTACATTGCAAGCCAAAAACTTATACAAATGTCAAAATAGTTCGTCGCGTGGGAATCGCGGGATACACAATGGTGGAGAGCGAGCGGTTTTTCAGGCACTCGCCGAAGAAGAATTACCGCGAAAAAGTTGAGGAAACTTTATGATTTGCAAAAAAAAAAGGGAAGCCAAGAGAAAGATGGAACAGAGATAAATCGGCTGTTCGAGCGACGAGAGGAGCCTTGTTCTCCTTCTCTCGTTCCTTCCGGTTACGTCTTTTCCTCTCGTCCTTCCGTCTTTTTTCCCCCGAGGACAAAAGCATCGCGTGGCACATTCTAATTAGAGGGACTTCTATTATGCCGCTGAAGACAGATAATGGAACCTACAGTGTAAAACTCTTGCGTGCGATCTCTCTCCCCCCCCCCCCCCCCCCCACGACGTAAATCGCGGTCGCTGCCACTCTCGCCTTGCCCCTTCTTACGCTGGTCGTGCGACCCACTTTCTTAATTGTTCCTCTATTAAAATACACTCTAATTAATATCCATTATGCCTGATATATATTGCTCCGCCAGTAGTGCGCCAAGCACAAGAGAGCGGCTTTGTGCCTTGCGAATATTTGAGAAAATCGCGTCTCGGGAAACCGCGAACTCTACCGTAACGGAAGAAAAGACGTCTTAAGACGGGGAGAAATGGCTTAAGTAAATCGACATTATTCCTTCGAGCCGATCAATGCATGGTACAGAAAAATATTTATAGAAATAATATTATACTAAAATGTGGTTATTACACATTTCAAATTAGTTGCTAATTAATGTTCCAACAGAAATTATAAATACTAATTATCCTTAAATTGATATCTCTTAATCCAATAATAACAATAAGGAAACAGCTAAATAAACGTTATCTATTCATATTAAAAGATATATCAGTTCAGTTGGCTTGAAGTTCCGTACAAATTCTGAACGTAGGTAATCCTTTCTGCGGCACGCATGTCATGTTGCGAGATTGTAAGATTTTTCCGTAAATGTCACATCAGCGACAAAATGAATCATCGTTATGTTTACGCGAAAGAGACAAATTGCACCGGGGTTGTTGTACTTCAACGAGATACCCCGAAGACAGCATGTCTCTCATATAGGTATAGCAAGAAAGAATCGTTTCGGTTGTATATGAGCTATATTTGCTTGGAAAATGTGGTAAATCAGATTTAAGCAATTTCTATATAAAAAATACCAATTCAATTCTTGTCAATGAAAGATCTTTTCCTTCAAATAAGGAAAAGCAGATATTTAAATAGATTTTTGTATATGATATAAAATAATGTAATTACACAATTTGTTTGAATTATTTAAAAATTATTTTGTAATATTTCGTACTTTTCATATAAAATGCATATCAAGAGAATTCTATTTGAGAATCTTCTTGTAACATATACAATATACATTTCAAAAATTACATTATACTTTTTACATGTTTTGTATGTTTTGTGTGTGTGGTTATATATTTATACCAAAAATGTGTGAAAGGTTGAAATCCTTCGATGTGGCCCTCTGAATTTACTATTAAATCTAATACATAGTCACGATATCCTCAGAATAAACAGCTCATATCGCCTTTTACTTGTCGGCGTACTTTAGCGTTATCCTTTCTTCCGACCTGTCGGTGTGAGATTACAAGACCCAGCTCCCAGTAGAAAATCGGTTTGTGCGGCCTCGTTGGTTCGCACCGTTCTTCCACTCCCTCCACAACCTATGCAAACCCGTTCGAGACTATGTAAAGCAATGCTAATCCGCCGATAAAACCTTCGCCGACTAGCGCACCCCGTGCGGCGCATTTTCGACGACGCGACGCGTCCTTTCCCCGTTCGCTATCACGTGCATGTGTGTCGGAGTGCAGTGTACCTATAACGCCTACCTATATTGTGTAGTCATTCCTGATGTATTTTCACGTAATCCGCGCGGACGCGCGCACTCTACGGTAACTCTATTAGATTCCTGCGAAAGGTTTATCCTTTGCTCCCAGCCATTTGCTTCTCCTTTCCGTTACCGCCGCGCCGCTGATATGCTAGTAGCCCGCAAACCGACTAACCGCGACTCAGACGCTTCTGATAAGCTCTTGCAGTTTCGTATCAAACGCATCTACGAACGTTAGATACGCTCACGAGGCGATTAAGCTAGGTTTCGATAGCGGTTCCATCGGTGCGCCGAGGTTCCCCAAACGACATTAATGATAAATCGCTCGCGTACACTTAGTGGATTAGAGCGGAATAGGCGTTTATTTCGTGTGCTCTAAGTACTCTAAATCATCCAACAAGATTGGAAAACTATCGAAGGATAGAATTAGATTATATAATCAAGGGTAACTTTGCCTCTAATAAATAAGTTGCAGAATTATTTAGTGGCAAAGAAAATAATCGCAAGTAGATAATTATCTCTTGGGTCAGACAAATTAGTATAGTCAAATTTATTGTTTTGGTTTAATGTATGTGTGAAAAGTATAAATAAAATATTTAGGGCCAGTTTTTCAATAGTCGTTTAAACTGAAGTTTAGCTACACTCACTCTTCGTCTTTTTCTAAAAGGGATAATTAGAAAGAGACGAAGAGTGAGTTAAGCTAATATTAAAGTTAATCGACTATTGAAAAACTAGCGTTAAATAACTTATAACTAAATATTTAATATTTTTGTGTTTGTGTGTACCTATTATAATTATTTAATTATAAATAATTTATAATAAAATATTCAATTTTATGTCTGTGTATATGTGTTTCACAGGATCTCAACAGCCTATTATTTTTTAAAAAGATTCACTAAGGTAGAACATTATTTCCAAAATGTTTTTCATTAGCATACTTATCTGTTTCAATATATTGCTATAACTGTCCACAGTACAGTTACAATTTTCCTCAATTCCTGCTTACGAATCGTGCCTAATGGAAAGTCCGGAAATATTTCACGGCTGTTTAAGAACTTCTCTCAAAAGTTTTTCCCTCGTGACACGTCGGCGTAATCAAAATCTAAAACGCGTCTTCAATATACGGGCGAATATTTTTCGGCAGGTTTTATCGCGATGAAAGAGAACGGTCCGCGATAGAGAAGTTATGAACGTTTTAGTTGAAGCATTAACGAAGACGGCATTTAAAAGTTGAGACCCGCCCGAAGTTCCGACGCGTAAACATTAAAGCCAGCCGGCTAAGTGGCACCGTTACTTCTTCGCCGAGGAAATAGCTACGCCCGGCCCGAGACCGAGTTCGTTCTTGATTACGGTATTTCTGGCCCGCGCTTCCGACAGAGCTTTTCCTCCCGAAGCGTGGATATGCTCCGGGAAAAATGTTAGTACTACTGGACGGTCGTTTCCTTCGCCGGCTGACTTCATGCTTATTTCCGCGGAAGGAAAAGAAATCGCGTCAGCTTTATTCCGTTCTGAATACCCATGAAGAGAGTTTCAGCGCTGAGAAGACAAATCGTCGTACGAAAAGCGCTTTTGTCGGTGCCAATTTTCTCTCTTAATCGTTATAAGGTACTTCTCTCTTAGGTAGGTATTGCGTGAACATTCATTGATATAACTCGTAAATACTAGGTATACACGTTTTTTTGCTTATAATACAAATATTATAATATCAATTTTACACTACATCAATTTTACACATATCGAGAATGCTATCTACTCTTTTTGCTCTCTTTTCCTTCTCGTGTCCCTTCAGATTTTCTTTTATCATAAAGCGTAAAGTTTTTTGTTGCCAGTCGACTTTCGTTCAAGGCACATATCGATTCCTTTGTACAATACTTTCAAAGACATTTACGCAGCATTTTTTATTTTATGACATCCGCGGAGCAGACATCGGGTCGCGGCTGGTACAAAGCATTTTCTCTCATTCCATGGCGCGCCATCGGAATTTAATAAAACTCTCACTTGGCATACGTACGCATTCAAGAGAGAGAAATGCAGAGGCCTAAACGTATTCGAACGTGCATACAAACCAACAGCTCGAAATTGAAAGTTTTATTGGAATTTAATCGGTCAGTCGAACGATCAATTTTGCAAAGGCGTGATTACTTTTCGCGCGCGTGCTATCTTATAAACCAACGGAATTATTTTCGGAATATGATTGTAATATATTGAAATTTTTTTATTATTTTGTATTATAAGCTATCGTGAAACGTATTATAAGTCATGAAAATATCTTTGTGTGTCACATGGAAAAATTTGATCGATCTGTTGATGATAAAGATAGATACCTTTCACATTTAACAGTATATTAAAATAAAATTAATGATATGGATCAATTTAATTGTTATATTTTTACGTCTAAATATATATTTACGTTTGAGGGAATAAAATGTACTGCAGTTACTTCATTCATTTTTTTTATCATTTCGGAAGATATGTATATCGTATTCCGTCTAAATGTACAGGGTGTTGATAAAAGGTGGTACTTAATTTTAAAAATATGTGGTACTCGTGAAAACAAACGAAGTCTTAATAAACGTTACTCCAAAAAGCACTTATTTCCGAGTTATAAAGCATTCGACATATTCTCTGTTCGTTTTACGAACAGAGTATGTATTGTATTACGTATTTACACGCGACCGCTCGTATTCTCATCCTTCACAAGCTTCTAAGGTTGACGAATAATAAACATCGTCGAACTTTTGGAAGATATTCCTCTTCTACGTAGACAACAAATGTGGTTCATGCACGATGGTGCCTCTGCGCATTTCTTCATGATTCTTAGGCAACTTTTAAGCAATTGTTTTCAAGAAAAGTGGATAGGACGTGGCGATCCAGTTGCATGGCCACCTTGCTCACCGGATTTAAATCCGTCAAGGCCGGTTGTTCCAATTTGTTGGTAAACTAACTAATAGTTAAATCATATGTCTATCTTTGTCTAATTCGAAGGAAAAACCAAGCATATATATGATTTAACTATTAGTTAGTTTATCAACGGGTTGGAACAACCGGCCCTTAGACTTTCATTTATGGGTACATTTGTAGAGCATGGTGTACGCCACATCAGTTGACACATTAGATGAACTAATATAGGAAATTGAAGACTCTTGTCAACAAATACGAAATAAATTTGGAACTTTTGAACGTGTTCGATCTTCAATGAGAAAGTGCGCCGAATTATGTGTTGAAATGAACGGTGGGTACATCGAAACATCTGCTGTAGAAAATGCTTTATAACTCGAAAATAAATGCTTTTTGGATGTTTAAGACTTTTAATTAAGACTTTTCGGCTTGTTTTCACGAGTACTATATACATACTCCTAAAATCATCTTTTTTCAACACCCTGTATATTTTATTTAAAGAAATATCACCATCTCTCTCAAATAATCTAAAAGATGCTATTTTTATAATATGTAATAATTATTATTATTATAATATAATGTAACACAATATTTATGAAATCTATACTATATGGAACCATAAAAAGAACATCTGGAATAGTGAGAAATGAGGAATCCGAACACACATAAAATTGGTCATCTGGGGAGTTAGAGACGCGACGATTTAATGGATGGTTAAAGCGTGTTTCGGTTCATACCGGATGGGGTATAGTAACGCCGTTATGCTCACCGTTAACCTTTTGCGGATTATAGGCTCGAGGTTTAGAACCTGTGCAGTCGTAACGCGCCGCAAAGCCGGCTGTGTATAAGCACCGCGACGACCAACGATGAAATCCGTTTTTCAACACGGTTGCAAGTATAACGCGGTACGAAATAAAGGTCGTAAAACAGCTCCGAGGTCGCAAGAAAAATGCGTTACCGAGCGGACAACGTACGTCTAGTAAAAGTTCATTATCCTATATATGTACAAAATTTACAACTGGACTCTAAATGATGCATCCAGTTCACATATTTCAAAACTGAGATACATAAAAGTCTTTCCGAAAAAAATATCACATACAAGAACTTCATAAGAATGATATTTCAGCCGAGAAATGTATCGTATAAGAATAAAATTGTGCGGGTAATATTTAATTGTCGAAACAGAAGTAATAAGTTATACAAAAATATTATCAAACGTAAAGCTAATTTAAAAGTATTTTGCAAATAAATGTATATATTAATTGTATTGTTTCCGTAGAAATATGTGTAAGTCAATTTCCAATAATCGGCTTTTCTAAAAATCGGAGCATATAATATTTAGGATAATTGCACATTCGCTAAATATTTCCAATTTGTACTATTCATTAATTTATTAGAAATAACAAGACTTACATATAGACAGCTTCCACAAATGATGGCTATCAAACGTGACGGAATAACTTACCTAAAACAAAAAGAAATGTTAATTATTAAAATATGTATCATATAGCTTTCCCAATATTATTCTAATTATCTCTTTCACATTATTCTCATTCCATTTTATAAGCTTCGTTTATGTACAATGCTCAGAAACATATTTCAATATTCGATACAATTTTCGTTTAGGCATTCAGATAATAATTAAGGTAATCTGTTGGTGCGCTTAATCGATCACTAGCAGAGACGTGAAGCTGCTTGGAGCTTCAGCATAATGAAGAGTAAGAACTTTATTTTAACATAAAAGCAATGACGTGGTCATGACATGGCTTTGTTCGCGCGGTCCCAAGTTTCCTCCGTAATCCTGCGAAAGGATGAGGAAAAGGAGGACCTACAGCAACAACAACAACAACGCGAATCCTCGTTAGGTGTAGAGGTAATGGTGGAGATGAGTTCGAGTTGTGCCGAGAAACTAAACCGATATATCTGGTGTCTGCGTAGTTTCCAGGAGCGAGCCGGCACTCTATCTGATAACTGCGTGCGAAATTAATTAATTAATTAGTTAATTAAGATTCGTCGGCTGCAACGACGCGGGCTTGCCCGCCTAGACGCGCGCGCCCGCCTTACTTTCAAACTCCATTCGAGGGACGGGAGACGGTAGATAAAGCTGTATCTCCGAAGGGCCCATGCGACTTTCTACTTTCTCAATATAATGCACGATACAGATATAACGGTAGATTGTCTCGGAAGTTCGTCGTCGGAAAAACATGTACTCAGGAATGTTCGCTGTTCGAGCGCGGCGGGAGTCGAGGGCCGGAGTGGCAGACAAGCTGTAAGAAGTTTTTAGCACGGAATTATGGTGGTGGACCAGGTGTAACGACGGAAAGTATGGCAGATGGCAATGGGTGCGGGCGCTTTCTTGTTTCGAGAAGATCTGATGCATTATAGATGAGCACGGTATATATACATATATATATATATATATATCGTGGTATCGATCGGATGCATATTTCTGTCGCAAATATAGTAACTACAATATAGCGTGGAACACGCGAGGCAGACCGATTAATTTAACGTTAATTAATGATTAGAGTAAACGTTGACCCAAATTAAATTATTTTTTATATATCTAATTAAGTTCTCTTTTCTTGTATACCTTTCGTGTTAGCATATCGATAATTTGATGCTACATATGACACATTGTCGGTACATTTCAAATCAAACATGGAAGATAAACAAGAAAATTTATTATATTGAAAGAAAATTTAATTTATATTAATTTTCCTATACACAAAATATTTCTGCAATCGCACAATTAATTAAGAGTATTGTACGTTACGGAAGTAAGTTAAAATATTACGTTAATATTTAATAGTATGACGTAACTTCGGAGATATAGAATTTTTTTTCTTTCTATCTTTTTCAAATCAGTGGAAAAATACGCATATGTTAAATATAACTTATTTATTGTATAAAATATGTATTAAAGCAATTTCAAAAAGCTATTTTATCCATTGCAATTAGTATGAAAGCATTTAATTTACTAAGATCAATTTTTAATCCAATGAATATTTTCACGTAAACAAATGTTCTGGAAATGGAGAAGCGAATGAATAAACCACGAACACCACAAATATCCGTTAAAATGCCAAAGTGTTGTGTATATATACATATCTTTTTTTCAGATTAAATTACTCTCGCTGGCAATATCGAAATAAAACGCGTCATACAACACAAACTGCGTTAAAAAAAATGTTCCATAGGGCATGTAGTTATTTAATTTAAAATTGTTACGCGCATTACTGCCAATTTCCTGCGACGAGAATACATTGCAGAAACATGGATTTAATTACCTACAATATCGACATCATTAGCGCATATATTTCTCTTCTAGCATCTCATAAAAAGAAACAAAAGAGGGGTAATTAATTCATAATAAAGTAAATAACTTAGTAATTGTATTTTAATATTAAGGATACGTAGGAATTAATTTTGCTAAAAAGAGTTGCATAATATAGCTGTCTGTTTCGTACAAACATTTTATACAAGTATCTTGGAAGGTATGAAAAATATTTTGCAAAAATGCGGCGTCGCGAGGTTCCCTTGCTTTCCGCTTTCAAAAAGTAAGAGGACATTAGTTCGCTGATAGAGCACGCTTAATCGACGTCAATTCACGCGTTTGCTGACTATGAAGGGCGATTATCGGCGCGAGACGCGTAAGTGTTCGCCGGCCGAATCTTAATTTACCTGTCTGCCCTGGTTTCAATCGATTCGACCAGTCGGACACCTGCGGCATCGAAACCCCTCGCACGCACTTCCATCATGCGCGCTCGTGCAGAAAGGTGGGCTTGTGTGCGTGACGCTAACTCTCTCTCTCTCTCTCTCTCTTTCGCTCCCTTTAGCACACATGCTAACTTCACTCAAGAACTCTTTCATGACAGCTCGTTAATTTTCAAGCTACGATCGTATTTGGCATCGGACGAGAGTAGGAGGGAAAGGGGTGTAAAGAGTGATAATTGAAAACGTCAAAATCATCAAAGGCTGTGCGTTTAACGAGCAATTTCACTGATGGAACGCGCGTTCAGTAAAATTCGTGACGTTTAAAAAAATTGGTGAATAATTCAATCCGATAATATATTGGAAAGATCTCCGATGTTACTTTTCCTTTCCTCTCGTGTTATTCTTTCTCGCGACAAGTACGAGCTGACAGACATTTGTGTAACGATGATGCTCATAAAGTACGTGCTCATAAAGTTACAGATAGTCAAGTGTTTCAAACCTACTCCGGGGTCTTCTGCAACCAAACTAACGTGCATAAGGATTAAGTTGCCGCGTCTTTAGATGTCTGGAAACTCGTAAACCACCACAAACACGTGCTATAAAGTGCGTATTTGCGTTTCATTATGTAGCATTACCTCATTAGCGAGAGGGAAGGAGAACGTAAATGTTACCAATGACATTCAAATATTCGTTCAACTATATACATATATAGCATGCGGGTAAAGACTTCTCGTATTTCGCGAAATAAACAATCGGCGTTGATAAAGTTAAGCGAAACAACAGCCTTATTGGCAGAATATCGAGCGTGTAAATATGCCGCGGCATGATCACCGCTCAATTTCGCGGCCGCTTATTCATCGGTGGAATTCGATTGGCCGCATTCACGTGTACGAAATTTTAATTAACGAACCTCCGACTCCTGCACACGCGCGCGCGCGAGCGAGCGCTGCAAAAACGCCCGAATAAAGTTACGTTCGGTGAAAGGCCATTAACCACGCAAATGCCCGCTGCGTGAAGCTCCGTAAAAAACTACGCGTCTGTTGGTATACTTTTCTCCTCTCTTTCTCTCCCTCCATCCATACTGGAACCCATGGAAAAATTAACATAAAGTAATTATCGACTTCGGAGATATCCTATCAGATGATAAGTGATAGCTATACTATGTGCAGTAGCAAATAAAAATTCTCTATATACGACCAAAAATCAGCATATTATCGCAGCAAACGTATCGGCTGCAAATATTGCGATGGCACAGAGTATACGCTTTAAATTTACATTTTAGAATCATAACGTTCAATGCATTGGAACAACACACATTGCTCAAATAAATCCGGGTATACTATTTGATTTCTATTGAGAATACATAGCGCGAGTTAGCTGTCCCTTCTGCTTTTTACAACTTTTTCTCTCGCTTTTTCTCATAACAGTAGAAAAAAATATTTTTTACGAAAATTATATACTATATTAAAAAATGTATTAGTTTTTTGTACCCTACACAAATACTTTTTTATGGAAGATATGCGAGTATAAACTATATATAAAATAATATGCCACTTATGTTATACGAGGCAGCACGAAAACGTACGATATATTTTCCTTTAACTGAACTCATCGTGTTACATACAGTACATATATCTACTCATTTTTCGCTAGACAGCCTCTTACGCGGCCCATAATGCTTTCTTCAAGTTTACCGTAATATATCCGCAGCCGGTGGAAGAATAAGCCGTTAAAACGGACAATGGATCTTGCGTCCGGAACTCGGGACGTACGAAATCGTCGAGAATCAGGGCAAAGATGAGGCCGTAGGTGGGTGGAAAACTTCGATCGCCATCGCTTGAAGGCTCGAATAAACCAGCGATTCGAATAAATCGCTTGCTCCGCAATTCTCTCGTCCTTCTCTCTTCGCCTCCCCCTTTCCCCCTCCTCTTTCTCTCCGGTCACTATGAAATTTCAGGATCGGGGCTCTTCCGGCAGAAGCGCGCTTATACACCGAGGAATCTGATATAGGGCGCACGGGAGGTTGCTCGGACAATGGGCCAGGTTTGTTGGTAGCGTTGGCTGGCCGCCAGGTGCATTGTCCGCGGACTGTACGTTTAGTACAATCGAACTTCACCCCCGTGTGTACGTACACCACACGCGTGCATATATTATACGCGAGAGCAATGATAGAGAGACCACTTGGCAAGCGTGCCCGACTGTCCCTCATAATTCGTAATAGAGAAGCGAAATTGTTTTCACGGCTTCTATTGTACATAAACTGCGCTTTCGCGCAGAAAGGATTTCTGGCTCGAAACAATGTTCCTCGTCGATCGACGCGATAATCGCATCGAAGAAGAGGCATACCCATCATGTAAAACGCGCGATAAAGTCGGGTAATCTTTCCCAATCCTCGGTTACTGCGGTAAGGGTAGACCTACATATGTAATACGGTTGGGTACGATAGAATCTTGTACGATATTGGAAAGCATACGCCACTGGTTTGGCGTTATCATTGTTTTCCTAATTAATTTATATTTTTACTCTTATATAGGTTCACTCTATTTTAGTTTCTTTCTTATACATCTTTTTAATGTTTTTGGGGAAAATTTTGCCAATAATAAATAACAGATTCTGTCATTCGATAAAACGAAATAGTAAAACTTTATCAAAAGCTGATTGTAATATTAGTATTATATGAAGACATAAATTAAGTAAGATATATTAATATTGTTTCATTGAACAGAAATTTCAATTGTGATAATCATGCATACACAATATCCCATAACGCGCGGGGGACGGTAACCGTTTAAAGAATGAGCAAGAAAAAGCATCGCAATGTATGAGAACGCATTTGATAACAATAACAATATCTATTCCAATTATCTCTAACATTCATTATGTAGCTAACACGCGATGTAGCGTACACGAATTCGTATCCCATCGCGATGCTTCAGAGGTTCTCTCGCTCACTCGCTATTTCTAACAAACGGTAGCGACGGTCCGTTTGCAACTAAACAGAGGCTAATTTATGCGGTAATCAAGGACTACCCGTCGGCCCTCCGTTTTCGTCCTTTGTAGGTATATGCCGCGTACTGCAGCCTGTATTTCTCGGGTTATACAACGGGTCCTTTCTCTCAACTCCTATACCATCCCCGCTGTATTTTCCTCACTCCCTCTCTGTCTCTCTTTCTCTGTCCTCCTCCTCCTCCTCCTCCTCCTCCTCCTCTCACTCTTCCTTTCTCTTTCACTCGTAGTTTTGTTGTCTTGCATCCTTGCCCGCTCTACGCAACACGACGTATCTTCACCCCTGCGCCACCCAGGCATGTTCCGGGTCTCGCGTCGCATTTCTACGAAGCAACACCCGCCGTGAGATCGGGAACACCTGCCCCTCCCGCTCCACCAACCATCCGCACCAGAGCTCCGTGGGCATACTTATGAATACGATTACCGGGCGACGTTTATACGGACGGCGCGGCGGGGCCGATCGTAAATTTCAGATTCCGCAGTTATATGGCTGCGCGCGCGAACGCCCCGGACGAAACGGCACGGAGACGATCCCGATGGTCACGATATGTCGCTCGTAGGTGAAAACTTGGCCGCGTGAACGGTCACCGGGTTTAGCATCGTGGGAATTGCACCATCTTCATCCACCATCGCCGCATGAAGATGAACAAATTCTAACAGGAAAGCGGTTATTTCGCTCACATTTCCATTGTTACCGGAACAGAGAATTGCTTGAGAAAATTTATTGATTACTAAAATGTCTTAGGAGAATTGATAATTCTTCAAAGAACTGAAAGAAGAAAGATAAAAATGTGTGTATGATTGTTTAAAGATGTAAAATGTCAGATTTGTATTTTCATCGCTCATTTAACACTCAAGATGACCAATTGAATTTTTGTCGATATGTGGTCATTTGTAAATAGTACGAATATTAGGACAACTTTTATAGGTGCGATGATATAGATTTTATGGCTTTAAGGGGTCATATCCGTTTCTCGGTTTCTGGAAAGTGGTCCAATAATTATGAGGGATTGCAAGAAAACTATCAGACCGATTAAGTTGAATCTTTTTTTTATTACAAAGAGTGTCTTGCAAGAAAGAAAACATGCACTAACAATAAAAAATACCAAAAAATATAGCGGGTGCGTGCATTTTTCTCGAAACACCACTTTTCAAGACGGTGGGCATGATAACTGCCTTACCATTCGTCCGATTAACTTCATTTTTTGTATACATATTCCTGTTGAACTTATCAATAAAAAATGTAACAATTTTTTCAGAAAAATCACGAAACATTTTTTAAAGTGTGACCATTTCCGTAATTTTTTTTTCTCGAAAAATCCCTCTCGTGAGCCGAGAATCACGATCCCAAAAAATAATAAAAATTCAAAAAATTTTGTTTAGGATTAATCCTACGAGCTGAAGAATGCCCACCGTTTGTGCTTGCGCGAAAAAGGACGTCCTACGCCAATGCACGCAGCCGCTATATTTTTTGGTATTTTTTATTGTTACTGTATGTTTTCTTTCCTGTAAGACACTTCTTGCAATAAAAGAAAGATTCAACTTAATCGGTCTAATAGTTTTCTTGCAATCCCTCATAATTATTGGACCACTTTTCAGGGCCGAGAAACGGATATGACCCCTTAAGAGTTATCAAGTTTCGAGAGATATAAAAAATTGCGGATATAATTATTAATATACCATAAAGTATTACAATCAGAACAGAGTTAATTAAAAGGATAAGAAAGCGAGAAAGAGAGAGAAAGAGAGAGAAAGAGAGAGATGCCAAATATTAAAATTAAATAAATAGAGAATCCTTCATATAAAATAAATTCTAATTCGATTTAATTAAAACCGTTCTTTCGCACCAAAGAGAATAATGGAATAAAAAGCAGAGCTTTTGTTTCTTTTATTCCGTTCCAAAAGTCAAATGAAAATTAAGAATTTTCTTACATAAATAATTCAATTTTGGATTCACGAATATGGTGGATTACCTGATGGTCGTATTTTAGCGGAGTTGAGCATTTCGGCGGACGAATAGACGTCCTCTTATATATTCTCTCCTAGTTGAGAGATCCGGTCCCTAGGCGCGCTCACCGCATACCACGATTAACTAACTGGCAGAGTAGCCGCTAATTGCAAGGCTCCTTAATAATTCGTGGCGCGTGTTCGCCATCTCGGGGGAGCTCCACGCTCAGCGGCCGCGACGTGCAGCGATGGTGCAAGAAGGGAAAAACGACGAGGATCCGGGTGGAAAATACGTGCTCTGTCACGACGAAATCTCGGAACGTCCGGAAGTCCATGGCTACCATCAATTACCGAGAGTCCGCGGAAGGTACTAATTCGTTGGAAAAGTTTAAAGCGCGTCGAGCCGTCTCGCGCTCTCCCTTGATAAAAAATATAAGAATACGAAAATACAAGCGCAACATAATCACACGCTCTCGCTCTGCTACGACACGATAATAGTTTCCGGTTGACTTGTTGACAATAATGCTTTATTTCCGCGGAAACGTGGTGGTGAAACGTTTCAAAGTGACTTTCGCGAGCTTTATATTCTCTCCTTACAAATTGTGCCGTGTGCTCAAATGCGCTCTTAATCAACTTTGCGAACAAAGTCGGTCGCTTTCGAAGCGGCTTGAGTTTTCCGATTTCTCGTCACTGAATAGTCAGCATAAACGCACGTCGGGGGAAACCCGACGCGAATACAAATCTCATTTACCGCCCCGCTTTTAAAACCCACGCGGTCCATCTCACGACGAAGGACGGCGGGATCGGTAGGTTCGAGAGCATGGAAGGTGCTTTCGTGGGCTCAGTCTCAACTGAGGTCGCCATGGGGCCGTGCTATCAGCACACCTCGCAGTAATTACCCCATCTGTCTACGGTGGAGCTCGGAGCGTCGGACTCCGCACACGTACGGAGAAGCACCTTACCTCGAATTCCCGCGTCTTCACTCACAACGTGCCAGGTATCCCGAGACCTGTCGCTGTCTAAGACAAATGTATTACATATACGTATCTTCGATAGAATTAACGAGCGTGTTCTCACATTTACGTGTACAACTCGCGAAAACCTGCCGCGAAATGCCGCGGCATTTCAGTTTTTCGATGGGTCGTTTTGCAGAGAATTTTTGGAATCACCGTGAATCACATGAGAATTAGATAAGATCTACTTTAATATTTTATACATTTCCAGCGATTTGGTGTAAAATTTAATCTCAAAGTCAGCTTTCTTAAGTATCGTGTATCAGGAAATTAAGATCCTAATTAAAATCCTAATTAAGATGCTAATTAAGACCTAAAACAGATTACTTAATTATTAATGGTGAAAGCCCATGGGTAGGTATATTGATTTTACTGATCTCCATCTCCTATCGCATTCAAGCGCGATTGATAATCACATGCTGACATGCATGGAACATAACTTTTATCATATATTTATATTACATTGTTCAGTCTAAGACGCTAAGCTGTCGATGATTGGAGAAGACGCTATGCAAGCGCGGAAGTAAATAGATCAGTTTCGCAGCCGTACAAACAGTCGACATACCAAAGCAACACTTCGCAGGCCGTTCGCGCGCCACCTCGTCGCATACCAATGCACTCCAGCAGGCTCGGCAGCCGGACATACCGGAAGGCCGGATACCGGATCCACAGACATCCGGGCAATGTCTATCTTTCCGGCGGACAGACCTCCGACAGACAACGAGCTGAAGCTCGCTTGTGGAATCCTGAAGCTAACATCGGTGCCGCTATAGCTGGCAACCGGGTTGACATGTGTGTGCGCAAAATACAAGAGCAACTAGATAAAACTAGCAGCGGGAAATTGCCAGAGAGTTTAATGTCATAATAAGCTGTACAAGTTTCTATTTTTCTACAGCCAAAAGTTTTTTAATCTTACTTTTTAAAGTCCAAAAGTTTCGTGACAAAACACTTATTAATGATATGTATACGTACAATTAATAATTTTACTAGTATCACAATTATTTATAGTTCTTTAAAAACAATTTCAACATCCTAATTCATAACTTTATTACCACATTTTTTAAATAAACAATTAAAATTAATCAAATCTTTTTTAATGAAATTGGCAAAACTTATAATCTGAAAAAGTCACTTTTGAAATGTATACTGATGGTTCAATAGTGCGCCATGTTTTCACTCTACGTAAACGTAAGGCTTTAATAACGTATATTACATATATAATAAGTAAATAATGCTAAAATGTGCTTTGATATATTCTTTGTATATCATGTAACTATATCATGGAATTATGAAAATATGATTTACATAAAACCATCGCTTTACTCTTTCGAATATCTCATTTCTTATGCAAATTCTTCTTAACTGCACACTCGAGCGCTCCCTGGGTTCTCTCTGTTTTGCTCTCAAATTTAATAAGAATCAATATGAACGATTTATATTATAGAGATGTCAAGTCTTATCCTCGTAATATCACCGTCAAATTGATCTGTCATTTTCCCTAAGCGGCTAATGCTTCCTTGTGACGCGTCTTCGTGCCGAAATGGGAAAGTCGAATCTCTCGGATTTTACGAAACATGGCCGGGCTGTTATCAACGAACAGCACGCATTCGACTGGGCTCACCTCGTCAAAAGGGATTCTCTTCCCCACATCGCGTACATCCCATGATCCAACACGTCTATCTCGAATTATCTCCAAATTCTCTCTTACAGAATTTGTCTATGATGTATTCATATCGTTGAATAACCATGCCGCTACGCTTTTATCCAGAACTTCGGGAAATAAAATTGTAAAATGGCTTTCTATTCATATAATTTCTTTTACTACTGGCGAACAAAATATAAAACTTTTCTCTGATATATTGTTCAAATAAAATTCTGCAGTAGGTAAACAGAACATTGCTAGCTCAGCTAAATCTTCTTGCATATGCAGTATACTATCAATGATGTGAGCAAGAAGATTATATACGTTTCTTGGATACATGTATTACAGACAAATTTGACCACTATGTGTGCGTGTGCGAAAGAGAGAATGCGCCCGTACCCGACTGGCATTAATGTATGTATATACAGCCACAATTCGACCACCGCTTTATTTTCACTCTCCCTTCAACCTTCTCTCTCCTACCTTCAATCACGCAGTCAGACCGATCAAGCTCGTGTTTTAATCTAGAGGTTTCTCGGTTGGAGGGAGCGACATAGTGTGGGAGGAAAGAGTGAGGGAGCGATCGAACGAATGGCGCGGAATGTTTTAATCTAAGGTTCGACGTTATTCGGCAGGTTATCGAAAGCGAATGTCGGGAACAGCAGACCCGGGTTCATGGGTTTCCGAACTGCCATGCCGCAGGGACAGCTTCATCGTACTGCGGTCGCGAAAAGCGTGTAAAACGAATCGCGCCTCCATTTATAATTTGCAACATCGCCAACATCTGACAGTCGTTTCAAAAACATTTCATATTTATTAAGCTTAAAGTAATGTTTAGAATAAGAGACAGTTTCAAGATTATTATAGGTATAAAATTAATTTATGCTTTTAATAATTCATATTTAATAAGAAATAAAAATAGAAGATACCTAAACTTCTTTATCATAATTTAATCCTACATATATTTAGTTAGTTCCCCAGAATAAGAGAAAATACGAGAGAAAATATCAAAATCAAAATTTATGATTTTAGATCGATATTAATTCCAAATTTAATTTTTACAGAAAGATATTTAAAAGATTGAAATAATCTTATTTCAGGTACTTTTATTTCAATATTGCTTTATTATTATTTTTTAAATTATTCGAGGAATCTATCTGAACAAAGGATCTCATTGTGGGTTTACATAAAAAATGTAAGGGCATTTTCTGCTTAAGGGTCAGAGTTAGCGGAAGGGATTTTTCGATTTGGTGACGATGCCCGTTCGCGCGAGAATTCTCAAAGGGCGATAATATCTGGTGCGAGCTCTATTACGTCAGATTGAGGAGTGGAAGCACGCGGAGCACGTAGCAAGTAAGTACAGCAGAGCCCGTGATACCATCGCGCCCAACGACGCGATAAAAAACGTTCGCGATAAAAATCTAATGTTATGAGCGATTGTATTTCTTGTTCTTTCGGAAGGAGGAAAAGGATGTTCTGGCAGAGAGCTCGAATAACGAAAACGTTCGGATTCGACTGTGCGCGCGTATGTGTGCAATGGTGGTATGGAAAGCACAATCCGCATTGGTAAAGCACCCGTTCCGTAGGAAAGAGTTATCCGTATCCGATAAGGTCGAAAAAAAAAAGTTACGACGCGCGGAAACCGCGCCATAAATAATCGCAAATTTTTGCACGAATACCGCCGCCGCCGTTGCCGTAACCGTGAAATATGTTTGAAATTTTAATACGCTTCGGGGATTGGAAAGGGCGCACGCTCGCGCGATACGGAGGTAAATTTTTTAATCTGCAGGTCGACGTATTCCGGCGGTTTATCCGATGCGCCAGACGGAAATATCAGAGGCGGCTTTTGCGCTCGCTCGCTCGCTCGCCCGCTCGCTCGCGTTCGAAGTGCGCCTCGATAGGTCGATGCTGCAGCTCCTAGGAGAAAAGAACGGCTTTATCGAGCACACATGCTCATGGTCTATGAAGTCAGACGAGAAGCACGCGAAGCTCGCCGTAAATAACCGCACGCGTTCCGTCGTCGCCCGCGCCGGTCGGGCCGACGAGTCCGTACTCCGTATGGTGTAGTCGAGCTTACAATCGAGTTTTCGGCAGCGCGTTTTCACATCTGTGCTTTCGCCGGTACGCAACACGTATATGTACCACGTACGTGCACGATGCGGCGATAAATCATTACGGCAAAGCTAAAGGTAGAGATACGTCAACGATTGCGCTGTACATTTTTGATAAATTCTCGTAGCTCGCGAGGAGCGTGACCGTAAGAAACTCGAAGGACAACACGGTAGAGAGACAAGGAAAGCGTGCGGTATTGAGGGCCAGGAAAATGTCGGAAGCGTACCGCATTTGCCATAACGTTATAACTTTAAAATTAGTAGATAATTCCTTTAAATAAGTAATTCCTTAAAATAAGTAATTCCTTTTCGAAATATCGGTTTTCTTTATGTCTGCAAAAATACACGGCATATTATACCTACGCATGTCATTGAGCGCTCCCTCCACTCCTATGCTTCGTTATTATTTCATCGATTTGGTAAACAACAGGCACAAATGTTTGCTAGAAAGCTTATGCAAATTTAATCGGCCGATTGGCGATGTCGCTCTGTTACTGACGCGCACCGTCCTGAATTACTTTGATACACGCCTCGCGACACAACATGAAATTACAATGGAACAATAGACTATCGATCGTTCCTATCACATTATTTCCCGGCAAATAACTTTCTCCTACTGTCCCGGTTACGTCAAGTGCGAAGCGTTAGCGAGGGGAGAACGTTCAAAAGAACAGGATATCGATTCTCTTACTCGATGGCTGACGAGAATAAGTATTGAGATATGATATAATATTTTTTATCTTTAATTGAATATGCTTGCGCTGACGCACTAAATTCAATGTTTTGCCCTAACAATATGCTATGCATTCTGATCAGTTATTTTTCTCTCTTTTTCATATCATATGATAAATATTATATATAAAAGAATATATATCTACACGGATTAAAAAAGTTTATCTTAATTTCAGTATCTTTTAAAGAAAGCCGTATTTACCTATCATATCTATAGTTTATTAGAAAATTAGCGTATTTTATATAATTTCTTAATTATATAAAAATATTTCAATAATCCTAGTGACGATACTAATATGTGCAACAGAAATCTTTTGGGAATTTAAATTAAAAAGATGTACATATTATTTGGATTCAGTGAGCAACCAACTGGTTTTGTACACATATTTGACTCTTGACAGTTTCATCTCTATCTCTTAAAAATAAGGAATGCTTTAATCTGATCCGTCATGAATCCAATCCTGTTTTCGAAAGAGCTCTTTATTCGGAATGTGCAATTAAATTTACCGCAAGTTTTACTATAAAATAAATCGCGTAATATTAGCTTCTGGTGCGATTGCTGGAAAGTTAAAATTGAAATGTCAACGTCCTTATAGTGCTTAAATTATCGTATTAATATTGAATTCTAAAAACAATATACCTATTATTAAAGATATTGCGATTTCTTTCAAAATATTAATTACGTATTTTTAAATGGCATTGGCATGAATTTGTTGCGAGAGAGAGGGGGAATATATAGTAAATATAATAAAATAAGTATATAAAAGTAATGTATGTAAAAGTATTTCTTAAACGTCCCCCTAGGGCGGAAATAAAACTAGTAAGGTTACTTCCTCGAGCGTTGCTATATTAATCGCAAGTCCAATTAACTGGAAGTCTTGTAATACACGTTCGCATCTAACGCGAGGTAGTCATAAATCATGAAGGAATCGTCGCAGACGAAGAGATGCATCTGCGCTATGTTGCTTAATGATGTTTTGCAATTCTAACAAGTAAATCTCGGGGAACGTCAGATACCGATTTTTCTCAAATTTTTTTACAGTTGTTTCTCACATATTAAAGTATGAAAAAATCTGTCGTTACTTTTAGCTTAAATTGACTTTTTAATTTTTTTTTAATTTTTTAAATTTTGCACAAGTAAACTACTTTACTCGTATTTAAAGCTTATATTTTAAGCATAAATCTACCAAAATTTTTGTAACTCGGCACACATATATAGAACATCAAAATAATAGTATAACTTTTTTTCTATCGCTCATTATAATAAACAGTTTTAAGGGTAATTACCCTTCAAATTTTTCTCTATTTCCTGCATAAAAGTGGTTCTGTGAAGAAAAGTTGAAGAAGAAAATATGTGATGTTAGGGTCTGGATAATGAATCAGACATTTATTTTGCAAAATTTAAAATGACGGATACGATAAAGCGGTTGTCATTGTTAAGAAACCGTTCAACTTGCAAAAAACTTTTTTGGGAAACTTAAATCAATCAAGAAAGAAGACTCGAGTACCTACCTACTTGACAATAATTCTTATAACTTAAAAACTTGAACGTCAAACAGTCACAAAAATTCTTGTATATTTATTTTTAAGATATATCTACTGCTTTAAATACGCGTAAAGTCGTACACTTGTATAAAATTAAATAAATTTAAAAAAAAATAAAAAAATTAATTTGAGCTAAAAGTAATAACAGATTTTGTCATACTTTGATATGAGAAAACTCTGTAAATAATTTGAGAAAAATCGGCATCTGACGTTTTTCGAGGTTTTGATGTAAGTCCTGGTATGCACAAGAATAATAAAAATAGAAAGTAATTAGCAACGTAGAAAATATATAGGTATGCTTGGACAAATTCAAAATTGATTTTCTTTTAACATAAATTTAATTGGAGCTTATTATTTGTCGAAATAGTAACTGTTTCTTACTTTATTAGCATTCAAGATGAAATATTATGATAATCAAAATACTGTAATAATTTTCCGCGCGCGCCCTGAAGTAAAAAGTCTCTTGTAAAAGTTCATTCGAAACGAGATACAAAAGAAACTTTTCATTATGTATTTACCTTCTCGGCGCTCAATTCTACAATACGTTTTCATTTTAGATGGATGATCCGTTTCAACTAGGGCGCGATTTTAATTCCTGCTAAGAACAGGTTGACTCTGAATTCATCCAAGGGTACATTTCGGACTGCCGGCCCTCATCCTTTCTAGATAATCCTTTATGAGCATTGCCTGGTTGCCCGATTTCACGAACAATGAACCGAGATGTTTGCAATTCGACATGCAACGTGAGAAATACGCGTTGAGCTTCGACCGTTACTCGCGCTCCCAATTATTCAGCAGCTTCGTAATGCGTACGCGATTGTTGGGTAAGTAATGGCATATTGCGCGAAAGCATAAATCACACGTACATCCGAAATAGCGCGGCCACAAATCATCGTAAATACGATAATAGTTTTAGAACTTGCCAATGCTTTGCACTGTACATACATCATGATTTTGATTAGACGAATATTCTATCTATATCAACTTTTCTTCGCTTAGTTGATGACAGTTTAGAACACTGCAAAATAATGACATTTTTGTCATGCTTCTTTTGTTGTAGAAATCTCTTATATTCTTATTGTGTAAAGACAAAATTGGTACAGAAAATTTCGTTCGATATATTATATTTTAATATCAAAATTTTATTTACTGCAAAATTTTCATCTATTACATATATATTCATTAATAAATTTGATTATTTCATATTTGATACAGAATTCTTCCTTAAAAATATAACCGCGGCTTTTGACAATATTTTATTTTCTAACATAAAATATATCATAATATAATTAAACTCAAATTATAATTTCTATAAAAATTTTTTTAAAGATCGTTTTTCTTCTTTTAAACAGAATCGAAATAACTAATAGCGTCTTCCATTGAGAAAAACTCGCAGCACTGAGTGCAATTTTATTGTTGTAATATAAAAATCAATTCACATATTTTCGGTGCTTAATGTTCTACTGTGTTTAATTTAACAAATTTTTGCCAGTAGAACATTAAACATTGAAAATATGTGAACTGATTTTTATATTACAACAATAAAATTGCATTCATGCTGCGAGTTTTTCCCAATGGAAGACGCTATAAAATTTCTCACGGTAAGTTGGGAGAGTGCGCGCGCGCCTGCAGATAATAATCGTATAGCGCGGAATAATAGCACCTGATTCGAGAATTACGCGCATCGTATGCCTCTAATCCGAAAGAGATTTAACGGCGAGCGGAGCAATGCCGCCGCGTCGAGTCGCGCCGCCACCACCTGTGGGAACTGGCGAGATTTCGCGCGCACTAGAATTACGTATTTACGGGGCGAAAGTCGGAGGGTTAGGATAATGTCGTTTAATCCCAGAGTCCCAGGATACGAAGGAGAGAACACCCCTGCGTGCGGTGCGATGCCGTTTCGCGGGGTCGTCGGCGCGCGGCAGTTCCGCACAGGCAATTGGATTCCGTTGCCCCGAGGGTCGTGGGCGAGCGCTCTCGGGCCCGTGAAACGCCCTTTCGAGGGCTGTCGAAAAATATTGATAACGCACCGCGGTGCAAAGGAGATTCCCATTTTACATATGGATTTCCGAAGGGATTGGATTACGCGTCGTATGAAGTTACGAAACGAGAAGAGGCAGTTTCGAGCAAGATCAAAGACGCTCGATCTGGTTCACAGCGAAGGTGTTACGCGAATAATGCACCGTTCAAAGAAATCGTCGTCGCATGTGGCTTTCATGTATTTTTCTTTGTGTATGGGGAGATGATAGCGTTGGTTTGGATAATGGAAAATATGATTTCTATATCGACATGGAAAAATAACGGCTCTCAAGAAACGTTTTCGAAAGTAAGAAAAACTCGTGTTAAAAAAAATTGTTTAAAAAAAGAAAAACCTAGTGGAACTCTACCTAAATAATAACGAATTATTACTAAAACACAAGTATAATTTTTAAAATAATAATTTTTATATAAAAAGTAAATTAGAATTTTTACTGTGTATATGATGAACAATAAAATTCTCACTGGGAAATTAATTATGCTACATTAATGATGTTAGAGATTCATTTTTGTTTTCTTGCAATAACCAATTCAGTGAAAATTAATCGGCTCAATGATAGTTTATTATAAACTAATTATAATAAAATAATAAGATAAAGAATATATTTCTTCTCAATTCGCCTGTTACAGTACGTAAAACAGTTACTTCTGCATCAGGTAATGCTATCAGAATTTTTGTTCCGCGTATGTCAGCATATTTTGCGGCACATAAGATGCCAGGTAAGATGGAGTTCAGCGCAAAATTGGAATTCATTGCCATCCTCGAAGGTGTCTTTATGTTCCGAAACGCGACATCGCAAAAATGTCCTTCGGAGTTCGAAATCCGGCGGGGCAACGTTAGCGTTACAACTTCAGACGTGAAGAGCATTAAGAGTATGCAGAATCGCAGAGCCATACTAACTTTCAAGAGGAAACTTCGGAACACCGATTTTATCCGTCCGAGCAATATCAAATGACTCCGAACTCGCCGTTATTTAACGAGTAGCTGCTCTATCTTTGAAGTAAAATTTCATTGCATTCTGTAGTGGATAAAGCAGTGAGTGTGCCAATAGAACGTTTGAATGAGGAATATTGAATCTTTCAGAATAATTGAATTATTATATAACTATCCAGCTTTTTGAATATATATACGCATTAGTTATGTAAAAAAAATTATGGTATATCTTGATATCGTATATATCGTCTAATGGACAATGTTAAATTATTTACATAATTATTAACCATAAATTTTATAATAAAAGGATTAATAATTAAAAATTAACAAGAGAAGCTTTGTAATTTTTATAAAAGTATCTCTCGATAAAACTTCCAGAACAAAGATAGCAGAATTAAAATTTTATTGAATTTTTCTCTTTTTAAGCACCTACTATGGTCAGAACGCTTTTGCGAAATAAAAGCCTCATATTCCAGCTGGACTATCGTAGCAATATCGACAACGAACCGCGTGAGGACATATAAAACAGTTTGGTATCTCGTTCGACCGGAATCAAATGGTTACTGTTATTCTCTCTTTCCGTATAATCCGGAATTCGTACGAAATTAACATTATTACGGCATAGCATTGCGGCTACTCGAAATAGTAGTATCGCCGTTTATTACAACATGTCGAGCGTTCATTGCGAACGTAAATTTCGGTGGACACATCTCGCTGACGTTACACTGCATTGAAACACAATGGAGGTCTCGATTGATATCGAATCGCTCCAATAAATTTGGCGTACGACACGCTGTCTCAATGCTGTCATATGCGGATAAGCGCGATTCATGTCGAGATGATTCGCCTCAAATGAGCGTTTTAGTAATATACCTAAGTGAAAACTTTGATAAATTTATGATGTTTTCAAGAATGGCTAAAATAATACATAATAATTTCGATATAATATTAGTTAAATATTTTAAGAAAAATCAGAATAGAATTTACTTTTCTTGTATGTTTAAATAAAAACACCCTTGGAAACATATAAAAATAAATTTCTTGAAAAATTATATAGATATATGTTACACAACTAAGCAAAAACAATTTAATTTAAATCATTTGCATTTCAATTATTAAATATTAAAAAATATTACAAAATTTAAATTATTTGCATTTAATTTAAATTATTAATTTAAATCATTCGCATTTCAATAATTGAATATTAAGAAATATTAAAAAAGAACAGAAATAGAAATAAATATTTGTCAACCACTAGTTCAATATAGATTTTTAGAACGGTTTTGAAATATCGCCTAAAAATCGCACCAAGAGAAGTAAAGTAACGCTAAGTTGTGGCTACCGTAACGAGCTGTTTTAGTAGCATTTTTCGAAGCACTCCGACAAAGTAAATCCAGTACAATGTGACAAAGACGTTTGGCAAGTAAAAGGATTTCGGTTAAATCCGTATTCGCCGGGGACCATGTGAAAGCTCAAAAGTAAATATTTCTCGACGCGTGGATTTCGGGCCTCGCCGTGAAGGCCTTGAATTTTACAGCGTAGGGATTCTTACGAACGTTTACAGCAAAACGATAAAGGTACATATGATTTGACGTGAGCAAAGCACACACACACACAACGTATATCAAAGAAAATTGACATAAAACTTCTGCGACAAAATTCTGCACACAAAAAAACTGCCAAGAACGGCCATAGCAGCTTTATTTCGATATTCGTTTCTATTACGATTGCAAAAATTCGGGACTATTAAATACATCTTAAATTACCTTAAAAAAAAATTAATATTATTTTGCTAAAGAAATTGCTTCAATTCAAGTTGATGTACATGCAGATATAGCATAAAGAACTGTTATAAAATTAATCACTGCTCCAATATCGTGTTATACGAGTATATATTATTGCGTTTGATATACATATTACGTTTATTATCTAACACTAAATTTTAATCGCTAACTTGGCACGCTAAATTTTTGAGTTAATAAGAAATCGCTTATAAACATTCTAATTCTAAGACTTTACACTTCGTGCTTTGAGATTTAATGGTATCAGCGTTTACTTTTAAGAATCAACGACTTTGGAATTCAAGGTGAGCAAAAATAACTGTAATTTCTATAGTCACATTCTAACACATTCTAGTAATAATTAATCATATTTACGCTGTCAATAATATATTAGATGACCAAAAATGTTAATATTTTAATAATTGACAATATTATCGCTGACAATAGGAACCATCAATTAATATGTGAGCAACTCGAGAACAATCATTGCCATGTTAAATGCCATAATATGTGTGTTGCTTTACATCACGTTGATACAAAGCAAGTTTTTTCAAGTCGGATCGCTTTCGCAAGGAAGAGGAACGTGCCGCGTGCGAAAACATACGTGACGATAAAATCTACTGTCTCGTATCAGCGCGTTCAATCGTGCACTCCCTCGCACTTGTGTGTCCCGCGAAATTGGTGGCTGTCAGGGAAAAGGGCTACACAACGAACATCGGAAACCCTCGTGGGAGTGGAGGAACGAGAGAGGAGAGAAAGGTCGACAGGGACAAAGCTGACGCCATTATTACTATTTTTTTTTTACACGCACACGTATTCCCAGCTGGAAATTACGCGGGCCCCGTCGACGAGGCGCCGCGTCGCGTCACTCCCTTAACGCGGAGAGCGGCTTTCGTTTACGAATCGTGAGCCATTCCCATTCCGTTCCGCGCCATAGCGCGAGTGAAATTCCGCCGCGATTTTGGACGACTGACGAAAATTATGCCCCCGACGATTAAGTCTCGACAGACACGTTAGGCACTCGATTTCTGGTATTTGCGAAGGCGGGACGAAGCCAAATGGAACAAGGGTGCGAGGGGTTGAAATACCGAGTGATTACTCTCGCGGGGTGAAGGTTAATGATACCGACACGTGCGGCGACAAGTAGTATTAGTCTCAGAAAATTTATCCCGAAAATTATCCCTGCTTTAGTTTCACGTGAATGCACGGATAATTGCAGAATAATTTTGTCATTTTTGAGATCATCCGCGGTATTAATTTTTATTTAAAAAATAATGACATATGAATAACTAATGTCCATTTTTACCAATGTAAATTAACTTTAATCTCAGTTTAACTTACATTTATCTTTTTCTAGTTCTAAGAATTAGAAAAGGATAAAAACTAAGAAACCGAGATTAAAATTAATTTACATTGGTAAAAATGGGCATAAAAGAAATAATAGATTTCAACTTATCAGGTGCTGCTATTTTCTTATTAGAAACTTTTGTAATAATATTTCTTAAAAGTTTAATATAAAATAATATAGATATTACCACAAAATTACGAGTAACATAATTATCGTTGTTGCGACTTCCAGTATTTATCTCATTGAGGGTTTAAACTTTAAACATTCTATGCGACACTAGCGGCCGCTGCGTGAACTAATCAATATGGCCACCGCGTCGACAGTATTAGCATTAGTTTTATATGGGTAATGATGTAAAAAAATTATTATTTTGTTGATTTTACATGAAAAATGTTGACACTTTGTGTGAATATCCCTATGCATCACTATCATCAAAAAACAGATTATGTTTTTTAACGATAGTGATGCATATATAGGTATATTCACACAAAGTGTCCAAACAAAGTGTCAACATTTTTCATGTAAAATCAACAAAATAATAATTTTTTTACATCATTACCAATATAAAGCTAATGCTAATACTGTCAACGTGGCGGCCATGTTTGTTATGCTACGCTAGCGCCTCTTTTCCCGCGGTGGATGTTTTCTTTCCCAATAGCGCATATTATCGCAATTTTGTGTAAAAAGCTCATTCTACCGACCACTGCCGGGCAGTAAATATTCTGTTGCTGCGGAGCGTTGTAAGTTACACGGGCGCGAGGGTTAACGTTGCGAAATAAATCACGACAGAGATTCGATGAAGGTCGGGATTGTCAGGGGCGAGGTAATATCTCCGCAGGCCAAACTGTGGAACCAAACATCTCGGACGGTTGCGCCAACTCGTTAGTTCGCGCTTGGATAACGCATTGCAAGTCCTCGATAAGAGTGGTGAGGTCGCTGGCCGAGGTTATCTCGGTGCAGTAAACTCGGGTGGAACAACATCGGAGAGCGGCGAGAAGCGTAACGTACGGGGGGGTAGGGCAGGGAGGAAGCGAAATAAAGGACGGGGCTAGGGAAGAGTCATGGAAGATCCCCGTTACCTTGGCGTCGGGGCGCAATTGTTTGCGCCACCAAAGTCGGGCACCCTTCCTTGCGACGCCGCGCCGGAACGGTATATCCGGTGCGATCGATTTATTGATATCGATGTTTGCCGTTCGTCCTGCCAATGCAATATACGGAGAACAGGTGACAGACCGACACTCGGCATCGCCAGATAAGATTCGCGATCTGTGCTAACGTTTACACACGACGAGACGTATATATCTACACGGCGCATATCGATAGCATACAACAAACGTACCGGTAAATAATTAAATGGAGAACGTTATTAGATAACTAACTCTTCTTCCTAAATGAGCATGATACCTTTCTCGGGTATCTATCACATAGGTAGCAATATAATATTATTATTAGATTAATAATATTGAAAAAAGAATATTACAATTAAACGTCAATCATTCGTGAATGAGTATTATATAGTTTTCTCAATAATAAAAAAAAAATCAAATTATACATAATGATTAAATAATCGAAAGATATGCAAAACTGTCCTTTTTTTGTAAAATTATCAATTAATATTATTAAATGTGATTCTTTACACGTAAAAGTTTACAATAACTTACACAGCTCGGATTACTTTGACCTTGACATATGTTGCCAAGGTCACCCTCCTGAGTGACCTTCAGAAGGTTTTAGTCGGCGGTCGCTGTTTATTAAAAAGTTATAAACAAAAAAAGTTCGACAAATATAGCAGTTATTTTGAGTATTGAAAGGCATAAACGACCTTGACCTTGACATATGTTGTCAAGGTCCCCCTCCTGAGTAACCTTCAGAAGGTTTTAGCTGGCGGTCATTGTTTATTAAAAAGTTATAAACAAAAATAGTTTGGTGGGAAAATTATTTAAAGCAGTGAATTGTTGGTATATTGAAAGAAAAGTTATTTAAAGCAGAGATTGGTAACTTTCCTTTCAATATACCAACAATTCACTGCTTTAAATAATTTTCCCCACCAAATTTTTTTTTGTTTATTAAAAAGTTATAAACAACTTTCTAAGTTGAAGCACATACAAAGCACACACTTGTAAAGCGCGTCACTAACCTATAGGTTAGTGGCGCGCTTTACAAGTATGTGCTCTCTAAGTTGAAGCACATACAAAGCACACACTTGTAAAGCGCGCCACTAACCTATAGGTTAGTGACGCGCTTTACAAGTATGTGCTTTGTAAGTTGAAGCACATACTCGCGAAATAAAGTATTCTCTGCTTTAAAAAAAAACGTAATATTAGTCGTTTATGCCTTCCAATACTCAAAATAGCTGCTATATTTTCCAAACTTTTTTTGTTTATAACTTTTTAATAAACAGCGACCGCCGACTAAAACCTTCTGAAGGTCACTCAGGAGGGTGACCTTGACAACATATGTCAAGGTCAAAGTAATCCGAGCTGTGTAAGTTATTGTAAACTTTTACCATTAAATGTTATTCTTTACACGTAAAAATTAGAAACAAGGGTAATTATCTTTAATAAGCTCCAGTAGTCATTCATTTATAATTGGTAATTCATCATATCTATTTTATAATATTGTAATTTCATATGAAATGCTAAAGGGTTAAGTAGAAAAAAAATTATGACAATTCTCGCTACTCTATCGAATGAAACGTGGAGACATTTAGGCGCAATTTTATGGGCGGTTACATATCTTTTAGATTTATTGCGAGTGAGAGCACATTTACGATGTGGGATGGTCGTGAACGCGCAGATAATATTAAGTGACGTAAGTTTAACTTTTGCTGTACGATTCTCTCTCTCTCTCTCTCTCTCTCTCTCTCTCTCTCTCTCTCTCTCTCTCTCCCCCTCTCTCCCTACAATTTTATACCACACAGAAACGCGAGCTGTTCATTAACCGCGTTTACGCGCATCGCCTGGTCACAGCGATATCTATAAGAAAATATAGATCAAGTTAAAATGGCAAGTTTGCACGCGACGCTAATTTCATTTGTACCTTAGCTTCTCTATAAGAGATATTTTCGTACTTGTTTTGTCTCATAAGATTATAGGCAATTTCTGAAGATATAATTAAATGATATTATTATCTCTTATTGCCCTCTCATATTTAATTATCTATATTCTATCACAAAAGGAGATGTATTTTAACATCAACTTTTGGATGCGTGATTGAACGATAAAATAGCACGAAGTGAAGAGAAATTTAAAATATATTTGAATTTGTCGAACATTTAAATAAGTTATAGCTGGAGAGAAGAATAAAAACGTCCCAAGGTAGGTACATTGAATGTAAGTAGTAAGTACACGAGTATTTCGACGAGGTAGGTATGCCGGCCGGTCGACATCGCCGAATTGTTAAATGACAGATTCCTCCTGATTTAAATAAATGGCGGTCAGATTGAGCCTGTTTGTACGTGCAAATTAATAGCTCAATAAGTGGCTCGCAGCTACTCCCACATTCGATCCGGTAAATCTCGGTAAGAAGCAGCCTCTGTTATTTGCATCTGTAATTTAGTTAGTCTCTCCCTCGGTCGCAGCCCTCTGATGCAAAGTGGCATTATCGGCACGAATTTGCGTTACCTCTGCGGGTTGCGTTCTATGCCCGACTGTTCCGGTTAGACCTAAACTTGCAGGAAGTACCTTGTAACTATAACTATCAACATACATGAATATTAATGCGAGCGCTTTGAATAATAAAACACAAATGTAGCTGCATCGTCTGGTAAGCATGACACACAATTTAATACAGCAATACGTGATAGCCATAACGGGCCGAAAGTATAAATCAGATATAGGTATTTAAACGGTAATAAATAAAAAATCTACATTCTGCATTATGAAAAAATAAACCAAAAAAATAAAAAATTGCATTAAAATATTATATTAAAAAATCACATAAAAATTATATTAAAAAATCATATAAAGAATCATATAAAAAAATCATATATAAAAAACAAAATAAAATTATTATTCGCGCTTGATCAACGTATTGTTGTATTCTATAATTCTTAATCTCTTGAGACGCTTTCTTATAATTTTTGATTTCATTCTCCATACTGTATATGTATACCTATGTAGAATTGTAGATTGCACGTTTATTCGGTTTACGGATTGACAATCAGCGTGGGATAAAATTTATGCCGTTGAAAAACAAAGGTAAATCGTATCGGATCGAAGTATTAGATTCATTCTGCCGAGCGTGACGTAACGATCCTATAAATAAAAAGGAAAACGGGAGAGATTGGTGCTCTGTTATTTTTCGCTTCTTCTTTTTTAGCAAGAGTTTACTATGCAGGGGCAGGCGAAATCCGGGTGGCGGTGTGAAAACCAGCCGGAAATTCACGCTGGTAATACGCAGGTTGGAGTGCGCGAGCGGGAATAAACGTGTCGCGCCTAATCCTACTTATTTATTTACTGCCATAGAGGCCAACTATATACGAAACTGCACGAGAATGCGTCGAATCCGAGCGATACGAGAGACAGAGCCGGAGATAGAACCGCGTGAAGTAGAAAGAGCGCAAAAAAAAATGAGAGATAGAACGGAAGGGCGAGAGGGGTAAAGGGGGTGACACTGCGAGATACAGGTGGGAGTATAGGAAAATGTATACTGAACAGCGAGATCACAATGGAAGTTCGACCACGATAGAATTTCGGAGATAAAACGAGAGAAAACATCCGCGACATACGATCGAGGTCGGCCACGGAAAAATATATAGACGGATCGATAGAATATAGGAAAGCAGAGAGACAGAAAAAAAGTGGATGTCAGCAGTTCAAAAGTTTTGGAAGATATATTGAGATATGAACGGATAGATGATCTTTTTTACGGTGATTATCCGCGTAAATGCACAATTTTGAAGAATAAATAATAATTATGAGAAAAATTACTTTTTGAAGAATTGCTCAATTTTTCGTACGATTGTTATCAATGAATAATTGTTGGCCGCATATAAAATAATTGTAAATAATTTTTTATAATGCCAATAACAAGTAAAGTCAAAAATTTAATAATTTATTCATGCACTTGCTCCGCCGTCACCCGATACCACCCAGGTTTCCCTTTCTTCTTGAATACATTCGGATTCGTTTGTTGTACTCGATAACATAACAATCGCGAAAACACAGTTAATTACAATCGTGCATGTTAATTGTTAAAATAGGATAATCATACAGCACTCTGTACAGCATTCCCGACGTCGATTGCACGCAACGTGCACTTCACCATTGCACGTTGCGACGGAATTTCATCAAAACGCGAAAATAACGTGAAAAAGAAATACGGAGATGATCAAATTACGTTTCAGATTAGCGAAAAATTGAAAGCGCAATGCGAGATATATTCAAATCTAAACGTTAAAAAAAATCATTAGTGCTGGTTTATAAATATTGCGACAAAATAATAGATAGTTATTAATTTCTATTTACACGAAATTTCCACAAAATATTTTCTTCGATAAATATACATGCATATTAATACATTTTTAATTGTTAATTACGGGAATTAACTAATCGCTCATGCCGATAGTTTAATTGCTTGCAGAAAATAATCGCGATTAACGTCTTCTGGTACTTTCCGCGATCGCGGTATGAAAGATGATAACACTTCGATACACGGAGCTCCTCGCACCTGCCTGTCGATGTCGGTTCGAGTGTTGTCGCATGAATGACAACGCGGCGACCTTATGTAAACATAACATGTTATAGATCAAAATAATAAAGACGTGCGCCAGTATTAGTATCATTTCGATATATTTATATATTGTATAATGCGTTACAATGTAAAATAACATCGAATAATGTTTTAAATATTCTATCGGTAAGTGAACTGTTATTGTTACTACTTTGCGCTCTGCTTTATAAACGTATTAGCATCGCCTAAGATAACGATTAATTTCTCTCGATTGAGAGAAAGTTTTTGAATGAAAATATTGTTAGGTTTGAGAGAACTTGGTCGATATATGTACATACAAATGTATACAATTTGAATAATAATTGTTATATAATCTATAACACGTTATATTATATTAAGTACTTTATTTAAAAGAGTTTAAAGAATAAAATTTATCAATGTTTAGAACTGAACAGCTATTCATGTAAATTAATTTATTACTTTCAGATTTTTATGCAAAAGAGGAATATTTGACTTTTTCGATTAAACCGCGATTACAAATATGACATAACAAATATCAAATTGATTCTCAAGGTCTGTTAAACCATATTATGTCTAAAGATTGATTTTAGCTGAATTTTTCATGACTATAAAAATAGATTTGAGAGAATTAATAAATTTCTTGCTATATATTTCTATAAAAAATAAATATATGTTTAACATGTAACTGGTATAATAGTGTGTAGTTCACAACAAAACAATTCTGCATCACATGACTGATATGACAAAAATTATTGAATGCGCTGTTATCTTTAACGAAAAATTTCTTCTATTCGTCAAAGAAGAATACGCGAGAAAAATGCATATAAAATAGCCAGATCATGATAGGGCTTTAACGATGATAGAATTTGGGCGGTAAAATGCGAAGAACACGTGCGCGACATACGATCGAGGTCGTGCATAAAAAAAGTACATGAGGGGATAGGGCATAGTGCGAATGCAGAATGAGATACGGACGTAAAAAGAGGAGTGATGGCGAGGCTGTGCGGGAGCGAGTCGGACAGCGGATAATTTCTCGGTAAAATTATTACAGCGAAACTCCGTTATGCCGAAAATTACTGGCATGCGCTTTACGTTGCAAGAAAAAAATTCTTCCCTGCTCAACGAGCTCGTTGCACAACATTTTCCAACTAAAATTTCAATAAAAATTTCTTTTCCACCGTCAACTCCATTAGCTCGTTAAAGATATTTTTAAAGCACCAACACATGTTTAGACGTATTTACATACGTGTTTGCATACATACTTTGTATATAGAATAACAGTTTATACAGGGTGTTTGAAAATTCACTGATCAACCGGAAGATAAAGATAGATTGAGTCAAACTAAAAGAAGAAGTCACGTACAATTTTGCAACATTCGCAATAGTTATTGAGTAATTATATATAAAGTAATAATTCTCTGAAAAAAGAAATGTTTAACAACATATTTGTTATTATAATAAAAAAAGTTGTAACGTTACAGAATGACAATTACAAAGTTATGAAATAGAGCAATATTTAAGTACTCAAATATTATGATATCTCTCAGAAACGTTTTTTTACAAAGTTATATAAAGCTTACACATTCAGCATATGTTACCTTACAACAGATGTACAGTAAGATTTTTGTATCTAGTTTCAGAAATTCATGAAAAACTTGGAGAATATTTTTTCTGAGCGGAAATTTGGTTGAACGTTATCTTCCTTCACAACTTTCGCAATTTCAATATTAAGTCTTGGCGAAACTAAGCTTCAAATTAAAATTTTATTAAAGTAAGGTTTACTTGGTTATTAAGGTTTTCCTTTTTTTTACTACCATTAGGAGATTATTATTCGGAGACCTAGAGAGTTTTATTCATCAGAAGTCTTTAATTTCTAAGGTTAAGTAATTACGCCTCTTTTTAAGGTTTAAAGCAATAAGAAAATTGACTTCATATTATTGAAGCTTGCGTTATCATGCTTGATACCTTATATAAAAGTTTATTTAACTTACGCATTTGTAATAAACATAATGAAGAGTAATTAAAAATTATACTTTTTCTGGTGAGTAACGGTGATTAAAATAATTAAATCAATATAATAGTGCAGAGATCTACTTTTATTTATTAGTCATCCCGCGGATAACACGAATGGAAGTGAACAATGATGAGAGTTTCTGATTCTGTTCGTGCGGAATTTTTGGGAAGAGACGACCAGAAGCATAGATGCGGGATGCCAATCGATGTCAAAAGAGAAAGAGAATAACTGGGCAGGTTATTGGAGGCGGTTTCGGAGCCGAATATAATCCCTTGCGCTCACGATCGACATAGAAAGGCATGGATAGTATAAAAACGCCGGAGGGAGAAAAACGGCGACCAGAGAAATCGTCCGCCAAGAATAATGGGGATGGACTTGTCGTCCAATAATCGAAAGGAACCCGTTATGTCTAGCGAGCAGCAATCGAATATTTGTGTCAAAAATGCCGCGTGTCATGTCGCGATTTAACGCTTAATAATGGGTGAACTTACAATTACAATTCCGCAATCATACTTTCCACTTCAGAAACTTCTAAAAAATTTGCTAAATATTGGTAAATCATATAAAGTTTTTATAAAACTAAATTTGTTCATAGAAGAATAATAATTATAAGAATTTGGAATGTTCTTCTCATTGTCAGTAACAACGTTAACAACATAACCTATAACATTAAATAATAATGTCATTGATATATAAATAATATGTCAATATATATGAAAATTATTGAAAAGTAGGAAATTGTGTGTTTAAACAGGTACCATAAAGTTATGTAAAATGTAAATAGAATCAGTTTTTAAATTAAAGATTATAATTTCCATTATTATTTATCTATAAAGTTATAGTTGATTCTATATATTAGACATGTGTGTGATATAAATATAACTTTAATCACTAATTCTCTTTATTCAGATGCAGATAAATTATGCGGATAAATTTTGAAGTTCTTGGTGGATTTGTAAAGGAACATAAATGGGAGCTTTCAGGAATCGAAATTATTGAAAAGGGTAGACTAACAATAAGAAGACAGAGAAAATAATGCACGCTTATTGTGACAGTAGCATCCGTGGCAAATAATATCCTATTGCGAAAATATGGCGGATTGGAGAAAAATAAAGCGCTTTGATGGGCTGGCTGGCGCAGCACAACGACGACAACAAGAACGGCGGTGACGAAGAAGTCGAGAGGACCTGACAGGAACGAAATGCCTCAATAATCGAAAAAGATTCTTAAGAACCGACTCTCAAACCTATAGCGATCTTAAACATATACGGTTACAGGTATATCCCGTGATCGGCTTATACGATATAGGATGGATAGCATCCACGGCGATATTTTATTTCGTTCAAGGCGGTTTGTACAACCGCTCGGAGCGGCGCGGCGGTCCCCTTCTCCCCTGCCTACCCCCCATTGGTTATTTTCCCGATTTCTTCCCAAGATAAATTTCAGATTCCACGGTCGTATTTTTTGGAGTAGTCTTTTGTATACCGCGGGACGTAATCAAGATGATCGATTCGCGAACGAAGTATATACACGGGTCGTACTGAAAACACGACGTGCGATCGATCCCCCCGACTGTCGGATACGAGCCAAATACCTTCAATAAAGAATGGATCCGACGGATTATCCGAGGGCATGTAGCATCGATACGGGATTCTCCACTAAAATGTTTAAAACGATATGCTATTCCGGGTAACCTCAGTGAAACCGAATCCAATATACGCTCGCGCGAAAGTTCAACAACCGCTGTTAATAAATAACTCGGACGACTGAGTGAGTTGCGCTCTGATATCCCTCTCAAATACACTGTGTGAGAATGAATTCTGTCGCCAAGGCGGAAGTATACAGATTTCCAACAACGCGTAAACTTGCTCCACACTCTCATTAAAAGAAAAAGGAGCAAGAGTGATTGAAGTGAGTGAATGACAAAAAGAAAGAGAGAGAGAGAGAAAAAAAGAGACGGGAAGAGGAATGAACGGGGAGCAATAGCTCGTAAATATTACCAGCAAGATCTACGACATATCCGGTACGATTATCGGTGGATGGCTGCACCCCCGAATTCGCGTAGGTTGGGTCAGGAATAACCGGTAATATTTCGTGGTCGGGGCTATCCCGACAATGGTATCGGCCATCCTTTCGTGCCATCCCCCTCACTTTCCCGTTCCTGAATTCGTTCCTCGCATCTCGTCCTCGTCCTCGCGCGCGGCCGCGATTCACTAGGCGGTCTTTCCTCTCCGTTCTACTCCGTCTTCCTCCATTCTTTGTTCGTCCGAAGAAGAATAATGGTTTTTCGTTCGATCGTCCCGTGTTGGCCGGGCAGGCGAAGGCAGATTGAATTGAAAATATGTGATTTGGCAGTGTGTAAAGTCGTCAGACTTCCCCCGCGACTCCCCCCACCTCTGCCGCCTCTGGGCCTTCGTTGGAGAAATCCATTGCTCCTTATATGCCACCGATGTAGGCTGAGACAGCCTTTTCTCCTCACGGTTGCAGTGAAATAGCAAATTTGTATTGGGGTCAAAGTTTAGACGATGTATTTTTCTCTTTGCGTAAAATTTGAGACATGATTTGAAAGCGTAAGATTTTAATCACAATACATAATTCGTGTAAAAAAAAAACCAATTTTTTCGAGAACCTATTCAGTGATACAGACGCAGACGGTGTTGTAATATTACATATTATAATATACATATGTATCTCGTGTTTTTTGAAATTTCGTTCCTCGATCTTTTTTATCTTGTATAATACAGGGGGTCTGAAACGCACCCGTACACCCCTTTTAAAATGGAAGGTAGTGGTTTTTATCAAAAATCTGAAAAATTTTTATAAGCAAATCGGATACGCTCTATTGAATGGTGATATTTTCATCTTCCGATACTGACCGGAAATGAGCTATCTAGATCAAAGTTGAATTTTTAAAATATGAAATATCTCGTAAAGTATTCACTTTTCGATAACTTTACCTTCATACTTTTATACGTAGAATAATGAATTGATTGTTGTAAAAAAAAACACAGAAAAATTATTTTAAGAAATTTGATTGCATCTTGTAGACGCATACAATTTTACAAAATTGCAAATGTTAAAGTTAATATTATTCGATTCCTTTCATTATTCTACGTATAAAAGTATGAAGGTAAAATCTCGAAAATTGAATACTTTTACGAGCTATTTCATATTTTATATTAAAAATATCATAATTTAATTCGAAATATCTCAGAAAATTCTTGATGAAAGAGAGCTTTATTATAATGTTTTAAAAACGTCTCGCTAAGAGTTGCAAGAATATGCAATAAAAAGTGGGGGTTTTATTTAAAAAATTCGATTTTCGATCTACATAGCTCATTTCCGGTCAGTACCGGAAGATGAAAATATCACCATTCGACATTCGATAAAGCGTATCCGGTTTACTTATAAAAATTTTTGAGATTTTTGATAAAAACCATTACCTTTTATTTTAAAAAGGGTGTACGGGTGGTCTCAGACATATTGATAGACATATAAAAATAAATATCTATAATTATAAACATTAAAGGTCTATAATGCTGACCAATTATACAATACATTTTCAAAAATACGTTTAAAGTTTTCTTATAAAACAAAAAGAATTTAAGAGCAATTAACATGTTAATGATTTTGGTACTTACATCAAAAATAATTCCTTAAAGTTTCAACGCATTTAATTTTTAAACAAATCTTGTAGTTTCAATTTTTTGAAACATTTAGAATGTTTTTTCGTAAAAAAAATGTTTTTATTTAATAATTATTAGGTTTAATCTATAATATTGAGATCTAAATGTAGATTTTCTCTATTCATTTCCAATCAACCTCCACAACAATAGCAAAATAATCATACTTGTAATAACTTAATAAGAGTAACTTTTTACTACAATAGCTATACTGCAAATAATAGAAATATTATAAATAAAAGTTATTCAATAAAATATCATTAAGCGCGTGACATTTTTTGTGAGAAATTCTATTCCAAAATTATCTCTCAAAATTCATGTATCCCATTATTACACAACGAAATGAACTGTTCTAATAGTTCTTGTTATACATATTCATATTTTTGTAAGGTATTATCTAAAATTATCATAACCCAGTTAAATGAAACATGGACATATATAGTAATATATCAAATATATAAAAATAAACTAAAGTTCTCTTTTGAGTAATGCATTTTGCTCGTCACTACTATTTTTTACTTTAGCTATAATTAGAGTAATTGCATACTGATGTAAGTATTTGAAGTCTGACAAGTTAATTTGCATATCGCCACGATACCTTCTAGAAGTCGGAAGCGAATATGTTATATAAACGCGAATTTTAGTTTAAAAAATAGGAGTATTGTTCTAGAAGTCGCAAAAAGTAATACGCCAAAGTTAGAACAATGACGAAAATTACCATCGTAAGTTGCATCATCGCAGCTGTTTGCGTAAGTTTCTCGATTTTTTAATCTAAAACAGTTGTTTGTATTATAAAAAAATTTAATATCCATCAAAAATTATAAAAATTTTAAAAAGTTTTATTTATCTAATACTTATTTTTTGTAACTTATACGTAAAGTGATATTCAGTATAAAAATTTTTTTCTTTATCTCTCTCTCCACTATTTAAATTAATTATGCATGTACATATATATAAAGGAAACTGGGGACAGTTGATCCTTCCTTTTGTTTTAAAGGGCTATTTTTGTCATTTTATGGTGTATTTCAAATATAATACCATGAAATAGTTAGGAATTTAGTTGGTTTTACTCTATCATGAAGCCAATTTTATTAATCAGTTAATGCAGACGTTATTAAACTAAAACTGAAAAATGGAAAATGTTACCATATGTCCCCTATTTAGGGTGACTTGTTCCAGCGTGTTGGGCGACATGAGATCTGTAGGGATCCCGTCTCCCAATCTTTGATTTTTGCAATAAAACATTTGATTTTTATAAATAATTATCAGTCTTTATTTTAATTAGGATCAAACCACATTTAGCAGCATCTTCTTATTAATTTTTATAATTAAAGCTTCTTATTAATTTGCATATGCTTATAAACAAAAATACTTCTTAAATCTTCTAAACATAACAAAGTAATCTTTTGTTCTTACATAACTTGATACTTCTAAAATCTTCTAAACATAACAAAACTATATCGTACAAAGTCTCTCCACTGATATTAGATTATAATTTTATGTCAATACTTAAATACGACAACACGTATTTCCATTACCTTACTGTAAAATAAACTATCTATTAGACATGCAAATAAAATGCGTATTTATAAAATATCACTATCCATTACCTAATTCAAGAAACCTAATAGGAAAAAAAATCACTAAAAAGAAGTACAATATCACTAAATTACAAAACCGGCCGCCATATGCAAACGTCACGTACGTGACAGATGTTACTACTACGTGAAATTAAGTCATGTCATAGACAACCAGTGTTGCTGGTTGAATCAAATACTGAGTTCATAGAAGTTACAGTAAAATCGATGTACCATGTCTCCCATAAGGATCAAGTGTACTTAGTTTCCCCTACATATATATATAATACGTCACATATTTGATATATTAATTAAATTATTTGTTTAATTCTAGGTTTTTCAAACAGCAGAAGCTGGACTTTTGGATGACGTGAAAAACCAAGTTACAGATACGCTTGGACATACGCTCGGAGATGTGCTTAGACATGCAAAAGAGGCGGAAGAACGTGGAAAGGAAATAATTGACAGCGTAAGATTTTATTTTTTGGCTAGCAAAATGTAAAACATAAATATCAAATCGTATATAAATAAGTTACATTTTTATATTATTCCATGTTCAGAAGTGAAAACAGTTTTAACTTCAATTTACATTGTGAAACAAAAATTTTATATTTTCTACATCAAATATTTTGTCAAATTATATTCATGATAGTAGGCCCATTTTTAATTCAACAGTGTACATTCAATTATATTTTTGAACTGCAATATTTATATGTTTAATGCACATGGATTTCAAATGGCTGATCTATACTATTAAAAATAAAAGAAGCAAAAATAAGTAAAAACATTTAATCGTATATCAATGTTGCTAAACATAGATATTACAGATAAATGGTATTCAAAAATTACAGTAAAAATGCAAAGAATGATTACGTGTCCACTTTCATAATATCACCTGATTTATAATAAAGCTAACAGAAAAATTTTATATCTCCTTCACAAGAAGTATTAAATCTATTCAATCACTGGTATTTTAAATAAAATTGGATACTTTAATTTATTTATTTTAGAATGTAATACGATTGAGTCTCATTGTATCTAAAAAGAATTAAATTTTATGGAGAACATTTTAATTTCAATACTTAAGTTACATGTTGCTAATTTTTATTTAAAAATTTATATTGACAGATAAAAAATGGAGTTGAAGCATCTCAAAAAGCACTTCAGACTACAGCATGCACTAACGTATACAGCGTAGGACTAACAGCTATCACTGACTTAATATCGAGTGTCGAATCCTGCGTTTCAAATGAAAGAGAATCGGCCAGTGGAGACGTTCAAAGATTGCTTGACGCAGGAAATAATCTACTAGTAGGTCTAGGAAAGTACGGTCAAGATGCTCTAACCTGTTTCCAAAATCCTTTGAAAATAACTGAATGCTTCTCTACTGTAAGTATATGTCAATTAATTCTTATCTGTCTTAATTTCTAAACTCACTCTTTTTTTATAATAAAAATCTGCAAATATTATTTTTATATAAAATTCATATATAAAACAACACCAACAATATTAAATATGCTCTTGCACTCTAATGCATTAAAGGCTCTCTTTTATACCTGATTAAATTATAATTTTTTAAGAGATTTTTTATTAAAAAAACCTAACATACTTTTTCTCAAATTTCGCAGGACATTTCTAAATTGGATTCCGTAATTCAAGAATTTGTATATGCGGGAGCTGAAGTCGCTAAAAATTTCCCAAATATGAGAGCATGCTACGAGAATGCGGTTCTCCAATCAGTCGGCCCAAATTCTGCTCAACTCGTCAAAGACGTGGAACAATGCGTTTCAAATATTCTTCAACCATTAAAATGATAAATCATTTATTGATTAATACACTTCTATTTTTAACTATATATAATAGGAGAACCCGGGGCATAACGCAAACACTAAGATTTAATCAAGTTTACAACACGTTAAAAATAAATAAATAAACTTTGTTTTGTACTAAAATATTCTTTGAAATGTTCTTTATGAAAAATAAAAGTTTTACTACAAAAGAATAGTAAAAGGACAAAATTATTATTTTTAAAAACGTGAGTTAACCTTATAATGGATTTTATGCGGGGCATAATGGGATCCCTGACAAAACTTGTTTATTAACGTTCAAAACTTCTTAAAAGTGATTTATTAGAACACACAATATATGTAGGAATGTATTATTGCATTTTTAATTAATAATAATTATTTATTACTAATACGCATTAATTTGTAGCATTTTCCAGCTAAATAACTTTCCTTTCAATATACCAATAATTCACTGCTTTAAATAATTTTCCCCACCAAAAAAAATTTTCTTTTTGTTACATACTTGTAAAGCGCGTCACTAACCTATAGGTTTAAAATTATTTAAAGCAGTGACTTGTTGGTATATTGAAAGGAAAGTTACCAACTATTCTCTGCTTTAAATAACTTTCCTTTCAATATACCAACAATTCACTGCTTTAAATAATTTTCCCCACCAAAAAAAAATTTTTTTTTTTTGGTACATACTTGTAAAGCGCGTCATCAACCTATAGGTTAGTGACGCGCTTTACAAGTATGTGCTTTGTAAGTTGAAGAACACACTCTCTATTCACTGCTTTAACGAAAAGACTGTTCAATATATCAACGATTCGCTGCTTTAAATGAAATTCCTTCGTTCATACATGTATTATTTCCACATACATATTAGTCGTTCATGTCTTGTAGTACTCAAAATAACTGCAATATTTGTCAAACTTTTTTTGTTCATAACTATGAAAACTAATAACAGCACACGGGTAGAGACATCTAAGAGCAATAATTTCCATACATTTCGTTACATGGCAGCATCTCTGTAAAAAGATATCGACCATATCCCATTACACCCCGTGGTCCCGTTATGCCCCGGGCTCTCCCTATATTGCAATATACACATATTGTATATACATATATGTATGTATATGTATATTATAATATAATAAAGACATAAATTTACTACACATATTACCACTGTGAGTGTTATATGATACCAAGATTCTTTTCTCACGCTGCACATATTTTCCAAAATATAAAATATAATCAGTAAATAATAACATTGTGTTATGATTACCTAATTAAGAAACTAGATTATATAGAATACCATGGTATATACATCACAGATAATTATACAAATTGGAAGAGCTTAATAAAAGAATATAATAAAAGAAAAGAACATAATAAAATAGATTAATTTTATTATGTTGCATTTGCATAGATAGTTTAAGAAATTATATACTTGCTTGTCAATAAAAACAAAACTTTGCTCAAAGAATTTATTTAAAGAATTTAAAAACAAGTAGAGACTTGCACATTGCTTCCTCACAGTTTTTAAGTATGCAAATTAGGAAATTGCACATTATTATTATTTCGCTCATAAAACTTCCTCTTATGAGGAAGCTTGTATATTATTTAATGCATAATTATTAGTAGATTCTTAATATTTATAAAGTTAAACAATAATTTATTATTATATAATATATAATATGTGTAAACTTAATGTGTATAGATATTTAATACGTCAACTTTAAACGGCGACGCAATCGCTCATCGAGTTTGTCATTTGGCTGCAAGTCATGGCGCCAGACGAGTAATGCAAAGTACTTCGCAGTCTTATTTTTAGAAGATCAATATCCAACGAAGAGAAAACGTCAATCCAGTTGCCATACTACTTCCACGAAATCAATAAAGGAGTGTCACCAATGCGCCAGTTAGACGAACACTAAATCATACCTTTGATGCCAGCCAAACTGCACCGTTTTAGCGATGACCAATGTAAGAAACGTCGCTCGCATTCGCCGATGCATAGTCGCAGTCAGACTCGTCAGGCTAACATCTGCCACGTGTTCGTGCTATTCGTGAAGTGTCTACCGGCATCCATCAAAGTCTCCTGTCCGAATTCATTATGCGAATACACAATGGCTGCAGCGTTTCTCGAGTTGATTTTCTCGAAGAATAACAGGCGAGAAATTTTCCTCGAGATTTCGAATTTAATTAAAAGTTTCTCTATGACGCAACGTCCAAACATATTAAAGCAATAAAAGTGGGTCAGTCTCTTGTAAATTGTTATATTGATTTATTAGTAGGTGAATGCAAAAATAATATCTAACTGGTATACGTTATATTAATTAAACATGTTCGCAATATGCGTTTTAATTAGTTGAAGGTTGCGTGATGCGTTCAAAATTAGTTCAATTTAATATCATTATTATACTTCAACAAGTGATCCGCACTCGTTAAGTCGTTAATTAGCCAACTGGCAAATGTCAGTCATCACACTATGTTTACTCACGATATTCACATGTGTCGATAAATGCCGTGTACGACGCATAAGATGAACTATATACGATGTCGCTCGAGTTACGTAACTAGCAATAACACACGTTTTCGTACGATGGATATTTCATATTCTAGCTTTATATAGTAATATATTACATCTTTGTAATGTAAAAAGATGAAAAATATACGAGTTACTTCTTATATTTGTTTATAACTTAACTGAAAGAAAGAAATCATAAGTTTTACTTATCATCGATAATTATTAAATCGTTTCCAGAATTAAAATTCGGAGATACTTATTTCACGTTGCAAAATTTTCAAAAATTGCATGTTTAATAGAACGTTCCTACGTTCAAAATATAATCCTTTTGTGATGTTCTTTCTAAAATCTTTTCTTCTTAAATTTTAAAAGATTCCGCATTTGCTAATATAAAATCAATTTAGCGCTATTATTAAAACTCTTTTAATTTAACAAATCTCTTCTTAAAAATCACTTATTTTCTGGAAAACAATATTCAGAGATATTTTCGCTAGAGTTTAAAAAATCAGTTACATAATTTAAATAGATATTAAAACATTATAAGTGATACAATAATCTAGCATTTTGCATATCCTGCCATGCTGTCGAGGATTCTAGATATTTAAATCGAACGATAAACAACCGTGTTAACTATTAAAGAATTCTCACAAACAGCGCTCGGGCGATCTGTGAATATTTATCGGTATAACCCTCCTTTTCTCGCCGTAGGCGACGGCGTGAGAGAGCGAAGCTGGCTATAGCCATATGAGATGTGGGCTAAGGGTAGAAAGCCAATGGGGAAGAGACGTGCAATGTGCAGGGGCAGCCGCGCAAGAGTCCGACCGGACCGCGGCCGGAATTGAATAGTCACGAGTTCGAGCAGGGCCCGGGGCGGCTGTCACGCGCAGGTAGTTCACCGGTAATTCTGCACCGACGCTCCTCCTGTACGCATATACCGATTCGCGAGGTTCGGCCGAGGCCGGGACTGCCTGACTGCCGGGAGATCGTGTGCAAACATCAAAAATCAGCCTCCCGGGAACGCAGTCACACGCGATCGAAAGATCGCGGGACAGGAGCGGCGAATTAGGTCAGTGGGTTTTAAGCACGATGTGTGTGTGTCAGCGCGCGATGCGGAAAGGTTTATTAAATTCCGCGGTCGCGCATTTTCCACTCGCGCGGTGATTCCGCGAACGATCGCGCGGTAATTACGAGCAAATTATAAGCGCGCGACCGTACTAAGCGGGCGTTTCGTCGCGTTAACGCCCGCGCCGCGGTTCAGCGGTACGTTAACGTTGCCATGTCGGCTGCGTAATCGGCCGGGACGCTAATAGCGGGCGGGTGAGAACTTGTGCCGCGATAATTTCTAGGATGTCGGCGAGAATAATACCGCTCGCGCGGAACGACTCGGAAGGAAATAGGAACTTTCTAGCCGGATAGGTACGCGGGGGTGCGGATGCCGAGCGGTGACGCGCTGCAACTGGGTTAACTCGCGCGCGAATCAGAGAATTTATTAAATTCTCGGAGCGCGCGTTACTCGGCGAAGTAATTTGTGTGCCGGTGCTACATATTGCCGGGTGCATTCGGGTAGAACGTTGCAGAGCGAGCGTGTCGGTGACCCCGCGCCGCTGCGCTGCGCTGGCGCGTAACGCGCGAGAAATCTTTAGCGTAGTGTAATTAAAGTCGAGGCCCAACAAACACAGGTATTTCGCTGTTAATCGTACGCGACGGCGTATTTGGAAATGGGTTGATTAATCTCGGTTAATGCGACTACTTCGGAAATTATAAAGCTGCGTATCATTCATTTTGCGCGCTACAGAAACTCATAAAGTTGTCAGTGTACCGCAGAATATTACGGCTTGGTCGAGCACCTTTGAAAGTAAAGGTTGAATAAGTTGAAGCGAGCTTCACCAAAATCATGCAAGATATTACCGCTTCATAATGAAATAAATGGTATAACGTCAGAAACATTTCGATTACACCTAACACGCAACGCGCAGTCTGTATTATTGTTGCAGCTACGGCAATCGACATTTCTCCTCGGCAGAATACAAGAAATTTTCACGAGTACATAAGAAAACGAACGCAGCGGCGCGGCGGCTACAACAACGAGCGCGCACGGCCACACTTGTTGCGTCGCGCAACGAGCGTACATCCCTTTCTCTCTTTTTTATTATTTTCTTTTTCCTTTATTCTACCACGTGTAAGAGAGGATGTCACAACGGGCACATCGTCGGCCATTGCTGTCCCGTCGTATATCCCCAGCAGCACGGAACCGGTCCATTCGCGCTTAATGCAGCATTATGTCGTTTCCCCGGGCTGCCGGGGAAAGTCCCGATTCGGTTGACTCCAGCATGAATACCGAGTACCGACGAAGGAGTAAGGAGACAGTCGATGCTGGAACTTCATACAGGGTAGCTGGAACTGCACACGTTTCCGTGCACGTGCACGCTCGTGCCGCTTGCTCGTCGTTTTCTGCTCGCGAGCACGTCGCGTAAATTTTCTCCACCGACGCGCCCCCCTGCCCCCCGCCCACCCCGCTTACCCCCGTGTTCCGCCAAGTTTGCGGGTAAATCATCGCAGCCCCCGTGCATACATTCCCGGCGACCAGTGTACGTGACAGTCGGCGCCGTTCAAGAACCACCACCGATCACGCCGATTCCACGGCGCGGCGCGGCGACCGTGTTTTATCGTGTACGAACGACTGTGCTTTATCCACCTCGCGTGTCAAAGTGATTTCCGAAGTTCCCGCGACAGCTACAAATCTCCCCCCCCGGCGAAGTAATTTCGCCGATCTGACGGTTTTCCCTCGCTACGATGGCTATCTCGACCTCCACGTCTTCGTTGTAGACAATTGTGTGGAATGGAGCGCGTGCAATATATAGTATTTCTAGTTCTAGTTAGATGCTAAATCTTAAGCGCTAAACTTGGCGCGCGGTCAACTAAGTAGGTGCCTTTTTCATAAAATTACCATACGTATCACGTACAGAAGATTAAACTAATTATTCGCCATAATACCGTTTACGTGCCACAAAAAGCACATTCACTCTGTCTGCCAACTTACAGTGCAGAGCGTGCAATTTTGGTGATAAGGAACATGGAATATTCTGATGCGGCGTTCACAGCTGAAATTCGTGCCCTGAGTCTCTAAATGCAACTCTAAAAGGATACTTTTTAATTCAAGATAAAAATAGAGCGAAGTATTAATAATCCGTTCTTATGTGTGTGTGTGTTTAAACATTATTTTATTATTATTTCATCTAAAATTATAATGTGCGTCATAAAATTTACGATGCTTTATCAGATCCGCAGATACCGAAAGATTGTAAAACGCTACCGCGGCATAATATTCCAGATGGCAGGATATAAGAAATTTTAAAGTCCCGATAGTATCGACGAACCGGTGTAAAGAATAGTTGTCTTTTTAAAGTCATTTTTCTTCTGAATCTCATGCACTTTCCGATACAGATTCATAGCAATATCGTTCTCAGAAAGTATCGAGTGTAGTTTACGCGAAGTTTCAGCATACCATCGATTCAACCAAACCACATCTTTCACGATAACCGTTACTTCCTCGAATGAGATGTCAGAAATGGTCACAGTTGTTGCGCTTTATGATATGCCGTTTTTTCCTATAAAACTATGTAGTTTAGAAAAATTATAAAGCGTCGTAAGGCTAGTTGATTGAATATCATTATTACGTTAAATTAATAGTTTATGTACATATTATACAATGGGAAAAATATTGGTATAAAAAGAGCTTTCCGAAATATATTATCCCTCCTTTATGGAATTCTCGCCTTTATAGATTTTTTCTCGCCGAGAAAACTTAATATGGAAATGGAAGCATAAAATGATAGGAGCAATATATAGCGTGCTATGCATTTATCGATGTATTGAGGCCAACTTAATCAGGCGAAGCTATAACGGATCTAATCCAATACCACTATCATCCATGCTATTTTTGAAACAAACGCTATAGACAACTTCGATTATGTAAGACGCATTTGCATAAACAAATTTCGACAGTGCAAGCAACGTCGCCAAGGACAATATTATTTAGAGCTGGCTAGCATTGAAATCTGCGAGTAACTTCGCGCTAACTTCTTTGTGAAGTTACGTCCGCGTCTACGAGTTGCCTGTTTAGGAAGTTCGAGGTAGGAACTTTCGAAACGGTTCGACAGTATAAAAGAACTTTCCGTTCGGGTAAACGCTTTTAATGAGAAAATATGATGCGGCGCCTCCCTCTGACGTAACCCACGATGCCAATTAGAGGAGAATAGCTTTCTCCCATTCGCCAATCCATCCAGCTCTTCTCTCTCTCTCTCTCTCTCTCACCCGTCCTCGCAACGTCCCATTATTATGGCGAGGACGCGCCGCGCCGTAACCCGGTTGGGTATTCTGATGAAAATCGTAATGCAATAGGCATGTAATACAAAAGGGGATAAAATACACCCCGTCGAAGCCCCTCGATAAGACGATCGACCCTTCTTATTCGCGTGCATAACTACGTACTTCGGATCTGATAGGATGGTCGGGGATTTCCATCTTCGGGGGCCTCGGTCACAAGGGGTCGATACGTCCCCGGTCGCGACAAGTTAATCCCCAGATCTGGAAAATAATTTTCTGACGTGGATGACAGACGGCGGATGAAAAAGAGGGTTCAAGAGATTTTCATAATCGCCACTATAAACGTTCAAGAAGAAATAAATGTGCAGATGGATACTTAAAAAGTAATTTTATTAATATTAATTGTCAAAAAATGTTACAAAAAAGATTTGCTATATTATTTATTTTATAATATAATAATGTGTAACACTCATATATTTATAATTTTATAATAATTGGATTAATTAGGATTAATTTTATTTAGCGTTTTAGAATTAACAAAATTGTATTGCTTATATGCAAACTCACAAATAAGGTATTTATTTCACGAAAATGTTATATAATTCGAAAGAAAAATATTTTTCCAAGTTCCGAATTACTTTGCGCAGGAATAGAAATATGAGAATCGCTATTGGCGAGTCGTGGAGCATTACGAGAGGGAAGAGAACCAGTTCGATCGGTGGTTATAAATCAAGAAGGACACGCGAAGCTCGCCACTCTTTCTGCCCTATCAGGATGACCCCCTTCCAGAAGCACGCTTCTACAAAATATCGATCGATCGGATGTAAAAGCGACTAAGAGAGAAAACCATTCTACGAATATGAACCGAGAGAAAATTCTGCTCGTTTGAACGTCGAATTTACGACAGGAGTACTCGACGTTTGTCACGATCTCAACAGATCGTCAGGTTTCGTCGAAGAGAGGGCGATCATCAATTCGCGATTGATGGAGTCAAATGGTAACACGAGCACACGGAGGAACCCTTCTAATGAGGGACTTAACTCGAACGGCTTTTCAATTAGAGCGAGAATAATTGCCGCTGCCGAAAAACGCTGATTCGTCGAATCAAAGTCATTCGGAAAACAATGCTTCCATCAGTTTTCTCACTCAAGATCAGAAAAAAGCTATTGCATTCAATTGGTCTTCATTAAGAATCCTCATTCTTTTTAATAAAAAAAGAAAAAGAAAAAAAAGAAGTCTAGGGATCCATCAGCTTTTCACGTTAATTGTCGCGGCTCAGTTTCCTACGCGACATTCTCTCTCTCATCATCTTCATTATATGCATGCATAGTTACAAGGTAACAGGCCTGACCGCGCACGGTAACCAAAACGTTTAATTAATCCGACGTACAATGCCAGCGCGATGCGGCATCGGGCGGTCCAGAAGTCTCTTGCACGCCGCACGGCACGGCGCACGGCGCGGCATCCCCGAATGCCGGATCTGCGAAATTGCGAATCGCGCGGCCCCTCTACGGCGATGAAGCGCGTCGAGTTGCCGACGACATTTTAGCCCTGTTATTAACTGTATCCCCGCGAACGCAGCGCAGCCAACACACGTCCAACCCTCTCTTGTACCAGAGGCCGCGTGAAGCGGCCTGCGTGTCCTCCTTCACCACCGGGCCGCCGACACACGTCGGCGATAACCATTCGGGTACTGTGTGGTCCGACGACAGTGACACATTACCGTTCCGCTTTAACCCCGCGCTATAGGCCGGGTTAGCCGCGCGCCCCCGACTCGTATATACCATCGACGCATAACTGGTAATTACGGGAGCCAAGCGCCATTACCGCAGCCCCCGGGTCTTCCTTTATTGCCCGCGCGGATCACGGGCGCGGAAACGCCCGCGCCCGGCCGGATCGGATCGTGGAAATATTAGGTATACGTTCGTACGCCGGAATCGGCCGTGGTAACCGGGTACACCGGTCGAGAAGGAACGAGCCACTTGAATTCGCTCGTTCTCCTTCCGTCCACCTGCGACCCCGTACCAGAGCGGATGTAAAACATCGAACGGGCGGTTCGACGAGAGAGAAATGGGCACGACGCAGTTCGTTCGTGAGGTAGAGGGCTGTGTTTTAAAAAAGCGGGGTATAGCGTACCTACTTGCGATTTGATCAGTCCAAGAATTTACGACCTCAGTTGTGCGGCTAGGTCACTTAAAAAATATTCGGTTCTTTCTGAAATTAATGAAACAATTCATCTTGAAAATATAATACTAAAATATAGGCAATAGAGCCAACGCGCGGTAATTGGTGCGCAATTATAATTTATTAAATTAGTTTACATGTACTTTAATACGAACGTTTCGACTCTTATCTTTGAGTCCTCTTCGGCGTGTGTTAATGAGCTGTGTTAGTGTGTTAGTGAGCTACACATTGTAAGTTTGAATTTAATCATATTTGTCACGCGCATATCTTTGCATTTGGCGGATGTTACTCCGAATTGACCACACAGGTATCATGCACTTCACATTCCTATAAGGACAGAAGAGATGAGGATGTCACCTATCTTTTTTCTGAGGATGCCTGGAAGTACTTCGGAGACTGCATCTACGAATGTACAAGTGTGAGGCACAATGCGTTGGCATCTTTATAACATATAGGACTGCGTTTTATATTCTAATTTGGACTACGGCATTATGCGAGATTGCGGAGTTTGTAATTTGTTTGACATTTTTATAACATATATGACTACGGTGTATATTTCAATTTGGACTACGGCATTATGAGAAGTTGCGGAGTTTTTGTAGTTTCTTTATTTATTTTTCGTTAACTAACACACGCTGAAGAGGACTCAAAGATAAGAGTCGAAACGTTCGTATTAAAGTACATGTAAACTAATTTAATAAATTATAATTGCGCACCAATTACCGCGCCTTGGCTCTATATTGCCTATTTTAGTATTATATTTTTTTTATTTAGAGAGCCTTTACATTTTTTAATTTATCTTGAGATTGACACACATTTATTATTACAAACTGCAATTATTGCTTTTCATTTAGTCTTCGCTTTATTGACGCGATAAATCAATTACGCGAAATCACACGCATCTTCTTAGAGAATTTAAAATCTATCGTATTAGACAACTGTCATGAATGAAAATTTGATAATATCATTTACCGCCCTAATTATTTGCAAATTCTCGAAGCAATAACTGACAATGAACATCTTTGATATGCGTATTCGCGCATTGGCTCAACGCGGACTACCTTGTTGCGGTACACCATGAGGTTTCCAATTACTGCGTAGCCATGAGACCCGGTGACGTTTCAGTGGCTTCTAAGACGTCGATGGTTTCCGCACGCGGCACCATATATACCGCACGTGGACGGAGGCAGAGAGAGGTCTGAGAGTGGGGACAAGGGACGTAATTAACGCGACCAGCTTGCAGCAAGACACTGACATATCTATCTTCCTATCCGCTTCATGGCGCACGGATGGTTATCCCTCTACCCTTACGTAATACGCCGCGTTACGTAAGACCTACAAACGAGAGAATATACCCATCCGCGCAAATATACACCTATACAGATTGTTCGATGCCGCTTGCAGTCCGCTATGTTCCGCAATGCAGTTCGCGATGCACTTGGGATGCTTTCGTTCGGCGACCTAATGTATATCGACCTGAAACACGGAAGCCGATATGCCGTTTTTCCAAGGATAATAAAGATACATTCGTGAAATTGTTTAAGCGCTTTTGTTCTAATTATCGATAGAATATTCTGATTTATGATCTTAATTTATTTAGATTAATGAACATTAAGGTTAAAAGATGTTTCTATTTGATTTTTATGCAGGCATCTCAATAGTTATACAGGGTGTTCTAATAAGGTACGGCTAAAATTTAGGGAGATATTCCTCATATCTACAGGATGAAAAAATGTTATATGAACATGGGTGCGGAAACGCTTTTTTCAGAAGTTAGAGCTTCTTTTCTGAGTATACGACGTTACGGCTAAATGAGGTAGTGACCTTATCTGCCAGGCAGAAATCAGAAAAATATTGACCTTTAATGTTATGGTTACTTGTCGTCCAAAATGATTAATCCTAAATTGTTTCTTGTGTAAGTAATACAGTCAACAGTATTTTCAACATATCTCCTGAAAAAAGCGTTTCGGCACCCATGTTCATATAACATTTTTTCATCTTTTAGGTGTGAGAAATATCTCCCTAAATTTTGGCCGTACCTTTTTAGAACACCCTGTATAGAAATACTTCGTTTTTATTTAAAACAAATCACTACAAGCGTATAATTGGACTATATAGATACCATCTGTCTTCTACTTAAAATACAATATATCTACTCAAAATAAAGAGAGCTATTTCAAGAATATCATTCAAGATTTGTACAGACGACTGAGCAACGCGGTCGATTCGCAAACGAATCGCGAACTTGGATGGTTTCGCGCGCTAGAATTTCGAAGCATAATGAAGGAGTTTATGCAGTATTTTTCCGCAGCCATTTTCACAAGAGGGACCGAGTTCGAATATGCAGAATTATTCTTCTCGAAAAGACAAGCAAGAAGCGCGAAGTGTGGCGCGGGAATGTCATTCAGAACATCAGTCGTGTCGCGTGAGTTAGTCTACAGATGGACGGTCCGCCAACGAAGCAGAGTTTTGCTTGCAGTCTTAAAAAAAGAGAAAACGACGCGACACTGTAAGGGCAAGGGGGTACGGGAATAAGCGGCTGGAATCTCATAGAAATTGCAAATACGCCGGTGTATAATCCTCAATTTGGCCGGATACGGATTACCGCGGCAGAGATGCGTTTATAGGTAAAACTCGTGAACTCGAGAGCCATGAATGTAAGACGTTCTCGGCGAATCGTCAGGACCGACAAGAGCTAAAACCCGTCGGTTCGATGTCAGCTGTAACTCGCGGCTCGCTCCCTAGTCTTACGCGACCTCCGTAAAGAACGTTATTACGCGGAGTTACGATTACGAGTCGGACGCTCGTAGCTCCGTTCATCGTTTTGGAAGTTTCACGTTTGCAACCCACTAGTCGTTAGGATTCGACCATCCGGCGAGTGAACATATCATTTCCTCTCGGCTTCTCTCGCCGCGCATGTATTTTCCTAGAAAAAGTATTGACGAGTGTGCTTCAACATTTTCCTGTACGTTTCTTTATTTTCTTTATTTACAATTATTATTTTAAAAAGTTGAAAGACATCGACTTTCCTCACATAAATACGGTCATAACTCTCATACTAGGCGCATACATATAAGAATATATAAAAATTAATAGATATATTTATTCTAATTTTTACAAATATATTAATTTTAATTTTTACAAATGTATAAAGTAAAAAATATTATTGTATGTTTTAAAATAAATAATTTGTAAAAAATATTAATGTTTTTACAAATTATATAACATAATTTTTAAGGAACATTTTGGCGTTATATAAAATTATCCGATTTATAGTTACCGTTGCATGAAGCATCGCGTTTTAATTGAATTTATTACGTAAACGAGTGACACATGCAATAGCATAAAGGTATTACTCAAATACATACAAATGATATGTTTTTTCACGTCTAATTAATCATTTTCCTGTCTATAGCTGTTATTCGAATAATATGATAAATGATCGATCGCGTGTTAAGTCCGCTTCCTATTTCGCCATGTGGATGTGAACATTACGGAACGGAAACGCGTGCCGCAGCTGATGTACATAGTTACATACCTACATAAATGTCATGCGAACTTGATGCACATGTCTCGATCTCTAGCAAAACCAATCACGCCACAGGTGTGGCCATAAACTCCGGAAAATTATTGCACGCTTTGGTGAAAATGGGAGGTGACATTGCTGCTCGTTATGGCTGTTCTGTTATATTATATGCGTTAGCCATTGACGTTCGCACTCGCGTTATCAATTTTGCACTAGCCCGATATGGAATCGTAACCCAAATTCCTAAATAACCACATCCATCTTCATTAATCTTCTTTAATAATGTTTAAAAATTGAAATTGAAAATATCAAAAAAGTCTTCTTTAAATCATATTTATTTTTAATTAAAGACATATTTTTCGATCAATCATTTTAAACTTAAGTCACTATAGGTAGAAGATAATAATCATTTCAATATATCAAATTTATTAATAATAATCATCAAGAAACTTTTGTCAAAAATTTAAGATGTGATATATAAGTATAAAAAATGTTTTTTATTTAAAAAATAATACAATCTGAGTGATTACAAAATCATATAAAAATGAAATAAAATAGTAATATCATAAATATTATCTTCACTTTATAATTGTTGCAACATTTTTTAGTAGAACATTTGATACTTTTTACATTTTTTAACAATTTCTTTTATTGGTATTACAACTAACTGAATATAACGATGAAAGAGAATTAAACAATCCGTTTAATAATTTAAAAAACAGATTTCTTCAAATTAACTATACAAATATTATTTGCTTGAATTCTTAGCGTGTAATATTAATTCCTACTGAAGAAGAGATATTTGAAATTTCTTGGTGGATAGGATCCTGTTATTGGCACATGTCTCCTCTCGCGACAAACGCTTTATACGTCGCGCATAATATTGTATGTACAAGGTGAGTAGACCTGAACTGATGCATGTTGCACGCGTCCTGAAATGTTGGCACACGGTAAGATCGTGGGAGTGGTGGACTCGACATTCTTGGAAGCTTGGACGGTAATTTGCGCGATGCAATTCGAACTTCGAAGGAATTTCTCGAGAATCGTAGCTCTTTCGCAATGTCAGAGCGTATAGGGTCGAAACACAACGAGCGTCCGCGCGCCCGGCCCGCGCGCGCATGTACGTAAACTTGGTCGGAGGCTTGCTAGCAGTGCATGGCACCTGTCGTGCCCGGCTAATCTTGAACACGTGTTTCCTTGTGTTAGCTGGCCCCGTGCCAATGCGCAGAGAATGGTCATTGTGCAGTATCATGCCCTATAGGAACGTGCATGTTGCTTCGGACCTCGACCGTTATGGTCCTGCGAACCGTATTCTCCTACGCGTCCTATAACGGCCAAAATTTCTTAACAGTCCATAAATTTTCATGCATGTAAAAGCGCCAGCACGACAAAGAACTGATAAATATCTTTCATGAAATATTACGGTGCATTATTAAAACAGATATTATTTATTTCACGAAATACAGGATAATAGGGGGCGCGAGATATTATCACACAGCAGGATTGGCACCAAAATAGAAAAGAGTTTTGGGATCGTTCAGCGTCGAGGTAATAGAAGAACGAGCATTATTAAAATTGAACGAAATATCTACGTAAATAAAAGTTTCTATACTAAATCACTGTAACATTGAAATTTAACTTTATTAACGTTCGCATGCTTGATTTAAACCGTGCAATTTCGCAGTTACGGTAATAACAGGAAACATTCAGCGATATATTCATCAAGCTGGCAGTAAAGCACATTCATTTTGTACACACATAACTCGTTAGGATGATGATATAGCCAGAACGTATGCGTGTTTCTTTAATCTTGAATGTTATGTTCGTGCGATTTAAAGCTGTACATATGTTTACAAGCCTCAAACTCGTGAAACTTCCGGCATCTAATTCCAACGGTATATTTCGTGAAAGCGTTATCGATGTTTTCGTTTCGCACATGACTGGAGATAGAGAGATAGTGTGTTAAAATTAACTAACCGCTCCGTCACACAGAGCGAGCGGTATGCCGACGCGGCGAGGCGCGGGCGGCGCCGGCGGCGTGTCGAAACGCGTGCTTCGACGTAAATATAGACACACGTCGTCACGTGTCAGAGAATGGTCATTAATGATGTAAGCGTTTGAAATTTAATACTCGACAATTATCTTGCGAACATGACGTTTCAATAAAGTCGCGCTGCCGGATAAATGAACTAACAAGCAATCTGATATTTTAGATCACCCCACAAGAGCCACCCTCAGTTGCCTACTAATTTCACAAGGATTAAATGAAACAATGCCGTTTGAACAGTATCAAAAACAGAAAGTAATGGTATATTCCGTCAATAATTGATTAAAGAGAAAATATTTATTAACGACAACGATTGGCTAGCTAATAAAGAATGTTAATTAGAATTTAGAATTTATTGCGAAAAACTTATTAGCATTACTTTCTGTTTATTACACATCATCGACCTAAAAAATAATGTTAACATTAGTTAATCGAATCGATTTAACTAAGGGAAAGGGAGGGGATATACTCCAACAAGAGCTGTGTTGAAAGTCTGACAAACCAAGTCGGCGCGCAGTTTTCTAATGTTGGAACAAATAATATGGGTATATTAGTTATTGTTAGCGATAAATATTACCACATGCCTCAGTGGTCGAATTGGGACGACGCCTGCACGGAGGGAGGTTAGGTTCCAGGTTCAAACCCTGGCTGGGGTAATATTTTTCGCAATAAATTCTTTCTCATTATCGAAAACATTTCACGTGTTATTGCACATTATCTGTTTCATCTTACACTAATTAAAAACTTTTCATCTTATAAAAATTAAAATGTTTTTTAAAGATCGCAAGTAACAACTGTTAAGCTATATTTTAAAAAAAAATAAGAAAGAAGCAAGAGATTAAATACTGTTTATTGTCTGGCGTTGTTAAATAAGTGAATTGCCGTTAAAATTAATTGAAGCAGCTATAGATATTATTTCTGGCACACGCAATGTGACACAGTATAAGTAACAATTTCGAAAACAAAATAAATCAAGAATAAGAAACATATATCTAGAAAAATAGCAATAATATTTGTAACTTCATAAAACGTACAATTAAAGAGGCTTGTCTTACGGTTTTTAAAATAACAACGGTCTTTAGTACGTCTTAACCCAAAAATAGAGGCTATACCAAATTCGAGACCTCTCCGTTATCAGACGATCCAACCGACTTAAGAGCAATAACTCCTGGACACTTTTTAATCGGAGAAAACTTGCAAGCTTATCCTGAGCGAAATGTACGAGAAGTATCTGTGAACAGATTGTCAAGACTACAACATATAGAACAGATAAGGCAAAATTTCTGGTCCAGATGGCATAGGAATATTTATCGACGTGTCAACAAAGAATCAAGTGGAAGTCGGAAATGTTAAGTTCGAAATCGGACAGTGTCTGTTAGTAATGTTGAAGGACAGCGAAGCTCTGCCGCTAATATGGGTTTTTGCGAGAATTATTGATGTACACCCCGGTTCAGACGGAATAGTGCGAGCAGTCACTGTACGTACCGCTAAAGGAATTTATAAAAGAGCTATATTGTTAATGTATCGCCGTTACTAGATTAGTTTAGCCGAGTCTGATATTATATGAGTTTTCTTTCTTTATTTTGTGTTTTTAAGTTCCGTATTTTGTCAGTCACTACAATGTGAGTATTAATATTGCGTTAAAAATAATTTATATTTGTCAAGGTGGGCGGCGTGTTATGATTGTAAGTACATTTTTAAATTTCCGTTCGCTTTGTATTCGGCGCGCTATAGCGTGTGGCGCTGTAAAAGGTGTGTGTGGCGCTGAGTCCAGTGGGCCTATTCTGTGACTCTTAACGACAGTTTCGTTAGCAAGATATATTGTACACAAGATTGCGAATAAAACCACAAACAAAACAATATTGTATTTTATATTATTATATATCATATATGATTTCCAAAAGTCTTTCTCAGCTAATTTAATACATCTGTGATTTAGTTTAGAAGTATTAGCTCAAGTAAATAATTAATATGTTTTTTTTGGAAAAAAATTAGTAAACAGCTACTGAATAATATTTCGCATTAAAATAATTATACAAATATTAGCCAATTATTTCCAATACACAAAATTATATTTCCAACAATAATTAGCATAAAAATTACGCGTTTAATTGTATCTGTAGGAGAATCTATTACATCTTGTCGGATTGAAGAACAACAAGAGCAATTCACGAAGAGTAGATAGCATACATGATTGCCTGGAGGGTATGCAGAATTCGCTGTTCCTCGCGTTTCAGACTTGCAAACTATTCTGCACGAAATTGCCAATAAAAGTGTATTCCGCAGCTATGATACTGGCCTAGCAAAAGATGCAACTCCGTGTGTTGCAGTCAAAGTAAACGAGATTGTGCACTTTCATTTTTATGAAGAATTGCCATGACTAAGAAAGAGGTCATTTATCATTCATGCCATCATAAGGGCCATTAGTTAATTCAAAAATACTTTATAAGTGGTGATGTGTGCTTTTCATTTGGGCGAAAATCTTATTTGATTTAAGCCGACTATCAAATTTGAATAAGGTTCTTCTATGGACTCAATTTCCTCATAATGATTTCTTTGACAATATGTTATAATTAATAATATGTAAGTTGTATAGTTAATATGTTATAATGTATACTATTAATCCACGATTTCAATTATTTTTATTTAACTGCGACTTAATTCCGCCACGTGTTATATATTTTATTATATCCTATACACGAAATGGATTGAGTAAATTAATTTAAGCATTTGATAACACAGATAACTTGAACAAGTTATAGTAGTGCTAACTTTTCAGCAAGGCATTTGTCGTAAACCTTTCGATTTTACTATGTCAATCATGCCAACTTATCTAATAAATAGAAAGTCTAACAAACGCAGTTAGGCTAACGGTAGCGTATAGTTGGTTGGTATCGCGACCAATTTCTACCGAGTAAAATTACTCGAGGTCAGACCACGAGGCGTAAAGCAGTAATTGCCATTTATCCGGGTCGGCCAGTGGGCACCGAATATTCCATTAATGATTTAGGGTGGCACTTTCACCGGCACAGAGCCCACTCGACGAGCTACATTTCCGCCACGATAATTCATCGAGCACTTAACGATCTTTCAATAATGAGTGAGTCAGCAGCCGGGCAAACGAAACGTGTAATTTACGTTAATGATACGCGCGTGCTAATTAATTAGATATGCGATCGTATCGATTTTTCCCAGCGTTCATTAAAACAATACTTATACGGTCGCCTTGCCCATGCTGATCATAAATAAAGACTCGAAACTTTCGATCGATTGGAAAATTTGCTAAAATTATCACTCCGATAATTTGCACAATTTTGCAAACAAGCTAGCACATTAATCGTCCAATTAGCTAGCATACATAGTTCTTTCGTGAATTAAGACTAATATTGAGATCTGAACATATCGAGTTTTCGCAATCACACCTGAAGACCGAAGACAAAGTTCCGCATCAAATCTTATCATTATTTGATTACTGATAAATTCAGCGTAAAAAATTCCACGGAGGCAAGGTGGACATGCGGTAAGTGTTAGTGCGAAGTACCTAATATAAAATTATTCTTGTAAAATGTTATAATAATTCTCATCAAAGATCCATAGAGCGAAGAATATTCCTTTAAAAATTACCTCTTTCAGTATTCACTCCTAAATTCGACTAATATAATTATAATATTCAGACACGAGAGAAAAGATTAATGAAATAAATGCACATTGTATAAATCCATTTTTCAATATTGTTAAATTGCCAGATAGACATCAATAAGAACCCTCAAAATAGGAACGACAAATAACGTTTTACAGTTTCAAATACAAAAATAAAGTTTCTCTTAAATCTGAATTACTTATTTTTCCTACTATCTAAATACAGAATGCACAGAATAATACTATTTTTTTCTACTGACAATATATACTTTATTCTAACAAAATAAAACTTTTAATTAACAAAATAAAATAATAAAATTTTAATTAACAAAATAAAATAATCAAGTTTGTAATTACACGCATTAAATGAAAATCACAAATGCAACTGTTTCTCAAATTTCCTGTTCGTTACAGCTTACGCCAGAGCTTGTCTGAAATTGTCGTATATTATAGATAGATATAATAGCGCATCTCTATTCATGTAATATCCCGGAATTTGCAAAGTTGCACCGTATAAGATGCCATATTACAACGAGCCGACGTTCACATTCCAATGAGACGCAAAACAATTCGTACGTTACAAATGATCCTCTTTCGCCTTAGATTAAGGGAGGAAGTGCTCGATGAAGGTGTCGTCGTAGGGCTCTGAACGCGTAATATCGTAAGTTAAGACACGCCGGAGAATTGGTGTAGAACTTCGTGAGCGTATACGCATACAGGCGAGCGGAACGTTGCAAGAGCAAAGGCGCTACGGTGCAACGGTTATTCGATTATCCTATCTCGTCATCAACCCTCTGTCGTAACCGTTCTCCTCGTACTTCCCTCCCGCGCGTCTACCGCCTACATACCACTTTTCATAATAACACTCTCCGCCGACTGAATTCACCGACGTTTAAGGCCGATTTTTGCGGGCATTTTGTTCCACGCGGAAACCAGGGGGATAAATTTACAGATGTCAGCTCTTCTTCCTTTAGAGAATTGATACTTTCTGCGTAGAACGCTACAGTGAGTACCAGCAAGAGGATAAGATCTTCACGAGATCGTTAGGATGTCTTATTGTTAGGAAAAAGTGAAGGATAAAATCTCAATAACTATATCTTTTCAATTATATCCGATCGATTAATTTGGTATTTGATTTTCATGATATCCATACTGCAATCCATAAATTTCAATTCATAAGTACTCTAGATTACCCTCTTTTTTTTTATACAGTTTCCTAGCTCGCGGTAGAGAGGAAACGAAAAAAACCGACTGATCGATCTCTCCGCAGTGACATCGGGCGATGCATCTTTCCTGCAGGTGAGACGCGAAAGGCGAGTCACGCTGGATCAGAGGAAAAAGAAAAAGCGATGCAGTGGCACAGCAACGAGAGGAGAGCGTGGATAAGGATGAGGATGGAAAAGGGAAGTACGGAACGAAGATGAGTAGGGGTACGAAGGTTAGACAGGCCCTCACAAAGGCAAGTTAAGAATACCTTCGCTATGCAAGACCAGCTGTGTTCTTAAAAGCATATTTGGCTCGGTATTTCTGCTACGGCCGTATATATAGAATACCTTCGAAACAACTTGAATTTCTTCGCGCCGCAACATCGTTAGAATCCTCCCCTCAAGAAGATCGTCAGAGAAATAGTAGGCATTGGTATTAGGTACCTCCCACAATTACAACCTAGCTGCAATGTTCAAATTGAAGGTGCAAATTCCATTTCCTCCTTTTTTCTTTAAATAAAATTTAATTCTATTTTTTTTAAATAATTGAGTTATAATTTCTTCTTATTTTTCTCATGCAGCATAATAGCAATACGAGTACTATCTCATTAAACAATAAAGTAACATTATTAAATAAACAATTTTAGTCTCATTGTCATTAAAGCAATTAGAAAATCAAAACTACTGTGATATCCAATTAAAAATATTTTAAGCTAATTTCTAATTTTTTAAAGTGGAAAACGTGTGTAGCGAAAGAATTAAAAACTTAGAAAACGGATAGTTTCGGTTTTTCTGTATAGAATATTAAAGAGATTCTTCGTTTTGCGAAAATATCGATATGTATAAAATTCTTTAATTACAATATTATGAAAAAAAATTGTTGAAATATTTCTGAAAGCCAACAATATTTCAATAAAAGAGGTATAAGTAATGTCGTAAATATTTATCGTTATACAAATTAAAAATATTGTTAAAATATTTGATCTATTTTTAAATATATCCTGTATAATATTAAAAATAGAAAACATAAATAACAAACACAAATACGCATACAAAATACATACGCATATAAAATTGATTTCTATAACATATTTATTTTTTTAAATACTGAATATTTAGTTTGAGACTGCGTTTCAAGACCGTAAATAACGACGCGTGTTTTGCTAAGGCGAAGAAGTGTACATAGATAAATTCACGCGAATAATATTATAAGGCACAAAAGATCTAGCCCGGCCGTATCTTATCTATACATGCAGACTTATTTCTATCTACTTGTGTTATTTAAATATCATGTCAGTCAAGTTCACTTATATTGTATAAATATTCTTCTATTCAAATTTTTAAATTCTAAAAGTAAACATTACGAGAAAGAAAAAAATTATTATGAGAAAATCCATTCTACATAATATTTATTGAAATTTCTAACAAATCTGAATATATCAAATATTTGCTTATTGTAGGTATATACTATTTTACAATCTAATAATGTTTTTGTTTTATTACTCGAACTACATTCATTTTTTCTGTGATATATATCTTAAACTTGTACTTCAGAAATAAAGCATCTCCATGTCCATATACGTTATATACAAACTTTTCTCATTATTTTAGTCAGTAGAGCATATTGGTAAAGTTAGAACTAACATTGTAGAAATACTTCGCATATTATAATAAAGCGCTTGCTGCGTACACTCAATCAAAAAAAGTATAATTATCAAAGGTAAATGTTAAAAACTACAGCAATTTAATATCTCCATATTTTTTAAATTATATATTTAAAAAATGGTGTACAAAGAAAGATATGTAAAATAATTCTATTTGAGCAGAAAAGAGTATATTTAAATAAATGTAATAATTTTTTACCAATTCCAGAATGATGTCCTTTTAATGATAAATATTATACCCGTAAGAAACAAGCTATTATACATAGCAAATAGACATTAAAAGTTTTAAAAAGTAGAAAACGTACAAATTCTCTGACAGTTGAGTTCTAGCGCTACGTTATTGTACTGAACTTGGAGTCGTAAGTCGAGATGTTTGAATAAAATAGTATCCAATAATCGTCTCAATCATATTACGTTGCAGGCGTAGCAGCTGTGCTGTGTCAAATATGTATTTGTCGTTCGATACAAGATGATAGATAATTTTGAGCTATGCACCTACCGACAGCGAAATCAAAAGAACATGCAGACCCGAGCATATTTATGCAACGTCTATTTCAGTTACTAGCAAAATTCTCACTCTCGTAACGGCGCAGTCGCCATATGTTTATTTATCTTGCAAATGCGCCAACATGTCCAACAGAGCGTTCATATTTTGACGCATATCGCTCAGCGTTTCTGTTGCGTACTCGTATCTCTCAAAGTGAATAGCAAAGGAGAACACTGACGAAAAACAATCAGTGAAGTTGATGATACCAAATGATTACTTTTCCCAACTGCGGATTGACTTGATACGTTATTCGACACGTTATTAAAGTGCCCTTTTCTCCGTTGCAAATTAAAAGCAGCAAATAGTTAATCCTCTGCCTAACGATATGTTATTCCTGTAACACGGATATCAAGAAAATTTAATTAATTTTTGGAAAAAAAATCGTTTTAGAGCAAAAATATTCTACAAAAATATTCGCAAAATGCGCCTGCCATCAAAATATCCGGTAGGTACATCAAATAGTATGTCTTTGTTTCCGCGATCAATCAAATTAAATGCTACAATATTTCAATCTGCTGGACAAAAGAAAAAAATTGCATGATGTGCGATGCCGGTGTGGCTTTGAAAAAAAAGACGTATACGGCGTTATCCGGACGATCCGATGTGGCCGCTTGCGATAAGAACCAAATGCACGGGCGTTATCTTATCGTTCCGGAGAGCACATACGGATCCTGCCATATGCCATTAACGCCCCGACGTATCACGCACGGTGGCCGCGTGTATGAAGAGTTATCGGGCGATCGTAACGAAGTTACCCATACGTCAACGTGCGGCCCGATAGCTCTCGAAATTTTTTTCCGAGCGCTTCGCCCACCCAGGAAATCTGCGTCGCGCGGATCCTCGCATGACGAAACGGATCATTGCGTCCGGTTTTATCGGCGTAGCGGCGATATAAATCTGTCAGGATGTTCGAGAGGGTTATATCATGCAGAGGCTCGCGCTCCATCTCCTCTCGACAAGGATCCAATAGGATCGAATGGTGTTAAAATATCGATGCGATACCGTGACCCATTTTAAACATATTAAGACATCTACAATATAAAACGGAAATAATAAGTGGAGAGGGTTATCCTAGTTCAAGTCAAATTGGATTAATTCAAATTAATTTAACTATGGAAATGTTTTCAAAAAATCAACATAAACTTTAGGAACTAAAAGATACTATAGAGATCAATAGTTGTGTTTAAAAAATTTTGAATTTAAATCTGGAAAATACTATAAAATAATTTTACATTGATTTAAAAAAATCACATTCGTTTGTTTAATTACTTTTCAGAGAAATAATTATCTTTTTAATTGTAGTATGAAACAAGTTTCATTTATATCACTTATAATAGCAACTTAATTTTAAACATTGAAAAATACTGCAATGCGCGACAAGTAGAGTTAAATTTCTTACTAAATTAAAATTTCCTTGATTACAAAAGAAAAGTTAAATTTATTAAAATTTTTATATTAAGGTCTGAGAATGCAAGATAACTTAAAATTTAAGGTATTAGCTGGCAATTTCGCATAAAATGCCAATCCTGCTATTACCGTTGGTACTTATGAAGACGACAGGTGGCTAGGCAGTCTTTCATTAATGCGTGCTCGCCGTAATAAACTTTTTTCCAGCTTGCGAGTGATATAACGCCTGATGTCTTCCAACGCCCGATATCTGCTGCGAGTGCCACTCGATGTGGTTAAAGTTTATCGAGAACGTAAAAGGATTCAAGGGAATGCTCCTACCTGCAGCTGAATGTAGCACGCAGGGACAAAAATACTCGTACTCTATTCACTTTGATGATGCAGTTCTAGAGATAAGTACAAGCGGAGAATGGAAAACACAGTGCCCGCATTTGCGCCATATATACACATCTAGTTTTATGGCAAAAACCAGAAACATGATGTACTAAAGCAACCACTGAAATGTTAATCTAATAGCTAGATGCAAACATTTGCTTGTCATTTTTAAATATAATGCAATTCTTACAAGCAGTTACTTTAATTATTAAGTTTATCTATAATATATTATACAATATTTATTCGTACAATACATATTAGATTAAATATATGCAAGAAATCTAAGGCGGATATTCTTTAGATTAACCAAATCTACTTGAATCAAGCACGTTTTAGTTCAGCTAATCCTCTCTTGTTGTCATGCAGAATTTAGATATTTTATTTTCACATTAACGTAAGAGCTTTTTCATATTCTTTCAATTTCGCTTGCTTTCAACACTGGATCTTCTACTTTGTATTTATTGTGCAAAAAATTAATCTCTCATGTTTATGCTCTCCTTTAAAACATGACAATCTCAAAATGTCTTTTATTAAGGTACCTTATAATTGTCACATTTATTAATATAAAGACACTAAAGAGACGTCTTATAATTAGAGCGGTAAAAGTGTTAAAGTTATAAAATTTCGATTTGATTGGTTTTGAGAAATCGCCAGGCTGACAGGGCGAAGATGTAGCCATGATAAAAAAGGAAGCGGCACGAGCGATCACGTATTCAGGATCGTTGCGGTCGCGTAGGGTGCATAGAGAGGCGAACGTTAGCGGCGGTATTAACGTAACCGACGCTCGTTACTTTCTACTTAGGTGGTCGAGAGATGCGCGCAAGGAGTCTCGCTTTGGCTGGAACGACGAGCTTTTCCCGGGCTTGCCGGCTTCTCCACCGTCCTTTAGCATCTTCCTATCATCTTCTCTAACCCATCTTGAAGTTTCGCCCGCATCCTCCCGTACCCTCCCACCGAAAAGTCGCTCCTATTATTTCAATTATTAAAACGCGCTGCACTGCGGCGTGGCGCCCCGTGTTGCCTCTCTCTCCGGTATTTCCGTAGTAGTCGGGGCGTTTTCCGATCAACTCCCCTTCCCTCCTCCTCCTCCTCATCTCCCTACCCACTTCCGGCAACTGCCATTACTACCCGCCGAGGTCGTGGATCGTGACGGTCGAAACGGTGAAACTTTTGACTCAAACGTTGCCGACGACGCGACGTATGGCGAGCACGGAGGACACGACGAGCCCCCGCGTCCACGCGAATAGTACGGAACCGGCGCGGCGAGGGTTTCGTGATTGTCGGCAATAAAAGTCGCTGGTAGCGATTGCCATCTAAATGTATGCGGAAACGTAGCGACGGTTTCTGTCGTTCGACGAAAGGGACGTACTACGCGGGTTAACTATAAGCTCGGATCAGAAGCAGAAGGGTACTTTTCGACTACGTGCTTTGCGGTTACATCGCGTTGCGCTAAGCGCGATGCACGTAATATTCGGCGATTACGAGTTAATTACGCGGCACAGCGAAATTATCTGCCATTATCGCCGCTAATGAAGCAATTTCTGACACCTACTTAATTGCGCTCGGATGAATGAGCGGGCGGGTAGGATTTGGGTGCACGCGGTCGCGGCATTTCTCGCGACGCGACGGTATAAAGCGACGCAATTTGCGGAAAATCTACGTTACACATTGCGTGTCACACGATTATGTTACATGAAGGGCTCGTAAAGATGATTTAAAATAAACTATATCTACCCGTATAAAGCCATTACGTCGTGTAAATAATAATATAGATTATAATAATATTTTATTACGTACACTAAAAAGAAATTATTATTAAGAAAATTGATTTCTATAAATTTAGTTTTCTTAATTCAAAGAAGTATCAGGTAGATTTGAGAAAATATTTTTCTGAATTTAAAATATTTTCTCAAATCTATACCTAATATTTTTCTTTGAATTAAGAAAACTAAATTCATAGAAATCAATTTTCTTGCAAATAATAAATTTTTTTTCAGTAATATAATATATGATTTACATAAAGAAAAAAGGAAATTGTTTAAGCAAATACGCAAATGGTGGGACACTAGTAAGGCTGCTGTTACAAAATGCTGCCTATCACAGATAGAAAGATAAAAAGATAATAGTTAAGCATTGATAATTCGCGCTGGCAATATATTCAATAGGTTCACGCATGCACGCTTGTACATTCACACGCTCACATGTATATTTAAAGTCAAGTATTGAGCAGATATAATAGAGCTAAGCCTAAAGTATAAGCAATAAGAAGTTGGTTCAAAAATCAAATATGAGATTATTTACGCAAGAAAATATGCGTAATAATTTAGAAAAATAATTTAGAAAAGTGTGTTTGTAAAATGTCAAATTATTGAAGCAAAGATAGTTTTTGAGTTACAATTCAGTTAATTAAAATAAATTTCAAGAGTTCAGATACCTAAATGACAAAACATCGCATTGGTTGTGAATGCATTTGTGCGTGTAACAAAGTTTTATTCTGAGACTTATTTTCGTTGAAATTTTGTTTCTTAAATCTATTCTTTAAAAAAATATGTTATTCGCAACAATATTAAATAATTTTAATATCTCAATTTAACGTTATACATATATTTTAAAAACAAATAAATTACGACTGCTATTGGTACTACAAGCAAGTCAATTTGTTAAAACTGGTAAAGTGATTAAACGCAGTTTTATCATCTCAAGTTGTTAATTAAAATGTTCATTTCTTGACAAAAACGATTGTCGTTTGGAAATGCTGTCTCGCGGCGCTCATTAGTATTCGATTTGCGACTTTGACCGTCTTCGTGAGTAGGTATTTTCGATTGTTACAACGTATACGTATATACGATGAAACGACTACTGTGAGTGGATCGTGGTAGAGACATAGGTACATATCCCGCAGCACACAGTTGAACCGAAAGCATCGGGGAATTGCTCCCTAATTTCGGAGCCGCCCGGCTTATACTCTCTCGCTCTTCTAACGACTATGCCTCACGCCACGCGATTACCATGGGACTTTCGGGGGCGAGCGATGCCATCGATTCCGAAGTCGGAGTAGTCCGCTGCGTGGCCGTCTAACTCATGTGTCTGCGTTTCCATTTACGTGTCGCCGACACACGCGGTCGTCTGCGTTCAGAGACGGCCTGACAATGAAACTGTCACGGTGCAATATTTTCCCGACACGCCAGTCCAATATCGCGCGACACGCACCGTATTTAATTCCCGACGCCGTATTTAATGCACATTGCATTAATTGAAATTTCGCGAGTCCGGCGAGACTCGACGCGACGTGTCCTCAATTTTAATGCCGTTATGTCGCTGTAAACGCTATCGTTACAAAATCTGTATTTATCCTGCATGGCTTTCCCACTTCATCGTTAATTAATTTTGCACTGCGACACTGATCTTTCAATTACTTGTAATGCAAAGTAATATATAATTACAATCTACGCAGAACTATTAAAAATTAACACGTTGTAATTGTTATAGAACATGATGCTCTCAATTCTCTCATGTATTGGAAACAATTATTTTGGAAATTCAAAGAAGATGTGAAATTTAAAATCACGAAGGAAATGCCAATCTTCGATCCAAATGAAAAAAGAAGTTGCACGTCTGACCAAGCTCGCTGACACGGATGCGCAGGCTAATTTTACTCGTCGCTCACGGCGTCATCCGTCACTCGAAATTGGCAGATCGTAGTAGCAGCAGCCGCCTTCTCTATACTTAATTACGTAAGCAGGTCGACATTTCTCGGTGACTTCGCGACAGAAATATTTGGCCGGTAATAGCATACGACTCGACGTCGTTTTACATTTTACTGTGAAGTCTGGATTGTGTCAGTCGAGAATGTCTATCAGTTGAAATTACAATTTAATTATTTCCATAGTGCTTGGACATATAATTTAACGAACGTTTCGTATAAAGACAACCACAGTGGGCGACAAATCAGTTTTATCGAAATTTATCTGTAAATGTATTCACTTAAGTGCTTTGAAACTCGAGACAGTTCCAGAAACTGTCGAGTTTCTTGGCTGAAATGTGAATCTGCTGGTAATGATGTTCATATAATTGTTATAATAATGTCATTGAGACGGAGAAATTGATTTGTAAAATTATATCTGGAGTCTGGACTTATTTAACTTTGCAAAAAAAATGTATTTATGCATAATTTATGCATATATGTCTGTATAGAACAAAATCTAGTAGAATATATAATATTGTATATTAATATAAACTGTAGTTGATGTTAAATATCTTAAAGATATTACCTTTGCAAAAAATCTTGTGTAAACTAGAAAGTAATTCATCATTCCATGACAAGGGAGAGATGAGAGGAGAGAGAGAAAGATAGATCTCAAGAGTGAGATGAAGACTTGATGCATAGGACAAAAATAATAAGCAATGTGTATAACGCTGTAAAATAAATGATATAATTTATTACAGAAGATCAATATAATTATAAGCTAAAATTATATGAAAATAGCGTGATAAAATGAGGATGTATAGAGAAATTTTGCAAAATTAAAGCAGCATGCTCGCGTTTTAAAGTAGAATGCACAATGCTGCATTAAAGGCGCTCTTCAAGCATCTTATGGTGGCATTGTGTGATATATAACCGACGTAGACCTTTCGAGAGCCCCGTCACGGTCCTTAGAAGCCAGCGCATAAAACCTTGGTAAATAGAACATAAATTTCTTGCCGGCGATGGGGAGACGTTCAAATAAGAGAGCAACGAACGCGTCGTCGACCAGCCGTCGACGTTATCTTCGCTCGCGCGTAATGTCGGCAAACCTGCGCTCGCATCCCGTCTCGATGCCCGGTACATCCTGGGTACATCCGGGGGATGATAATTCCTAGCAGTCTGGCAAACGATCAACATCGCATGCGCGTTCGACGTATATTTCGTGTAAACTTGTCCGATTCCCGCTGGGGCTGCGACGCGGGCGGAGACAGATAACGCGGCAAAGGATTAGATTGGTACAGGTAGTCAAATAACTGTTCCGACATCTCTCTCAATCCAGGCAATAAGTCATTTGCTATCCGTAAATTGTTTAGAGGTGGAGAAATGTTCTAGCAAGATTAAAAATTGACGCTCTTCACTACACTCGCATACGATCATGTTAAAACTATTCAGGAATTGTTAAACCCAAGAAGAGAAGTAGAATTAATTGTAATATGTTGAAGTTTTATCTAAATTTTTGCTATATCTTGATTCCTAATAAGTTTAACTTCTCCAAATATGATATAGTTAATTCGATATACCTACACGAGAAGTAGGTATTTCTATTAAAAAATTAATAGAGTTTGCAAAGCATTTTGAAGTAAATTAAAGTAATGCGCTTTTGTATTACTAAGACAATTATTAAAGATAATGCAAAAGAAGTTTGGAAGAACAATACAAAATCTTCTATGAAATATCCTGGAAAGGATTAAATAAACTTCTCCAAGATAGTGAATTTATAAATATAATCCCACATAATCGGGCTTCGTAAATGCTCTTAATCGTTAAGTAAAAGTAAGTGACGTAAAAGCATTAGCATCGCAGCGAAAATTGGAATAGTTAATATAGGAACAATATAAATATAACTTAGAAAATTGAATTAATGTAATAGCCTCACAAGTGTTTTCTCCACTTTCTATATGTATATATAGTAATTTATCATTCTCAGCGTTATAAATAAGGTATATGAGTGTAAACATTATTGTAGACTAATTGATGACATTTATTACGCTCACGTTAATATGAAAAGGCCTAAATAGATTGTTGCGGTATACATCAATTGCACTAATTTACGCGTTTCCCTCATTACGATACGCGCGCAACATCGTAACACGGAACATAAGTTCGAAGGAGCGCGTGCAAAGCTGGAACGCGGTAAATGCAGCGCGACATTCTAGCGCGACTGTGAGGAACGGGCGCGCAACTAATTGTCCTGATTTATGCACGTAGCGCGAAACGCTTAAGCAGCAACGGCCGACACCGCAACCACGCGAGGGGAAACGCGATATTCAATTATATGACCAGCTGGCGACCGTCCAATCGTACTTCGGTCGCTTTGATACCATTCGTTCGATCATCGGTCGTGCACGCGGCTCTTCTCCACGCTACGTCGATAAGGGCGGGCTAAGCGCGACCACGCATGAAACTACCCCGTTCCCTTTCACAAGCATAAGCCTGCGGACGCGGAAGCTATACATACCGCTCGTGGTCGATCGATGGTGACCAAACGAGTAGCAAATGTACCTAGCCTTCATATGACTCTCGGATTTTTTTCGACAAATTTACATCTTGCGTCACAAATTATTCGAAAAAGTGGGACAAACAAAATTGTTTAACGCAATCGTTTTTTACCATGTAAAAATAAATTTTAAACAAGTTTGGGTGAACAATGATAATGTTAGATTCAGGCTTTGCATCATTAATTATGTATTTCTTAATCAATATGTCTCGAATCAATTATTGTTAATTCATGTATGTATTTATAACATTTCGTGTTTGAAATACAATTTTGTTATTTTCACTATTCTTGTTTCTTCTTTTACGTTTCCGTATACTTAGTTTACATTTTTGCAAGTTGATAGTTAATGAGAAACTACAGAAAGAACAAAACGTGCAAAAATTAGTAAATCGTATCAAGATGATTCTTTGTTATGCTTATGTATCTTATACTTCTTTTTATTTTTAATCGCAAAAGCAATAGCGGCAAAAACTATTTTAACACAACGAGCAAAACAATAGCTGCGCGAGGTCATAAATCGATCTGGCTAGAAAATGTTGGCGTAATGACCGTGCTATATCTTACGGCCTCGCGTCTCCCTTTTGTGGTTGGACTGCGCAGTTGAGGATGGCAGTTCCATCATTGTCACCTGGGGGGTGGAGGGGGCCGGTTTCAATGTAATGTCATTGCGCGTCTATTTATCATAGAGACGTACATATTTTTCTTTAGGACGTCTGCAGTATCGTGCAGCTTCATGAGCAGGGATTCGATAAAAACTCTGCTAGATTATTTCCGGAATCCTTTAATCTCTTTCCACGCCAGCTCCGCTGAAACCCATCGCTCTCCCATGGGGCGCCATTTCCTTATACCAACAAAGTGCGTTGCAACTTCGGAGTAACATTTCGTGTACTCTATAGCGCTTGCTTTGTGCGCTTTTTATCATTACCGGCTGAATGCGTTCTGTGTAAAATGCAATAAGCTTCAGTAAAAATTTTACATTTGGAATTAAAGACTTTAATCAATTCGAAACATTCTTAAACTCTTTGTATAATTCTCCGAAAAAAAAACAATGATTTTTTTAGAAGAATGCCGATTTTACTTAATATATAAGTAAATTATTAGAGCAATAATTAATAGATATTAACAAATATAATACATTTTTATTGATATCTTTATCTTCGTCAAATAAATAAAAAAATGTATTTTGTAGTAATTTTGTATAATCAAAATGTAAAGAACACATTATACTGATGTCGTATTTTAATATAAAAAAATTCTTTTAAGTGTATAATTACTATAATTGCTGTATCTTCAATATTTATTGTTTAGAATACGCTTCTCTCTAATTGCACGATTAGCGCGTTTATGCGAAAATCATTTAATCCACGATAAACCAGAGGAGGAGCACGTCAGAAGCTTCGATGACATCAAAAGCCCTATGAAAGGAGCGTACCTTATGTACCATGTACGCAGACATGTGCCTTTTCACACCGTGAATTTCTATTATCGGAGATGCTCCGAATTACCGCATACCGGAAAGGATGCAGATTGGTACCAGTCTATTCCCTTTTTCCGCGCCTCTTTACTTGCTCCATGTCCTTCCTAAGCGGCATCCTCTCATTCTCTCAAGCATGAGCCATCAGCTTAGGTACCAAGAGGATATGCGCTTGAAGGATGAAAAAGGAAGATTGAACAAGACCGCGGGAAGAGAGAACGAGAGAGAAAGAGGAGGGGAGAGGGTTGGAAATGTGTAGATGGTTGAGAAGAACGGTGAGAAGCTAAAGTTGACAGCGGAAAAATTGGAAAACGTGGATTAAAGGGGCCTTTTACGTGACGGAAATACCTCCGTTGAGACGATGAGATTCAAGGGCCAAAACGAAAATGGCGGTCCAATTCGGCGATGTTCCGAGAGATCGAAAAACGGCCGGGATATAGTCGACGCGCGAAGCCCCTCGAGGACACCGCGGTCCGCCGGCATCAGTCGCTAATTGGTTCCATCAAAGCACGACGGTGCGGTGGAAAGCCTAGATCGTCGGAGTAATGAAGTATTAATCGAAGTTAGTTGGGCGGGGAATACGCGCGAATGCGATCGCGCGTATTCCCGAAGATGTTCCCGAGGTTGAGACCCGATATGGAAGTCCGAGTTTTACGGTCGACGCGGCAAGTTTCTCATCCTTCTCCGTGGGCCGCTCCACAGGATTAAGCTCCAACGTCAAGCGCATATACAGGGAAGTTGGGCAGCTACCGAGCCGCGGCACAGGCTTCCTTACTTTGCCTAGCTTGGGAAATTTAAAGGTGAACTCGCAGCCCCGGAGCCCTCGAGGGGTGGAGCGAGGAGTCGGCAAAGTTCACCGTCGAAAAAGAAGAGATTTCGACGAGAAACTTCGACTATGAACTCGACCGCCGCGCGGTACGTATAGGTACGCGTATAGCCGGATTATCGATCATCTCTTCATCGATATAATTCTTTCGTGGTTATCCAACGTCCTCGATGGCTCGTGTGCGATAAGTTGGTTATTTCTAATTAATCGAAGTATTACGAGTAAGTTAGTTCAAATGAGCTCTCCTCGCTCGAGTAAATCGAAGTTAATTTCAACATGCAAAGTTCGTTAATGATGCCATCATATTAATCTTCGGCAAAGGCCGAAGAGATGCGTCAGCAGTAAATATAACTTCCTACTTTCTTCATATTTGTCTTAATTAAATTAGGGCTGGGTTTCGATATTCACTGCCAGTACTGAAAATCTATAGTGTGTACGTAAAGTAAATTATAAATTTTCAGTACTGGCAGTGAATATCGAAACCCAGCCTATGTTATAAGATATCTACATACCTATTATAAATCTCCGAATATTATGCTTTTAATAAATAAAAAACTAATAAATTAATATATTTATATAGCTAATAAAATAAGCTAATATATTAATATAGATAATCGCATCTTTTTAATACTTGTTTCTCTTCAATCTTGCATTTAATAATGCGGTATATGAATATCCAGAATTCTAGGGTAAAAAAGTTGTCTTATATAGACAAATATAATTTTCATGTAATTTAATTATTATGAAGTTAATAATATCCTTCAATTACATATCGTTATTTAAGTTGTTAATAATTCAGAAATTTTAAGAATCTCTCTCTTTTTTTTTAAATCTTTTAATATAATTATTGAGATTACAAAATAATATTTAGCGGTAATTATTTTGTTAGGAATGTCAATAAAATTTCTCACGTTCTTATAAAAATCGAGAACTTTCGAAGCTCTGCTGTATTTCTACGAATGTCCGGCAATTGCAATCGTATTCCTGTCGTCGATAAATTTACCACAGCAATAACAAAAATCGTACAGTGTACTTGCGGCAGGAAAATCAATAGCAATCAGTAGCCGCAAGATCAGTGCGACAAGGGCCCGATTCTGATACGCGAACGACAGGTGGGTTTGCGGACGGCGACGAGTTCCAGGCCATTACTACTGCTGAATATTTCAGCAATAGGACGCGACAGCGGGGTGGTTGCCTGAAGGGGCCACCAAGGGAACGGACCACCCCTGCCTCTATTATTTATTACGTTACTCGAAGAGAGGGAGCGAGGCACTCCTCCACTCGTAGCACTGGCCAGATCCTCCTCCCATGCAGTTTCCTTTCCCACCCTGCCTCGGCCCTAGTGCATCATAGCACATTATTCATACGACGAAATTTGAATTATACATTCGATAGGACGTCGCGACGTACGACACCGCCGCGTTTCCAGTCTGAACGTGACGCCACGATGCTAAATACCTTACCCATTGCGACCCACGTTTAAGGAGCAATAACTGGATGACGACTTTGAATGTTGGAATGCAACGTGGTGTTTTACGAAATGTAAATGCTCGCAAACCTGCAATGGATAAGCGCCGTATGCATTAAACGGATAAGCAACATTTAATGTAATTGACCTTTCAGAAATCTAATCTTTGTTTATTAATTTAATTATTACTTGAAAATTGTGGTATATAACTAAAACATTTTCCCTGTACTACAAAAGCGTTATGCTATATTTTGGGAAATATCATAATTATATATTAGTTAAGCGTCGCTATTTTCAAATTACGACATTTTTTCTCACTATAAAATTTCATTTAATAAATCTGGTACCCATAACGTGTTTCTACTACGTTTTATCCCACATTTCAGTATTTGCTGCTTTTAATTTTCTACTGACTCCTTAAAAACCATGAAATTAAAAGTCGATTAAAGAAGTTAAATTAGACTCAACATGAAAAGCCTGATTCTTAACGTATGTCGCAACTTTTTCTATCTTGCCTCCCTTTCATTTATCGATTCGCTGTCTTCTTACGTTATACGAGCGTTATATTCCTTTCCTATCCCTTTCCATCCGACAGAAAATATCGCGAGATTTATTTACAAGTTAACTTCGCGAACAAGTCATATATTAAAAAAAGAGAAACAAGTATTAAAAATATGCGATTGTCTATACGCGAGTGTAAAAAAAAAGAAATATGAATCGTTCCCATATCCCTCGTAAAACGAGTCACGTGCACGTGCGTACCATATATACAATCGGTCGTAACGCGCGCAGTAGTCCAGCGATCCGGAAATTGAATCTGGCAATAGACTGCCTGTGCGAGTAATTTTTCCTCCTGGCTCGTGTTGTGACACCAGCTCTTCAGATATATTTACACGAACGATCTTTTACAGCTATTACTTCAATATATGCATTGCTATTACTGGCAGCATTTTTTCGGCAAATAATTTAGCAATATTAATTAACTGTCGCTCATACAATATGCAATAATAAGCATCAAACATGAAAATTAATTTTCTGTTAAATGTAATTAAAAATTTTTCGTATTAGCAAGTAAGCAAATAAAACAAATGAATTAATTATTTAAATCAGTTGATCAATAACGTAAAAGAACAATATAATAATTAAGGTCATTTTGTAAAGAATTTACAGCGTAATAGATTACGAAAAAGAATAATAACTTTTTTATTCTTCGTTCATTTGATGACTAGCTCGAGATGAAGAGAGTAAAACCATGATAATAAAAAGTACATTAGCACACAGGTAATTATAGTGCGAAGGAGGTAGAATAAGAGAGTAAGAACAGATAACTGTGAAATTCAAGCGCGCAGGTATAACGTATTCTAAAGAAATGTACATCAAAGTACCATTGGGATTCTTCTCTTGGGACGAAAAGTGTGAAAATCCAGAAATACTATTTTACACCTTTAGAAAGGACTCCCTAAGGATACGTAGGGGTTAGTCGACTTTCTTTTACGTGGACGTGGAATTAATCCAAAATTAATCTGAAATTAACCGTTGTATAACCAGCGATTATGCTATTATGTTCTTAAAATGTCGACTTGAAAATACAAGGCTTCTTACTTATGTGAGAAATATTCTAACCAATGTAAAGTAATGAAAATTGATATTTCGAAATACCTGAAAAGATAATGCTTGTTACTAAATTAAACATATCTTAATAAATCAAACTAGAAAAAAGAGTTTCTTATTTTAAAATTAGATTTAATTTAAAAATAATTAAAATTAGATTTAATTTAAAAATAATCAAGTAAAATATCTAAGAATTTGAATTTAAGGATCATGTTTCTTCAGCAGGGTTGTAATTATCAACAAATAAAAATACATTTTTAAATGTAGTTGTTTTATGTATTGTGGAAAATCAGCTCTACCCGCGTGATTAAAATATGTTACTTTTATAGATTGCACCTGAAAATGTACAATGTTACTATTGAATCAAAGTTATTTCAATTATGAGGAGGAAATTGCTTTTTCGCGACACATGATTGTGATATCTCTTAACTAATCGGATTTTTTTATTATTTTCCCTCTTCAGTCTACAATTGGGTGCCAAGTCGTGACGATTAAGCCACTATTTTCTTGGCGGCACGCCCATCGTTTCCTTTGAACTTGCAGCTTTCTAGCACAAAGTGTAACAATTTCGTCTGAAATGTACGTGCTGCGCCGCGCGCAGTAACTTCTTCCACACTGTCAACTGACTTAATAAAAATATCCACTGGTAAAAATACAGAATTTAATCATCGAAATAATTTAATTAAAATTTTAACTTGCAAAAACTAATTAGTTACACGAATGTTTTTGAAAAACAATTATAGAATTATTAATAGCTCTGATTGACCGCGGCAACGAACTTTGTATACTAATGATCTACCACAAATTGCGAATTCTGGAACGGTCGCCTCTGAGCTCACGTTAGCTTTGTTTAAACAGAAAAGATCGCGGTTTAAAAATTCATAGGAAAACAGTCCGTGTGAGCGCACGAATAGCTCGGCTCTCATATCCGCCATAAAACGGATCGCGTGTACCTGTAGGATAGAAAGCATACTTCGACCGCCGGTCACGGTTCATCGTTGATCCGGAAATTGGATCTGCCAATAAACTAGCTGTGCAAATAATTTTTCTTCTTTTTCCCCTGCGCTGGCGTCAATCAGAATCGTTCGCCTACTAGCGCGTGCATTCATGTGCTGAAGATTCACGCTTTCTCATTCTGCGTGTCTCTAGAAACAATTTTCTTCCCCTCATCTCTCGCGATCTCCATGAGAATAAAATAATTCGACGAATTTGTTCAGAGAAGAAGCGATTTAAAATATCTAAATCCACACAATTTTAAAATCACTCGTTAATTTCCAATATTAATATAGAATTATAAATATGACAATTGACGTAAGAAAAAGAATGACTGAAGTAATTTATATGAAAATATTAAAAATAGCGTGGCATCTGAGTAATTAGAGACACGCGAGCTGATATACGCAACTTTCTAAAAGTAAAATTTCTAATAAGTTCTCTCTAAAGTTCTAATAAATATATAGAATAAGATATATCACAATTATGTATCTATATAATTAAGTTTGCAAATGAAAGCATTGTGTTGATTATTGAACGGACAGACACGATAAATTACTTTAAAATCAGCGTAACATTTCTAAATTCTTTTTATGCCTTATTTTTTAATTTAATTATAGTGCAGTCAATTTACTCTGATTTTTATAAAATTGGTTGAATGCTTCTTTATGAAACGCCTGTCGATACTTTGAATTCCAAAGCAATCTATTCTTATTTAACTAGTCCAACATATCTACATGAATCAAGAATAAGAAGAAATATATTATACTATTGTGTGGACATTTCATAATATTATTGCATATGTACTTATACATCAACTGAATGACACTATAACATCTGAACGGAAATAACTTTATTAACTTTGGCGAAGAAAACGGATAATACAGAAGAAGCAACAAGCAAAAATTGTAATATTTATTTTTTTGACGTGATTTATATTAACAATACTACCTGCTTTAATTGATAAATAATAAAGCTAAAACGAAATACAACTAACAATAAATATGTAATCGCTACATATTTATGTAATCACTACTATTATATATATGTTAATGTAAGCAGAAACTAAAGTTTACATTATACATATTGAAAATTTAATTCCATATGTTACATGCAGCAAATTGTAATTGACATAAAAAAAAAGTATATTTTTGAAAGAAAAATAACTTCTTACCGATCAACTTAACTTGAAATAAGAAATTAGTATTTTTTTAGTCTTATCACTAATTACCCAACGGTCTCAATCTAGAACAAAGTTTGCGCTTACGCAGATAATTCCTCTTAAGGAATTATCTACACAAGAAATGTTCTCTCTGTGTTTTTCTTCTCGGCAGGTGCATTCAATCCTTCTAAGTGTTATAGTTCAAGAAACCAGCCTTTAGTTCAAGAAACTTGTGTCAATAGACAGTTCAAAATGAAACGAGCGAAGCGCGAGCTCGACTATTAAACGAGACGGAAGATAAGGAGGGGGAGGGGCCAAAAAAGAAAGAAGAAAAATCACATCCTTACTTTCTGACTTTTGGAAGATGCGCGGAGAGATCGAGCCCTCGTTGTGTCGCGTCTGCAATGAATTACTTCTCATAAAGCAACTCTTTAGTTTCTACTTTTCTAGTGGCTATTCGTCTCTACTCGGGCAACTACGGCGGGTTGCCTTGCGCAAATAACAAATCGCCGCGTTTCTTCCTTCAGTTTTGAAATGTGCCGCCAACGATCAAGAGTTTCGATTTCCCTGGAAGAGACGTCAAATGTCAGCCAAAGAAAAAGGCCAGGCGAGGGAGAAACAGGCGGATGAGTTTCCTTTTATTTTTGCGGGAGACAGAGCGAAAAGATTGAGCTCTTACGTGTCACATGTCACACCCTCGACGAATTACATCTCGTAAAGTAACGTTACCGGCGCGGGTGCCGGCGCCCTCATTCTCATCTTCCATCTCTTGCCGATGTTCCCGGCGACACCCCTCTCTCGGAAAACGCTTCCTTTATTTTGAGGAAACTCGAGCAATAAGGGAACCACAAGAGCTTCAGGTTGCTCCGGGTTTTTACGGGACAGGGACTTAAATGCCGGCTGTGCCGAATTCAACGCCCCTCGCTGTTCCGACGATAATGAAAAAGGACGCTGCTTGCCGCAGAATGCAACGAAATGAAATGTCGCGACTTAGACAAGCGCTACAAATTTCTACAATTCGTTTTTATTAATTTAAATATTTAATTTTGGCATTATGCGATGTTCTTGGATAATAAACATGGGGAATAAAGGCACATTGTCTTGAAATAAAATAAAAATCATGTGCAGCAATGATTATAATTATACAATTAATTTTGAGTATGTATTCTCTTAAAAAAGTTGTAGCACTTTTATTGTGAAATTGTAAAATTATTCAAACGTCAATTATTCGGACAAAAACAATGCACATCTGTCATCGATTATCAAAATTTATAAATATATAAACAGAAATGTAAACAAGATATGATTCAACCAAAATAATATAAATATATAAAAGTATAAGCATACTATTTTAATATAAACTAAAAATTTTTATTTACATATGCAGATATCCCATATTGATTTAGAGGCTCAATATTCAAATAATCAGTGTCGGGTTAATTGTGGCGTTCTATTTTAGCATTTTAGTATATTTTATTATATCGCAAAAAAAAGGGAATTTCCTAAAATAAGCCTATTAATTAGATTTTAATTTTAAATCAATTTCAGATAGATAAAATTTTAATTAAAGTAATTATATTCAATAACTAAAATAATTATCCACTAATTAAAATAATTATTGAAATATTTAACGGTAACGACGAATAATAACATGTAACATAATTTTCTCGAGAAAAAATAGATCCCAAAGTCGTTTAATAATCTTTTATATAACAGCAAAATCCTATTTTAATATAAAATATTGTTTGTTATAAATAATTAAATAGAACTCTGGTGTCCCATTAATTGAAGCAATCACATACGTTTGTTTCTATTCGAACTGATACATATATGATTATGAGAAATTGCATTCCGCCTTGTCATTATGACGGATTAAAATGTACGGGTGGATATAATATTGCTCGCTGTAAAGATCGGTTTAAAATTAGACTGGTGAGATATCTCGAGGACGAAAAACGCACATAATTTTATATCTTCTTTCCTTTGTATTAGTTACCCAAAGAATGGGTAACTATATTTCCGCGTCCGTTTATAGCGCAAAGACTAAGTATAATTCCGTCGCTCCATTAAATTATTTATTTCTTACAAAGAGAAGCAGTACACAGAAAATTAATTTGTGAAATATATACAGCTACCTCTCATTATGCCGTCTAACATTACTGCACTCTGATGTTGTGAATTGAGAGGAAATATAAGATTTTCCTTTGCAAACAAACATTATACATAGCTGCAAACACTATAGTGTCAGAAACTTTCAGTCACATCGCGTGACAACTTTTACTTACTTTGCTATAATAAAGTTTAGCAACGTGAGCAACGTCCATTACGAAATACTTATTTTGCAATATTATCGACCAAAGTCACTTAATTAACAACTGCATACAATAAAAAATAAAATATTAATTTTCTAAAACTATAATTGTTTAAAGATTATCATTGCCATAAAGTTTGTATGTTCGGCATGCATTTCAAATGTTTTGTAAAAACTTTCGATTAAATTACATGTCAAAATTCCACTCCAATTAATTTGAAAATAATTAGAAATTGATTTGTCAAATTTGTGTCAAACTGTATATATGTTTTTCCAATTCCTATATTTTACGCTCCGTATATTGAAAAATAATTTGCTTTAGAGTAAAAGATATTTTTGTAATGGATTGCTGTGTAACAATAACGTGGTGCAAGGAACTTCGCGAATAATTTACTATGACATAGAATCATTCTTTTATGTAAAAATTTACTATCAATTTGGAACACGATAATGCATATCCGGCACGCAAAAATAACGTATTCGAGATGTATGCCGCGACTGGAAACGTACTAATTTGTTTCGAAAGAGAGGACTATTAATTCTTAATTAAGCCGGTACGCAATTGCCGCCCTCTTGGCAGTTCATATCGACTGGCTTCAGCTCATTGAGACGCTGCGTAATATATTGAAACTTGGCCGGACTTCAACTACGAGTGATTGGGACGAGGTAGCAGCGTTATAATAGCAACGGTTGCGTCCTCTCGACCCATTTTGGATCGGTGTGCAAGTAAGCGAGAAAGAGATAGGGAGAGAAGGGGAGAGAGAGAGAGAATTTTGATGGAAACGACGCAGGTACCATTCTACGAACGATAAAAACGCATTGAAATAAAAAAAGGACAGAGCGAACTGTCTGGTTCGTTCGAGGGCGATTGTGCGAATGCCGTGAAGCGTTTATATTTCAAATTTTACAGCGGCATCGCATGACGTTTCGAAAATACAAATTTTGGCCTCTCGCTCGCGCGGTCGACACGCAGGGTTTCTCTCTCCGCTGAAAATCTCGCGCGCACTCACTAAATGTAAATCCATAGAAAAATAATAACGTCGCGTAAACATCTACTCCCCGTACTTTGTGCGAGCAAAAAAAGAGATATAAATGCATTTTGCACATTTGCAGCTACCCGAAGCATTATGCAATTGTGCACGCAAAATCAGCGCGCATATAATGCATCGAGAGTTACTATTCCATTAATAAAAATTTAGGTATTATTACATTTACTTGAAAAAAAAATTATAAAAATTATCAAAAGCTTATGTGTAAGTGTTCCAATTTTCATATATGATTTACTCATATTTTATTATTTTTATTATATGTAACATTCAATGAGCTAGATTACATACATTCTTAAAGAATGAAATTTTCTCAATAAGTTATACCTAATGTACTTTACTATATTAACATGTAAAGAAGCGAATTTCTTCTCAAGGTGATTACTATATTCTCTTATACTTCTGTTATAATTCAGTAAATGCGAATTTTTACAAATTCCAATAATAAAACGCTTCTATAATTGACACGTCGAAAAAATACCGCTCCCGCGAAAAGATACGTTTTTTTGTGATGATTCACAGAGTTGTTTGCGCCTCAAATATCTCGAAATATCTTTGATATCCAAATACTGATATCCGTGAAGTGACGTGTGTTGCAATCGGTTTGATATCAGTACTGCAGTTCACATGCACTTTTATCGGCTTGCACACGAACCGCAAACGCGATTCACGCTCGTACACTTGCGAGAAGTTCTGTTAGAGACGGCCACATGAGGTAAACGCCTTTCTGTCGAACGACACTGGAACGTTGAGATCGGGGGAATTTCTATTTTCTTCAGTTCTAGCGTTGGTTGCACCGCGCGTGTCTTTACGAGGTCTGTCGATGGAAAAAGGAAGCGGTCGGCAGAATTAAAATGCTACCGATTCTCATGAAACGGTGAAGGTGAAAAAATTAGTTTTACACAGCCATTTTTACACGAGATGCACCGCGTGTTCAACGTCGATGCGATTTGCAAATCTGCCAAAAATATAATAATTCTATATATATTTCATATAAAATATAGTAATTCCAATTTTTACAAGTGAAAAACCGGAATACAGTGTCGTATCACGTTTCATCATAAAAAAATTTATTCTGTAAAAGATGTCCTATATGCCATCACCACTTACTTTATTTGTATTCCCTGATTGATCAACAAAATTCAATTTTATTTTATTGAAAAAATTGTCTTGTTTAATATTTTTTAAAAGTATTAGAATAAACTAATAAAAGAACTAATAAAATTAGAATTTTGACATATGTGTCGTTTTTACAATGTGAATGTGACATAAAATATACTCTCAGAAAAATTATATACTAGCTCTTACTAGATTTTTTGTAGAAGATTAATTCAGAGTAAAAGTACTTAAAAAAGACGTTGAAAGCATATCTTAAAAGATTTGGATGTGTCTCATGTTTACGTTAAAGTGGTAATTTGACACTTGGCCACTCAGTGCCATGCTGTTTGAAGGTAAGAAGGAGGAATATATATCTCGCAGATTCTAAAGTCTAAACATATTCTACGCGAAAGAGCGGAAGGGAGAGTAGGCGAGGACAAAACGAAGACTCCTCAACGTGGCCGTGTTACGCGTTTCTCGCATTTCGAGTGAGTCACCTGCGGTGTCTCTCGTCTAAAATAGTAAGGCTAACTGCATAATAAATATAATAATGCGTTGGGTGCACTCCCGTGTTCTTACAATTATAAACAACCAAACTATTGTGTGAAGATGTTGACTCTATTAAAAATTGTTACAGTTTGGTCTTGCGTAAGAGAAATATTCATGCCAAGTCAATATAATTATCAAACAATAATGAATTAAGAATACACAGAGATTAAAATACATTGTACACGTCTCAGAAGAAAAGAGAGTGCCAAATGTGTTTAAAACGATAAAATAGAAATTTGAGGAATGCCAGGCAATTTATGCGTGCGAAATACTTTAACACCATTTCTGAACAAGTGGATGGCGTTCAATGTAGTGTAGAAAGCAAACGAGAACTAAGAAAGAGAGAAATATTTGAAGTGGAGAGAATTTCAGGTAGAATATAAAATACAGTATAATGATAAGACAATATTGGTAATATTTTATCTAAAAACAATATATCTTATCGTTAGATAAAAATGCTATAATAAGGAATATATCAGAAATATTTTGCATTCGCTTCAGTTTATCGTTAACTTCGGAATGTAACTTTACTTGCCATGTTAAAGTAACCGTAAAAATTTACGTGCATACCATTTCTCTTCATTGGCACTTTATTGGAATTTTATTCCGGTCGGAAATACAACAGTAAACGACGTCGATCCGGTCGGACTGTGACATTAAGCTGCTTCTATTCTCTATTCCATGTGCAAATGAATGCAAATACGAAGGAAGCGGTCGCGCGAGCTTGTCCAACCGGAGCTATACTTGGCCGTATCTCCAAAATACCAACTTCAAAAGTTACAGATATTGGAAATGTTTCAAATTGCCACAAAATCCTGAATAAGTTTATATTCGCTTTTGCATATAGAGTGCACTTTCATCATATTAAATCTTAATAAGATTGCTTGATTACTTTAATTTTTAGAAAACTAGACACCACAGACGCGCGCTTCGCGCGCGCTATTTAGCCTTGACACACACAATACACACAACTGTCAAAATGTACAATGACAACCACTCACGAAGTAAGCACAATGAAGTAACCAATTGGCATCGCGGAAAAGAGGCAACAATATTTCGATAGATTCGAGTATCTATTTAACATGCCTTTTTTTAGAAATGATTCTTGTATAATGAAAACTTCATTGAAAGTCATTATTATCATTTTCTAATTTTTCAAAATTAAATGCTTATAATTTAATCCTCATTAATTTTTGTTAAATATGTATATCCAATTGGTTTAAACTCAAAGTAGAAATAGAATACCTTTCATGGTAAAATATTAGTTAGCACGTTTTTTTTACAAAAATCTGAAATATACAAACACTTTAGATATACAATTACAAATCTTTGTATGATTGACAGAAAGTGCGCTTTCAAAACATTCGAAACATTCCATGCACAGAAAGTAATTAACAAACTCTCCACCATCACTTGCGGAAATATCGAATTCAATATTTATTATATTTTTGTTGCAGTCGTTATTCGAGCCATCGGACACTACGATCGCGGGATGATATATGGCAGAGGAATAAAAAACGGAGCGATAAAAATGTGCAATGCAATATCAACGTCGCCGTATGAATTATATGACTCTCTATGACGCGTATATCATACTATTCACTCATTCGGTGAATCTTGTATAATTCTATATACCTTTTTTTCTCACGTTATTAAACGAATGCCTATTTACTGAGTTTATACGCGTCGCATATTTTCCAGTTGGTTGGTACAATGCATTTTAATGAAACAGATCTCACCGACAGTTTCTGATAGTCGGTTATTTTAAATTATTTCAAGACCGAGGCAATTTTTGCAAAACAGCGCTGACACATCGCCAATCAAAATTAAAAATCGCCTCGTCTGCCTATCACGTTAACGCTTGTAAATTAGAGTAAATATATGTTACGAATTTAAATAAACTATTACAATCATTATTTATCTTACACTCTAAAAATGGTTTATCATAAGTGTTTAAAAATTCAAACACAATGTTTGAAAATTCAAACACTTTCGTGTCGCCCTTTTCTAGATGTTTATAAATGTTTGGTTTTTGGTTGGTGTTTGATATATCACACGCGTAGAGCTCTACGGCGTTTGATATATCATATGCGTAGAACATTACGCGTGTGATATATCAAATACCAACCAAAAACCAAACATTATAAACATCTTGAAAAGGGCGACACGAAAGTGTTTAAATTTCAAACACTTAATTTTTAGTGTACGCGCGAAAATCGCGTATTTAAAAATATATAGCTTTTTAATTGCCTTTTTTAAGATGTTGTATAGTATTATGATTAAACGCAAAAAAATTTTTAAATTTAAAATAAATTTATATACTGTTATATTTTATATAACGAGAAAGCGTACTTCGAAAAAGGATATAAAGCTTTTGCACTAAACGCAGGAAGCATTTTAACATGCAGTGCAAAATTTAGTCAACAGTATGTTGCATTAAATACAAAAAACTTTAAATTCATGTTCCGTACTTTCAAGCGCTATTGTTATAAAGTAATATTGCAGTTACAAAGTAATTCCTTTTTATAGTGTTGCTTTAGAGAACGAGGCATCGTCATCGCCACAGGCCGTCGCTACGATTGTATTATTGCCGATCATAAAACGTCGATACCAGAGCGTACTTCACAGGTATAAAACAACGCGCGAACTGTCGCGGATGGGAAAACGTAACATGAAAGTTTTACTTTACTTCTCGCCTGCACGTCCCCATCCGCTTTCCCATCTTGCATTCTCGACACGTTGGTTGAAAGAGGGGTTAGCGCCTCTTGACTGGACTATTAAATCCCTCCTGACGTTACAAAACTGTCAACCCCTGTTCGTCAGACACGTCCACCCTCTTTTCCAATGCGATGACACCGGAGGCGCGACGAGGAAGGGAGAGCGAATCGCTCGTTAATGTCATAAGATCATTATCTTGTCGCGTTAACGAATTTCAAGCAGTTATACATTCTCAAAGAATGGCTGCTGTCGTAATTGGCTGTCAAATGTAACTCTTCTTGGTAGAAATTATCCTTGTTGCCAAAAGTTTCAATAAAAATTTACTTAAAAAAAATAAGGCAAATCAAAGAGAAATAATCATGTATCAAAAATTCATCAACATTAAATATCTCTTTTAATGATAAAACTTTAAATTACAGATTTAAATCAACTTATATTAGAAATAATTATAATACATATAATTGTCTAAAAAGTGTGATATATTGATTTTTAAAAAAATATTATATAAAATGTATTTACATCTTTTTATTTTAAGCTTTTTATTTTACTGTATGCTAAAAATTCGCCAAAATCAAAGAAAGATAGTTTGAATATGTTTTCGTATATGACAGTTACTAAAGGATATTGGCAAACTAATGTAATGGTATAGGTATGTATTTTCTACATGTGTGCGCAATTCAATCAAGAAAGCACTCAACCTCGTCGCTCTGATTCGATTGTGATACGCTCGCAATGAGATAGTGCCACCAAAAGCAGTCTTGTTCATAAATTCATGTAGCCCATATTATTATCGTTACTAAGCATTAATAGTTTTATACATTAATGACATTTGCAGCAAGAGTAAAAAAGAACAGCTCTCGATTAACTTTGTTCAAATAAGCGGAGCTCAGTCTTTGATTCCATTAACGCGAACGTTACTTTAATTGTTTAATTGCATCCTGCTAATTATATAAGTGCTTGTCATTAGCGTTCAACGATCTTCCCAAGTGCCATGTGTACTTAGGCAAAGGCCACTACCTCGGTGGATGCTCAAGATGCAATTATATATATTACCAGAAAGTTTGAGAGATGCAATAATTCGCAGCACATTGCATTCCAATTGATGAGCTTGATGAAGAGCTAATGGTCTTGAATCACGGTGAAATTAGAGATATTTACGTTAACCGCCGTATTTATTTACGACTTTCATATATATTATTATTATTAATCATTCAACTATGAGCCTGTGGATAATATTCCACACCACGATTAATAAAACTTACAAACTGCAATATGAAGGCAATAGCAATAACAAATAAGAAAAGTTAATCAATAAACAGTTTAAACAGTTATTACAAAACTGCATGCGCGATAAAAAAGTTTTACTACATAAATGGCTATTATACGCAATTATAACAATTTAATAATTTAGTGCGATTCTATTGATGCAAATATACATGTCTATATAAGGCTTCTTTGTGAAATAAGTGATTTATTCTCCTTGCTTTATGCTTGCTCCAATGCACATTAACGTAAAATTTAAATATATTATTGTAAGAAATGGGAGGAATGTTGAATCGGTCGTATATTTTCATTGCTCATTAAGGTGCGCCTACATCTATCGTAACGCTGCGATCGTGGTCGTAAGCAAAGAAGCTCTTGTAAACAATATATCTATGTTAATATATCTATAAACACACTTTTCTTCGCACGTCGAGAAGGCTGACAGATTAGGTTACTGTTGTAACGCTGGACAAGCGTTGTAATCGTCAGAGTTCAAGTGTAATCAACTCATTGATGAGGTTACGATAACTGTCACGACGAGCATTGCGATCGTCGTAAGTGGTCGTAAGGAGCTTACGATAATCATTTACGATAGATGTAGGCGCACCTTTACAGATATATCTGTATTGTTATCGCGACTGTTTCGTGTCGTATACCTGATATCATTATTTTACTCTTTTTCTCTTTTTCTGCGTGCTTCTTTTTCTTTTTGGCATATGGATCGATGTACTCGTTATCAATAAAATTCGATTCTGTCTTTCAATTTCACATAGTGGCAATTTGCGTGATCAATAAAAATGTCTATTAGATATGATAACATATCCTTACAGACGACCCCCTATTCGCTTGATGTGTGTGTATGTGTACTTATTATAGTTTATTATGTGTATTTATTACAGCTTATTATGCATTAGAAGACGCATATATACATCAGAAATTCTTTTGATGGCCGTACTTCACAAAATAGTTCAGAAATAGTTTTTGACTAGTTTTGAAACAACTTTTACTTAACAACAATTTGATTGTCCATTACACTCTGCAACATTATAGATAAAGAAAAATAAATCTCTGAAACAGTTCTTTATATCTTTACAGTTTCATATCCAGTTTCATATTCATTTTGAGGGAATAAAAAGTGGAGTTATATTTTCATTTAGCTGATTTCAAATATCTATATATCTAAAATAAATTTTCGCAATACGCGACAAGTTAATTTGCATATATAAATGTTAGATTTGCATTTGCATAAAAAAGACTGGAACAATTCCATCCTATTTCGTATTTTCTTGGCAAACGGATGTATTAATTATAATAGCACGATGCTTAATTCGACAGCTGTGTACTTTTGATCTGTGACAACGTTTGACGTGCGACCAAGTCGATTGCTCTTGCCATCCAATTGGCGTGACAGTATTTTTCCGGCTTTCATGTATGAGCTTCCAATCAAACAATCCTCGTATGCGTACCGCCCATTGTTTTTGAAATTTTTCTGTCGCTTTTAACGAATGGCCAGTTAGTCCAGCAGATAAAATAGAAGCACGTACGTGGATGAGCTTGATAAAACTAATGATTTACGGAGCACGGGCGAGATCACGCTTTCCCTCTTATTTTCATTTAACGGCAAAAATAATAGACTTGAATGCAAAATAAAACACAGCACATGGTTACTAAATCCCTTAGCGTTGATTAAACTTTAAACAGAAGTTGTGTGAAAAAAAATCTTTATATTTTTACTCACTCATTTACACGATACTTGAAAATCTCGTCCTTGTATAAATGGTATTCGAGATAAAGTAACTTACCTGCAACATAAAAACAATATAGTGATATTATGTGACAAACAAATAGAAAATAAATACACTTAGTGAATAAAAGTAAAAAGTAAGAAAGATTTTAAGGCTCCTGCTTACTCGCCTCTTCTATCCTTGTTTGATGACGTCAGAAGCAAGAAATCGCATGCTAAAAATTCTTGCGGTTTTATGTTGAAGTTAAAAGATATAGATATTCATAAAACGCAAATTTTGTAATTGATTCAGCACATCTGTAAAATATACCAAACACTTTATTTTGACTTTAATAATTACTAAATAGTCGTAAAATTAATGTGACACGCAATCTACCTTTTCAACCGGTCTTCTTTTATTTTTCATTTTACAGCTATTTATTGATTATCAAAGCCAAAAAGGAAAGTATGTATTCGGTATATATTTGACAAATATGCTGAATCAATTACAATTGCATTTTATGGATATATCTTTTTATTTCAATGTAAAACCGCAAGAATTTTTAGTATGCGATTTCTCGCTTATGACGTCATCAAACAAGGACAGAAGAAGCGAGTAAGCAGGAGCCTCAATTGTAATTAATGCTAGAGACTAGAGAGTTAATCATATTGCTTAACTAATTATTTATTGATGCGATTAGTTTAGTATTCCCAAAATTACAACGCCGAGGAGAATCAAATATCATCTTATTTGCAATATCCAATTGGATATGCAAATGATGGTACTTGATCTTTTCATTATTGTAGCATAGGAGCCGCGATGTTTCCGCAAACCATCATTTTCTAAGTAAAACAATAAGCTTTTTTCCTCCTTCGTTTCTACCGCGCAAGGGGATTTGTACAGCACTGTCATATCGAATTCGCGTGCCTGCCGCTCATGAAGGCCGCTCAATCCGCCTATGGAAGTGCTCTCGACGTTTCATGGGCAAACGTAGCGACTATGTGGCATGGCAGAATTAGGGGACTAAGGTAGCAATCGCGGATTTTTATAGCCCTATCGACTCACCATGCCACGAAAGTATCCAAAGAGACTAATTTGCGGTTTCTCGAATTGCATGTCAGCGAGCTCTTTTCGCTAGGGCGAACGTTCTTGCTGCAGGCGAGTTTAGAATGACGGATCTTTCCTAGTTTGAAGATCGTAGTCTCGAGATAAAGAGAGAGAGTTCGTATAACAAAAAATCTCTAAAATATAATTAAATCTTTGCAAGCTTTAAGTGTAAAAGTTGATATAGAGATTCATCCAACTAAAACCAATGTATCTCCAAAAATCTATGGAATTAAAATTTTGTGGATGATAGAAACTGGAAAAACAAAAGTTTATAGAATTGTGACATAAAAAAATTTACACAACGATTACAAATTCACGACTGTTAACAGTCGAAGAAGAATTAAAAATTAAGAAACAAACTGAGAAAAAATTGATGCCTAATAGAATTTTCGTTCAACAAAAATTCTATTAGGCATCAATTTTTTCTCAGTTTGTTTCTTAATTCTTCAAGTAAATCGAAATCAATTCGAGGCTCTGACAAGTCATATCTATATTGCGAAAGATCCACCTATGTCAGATAATTTCAGCGCTTTTTAATTAACGTGCGACTGAAACGATGGAGTGTACAATGCTCCGAAATGTTCGAAGTATCGGCTCATTGCCGAAGAGCCACGGAGAACCGTGGACGGAGCAAAAGTACAGCGAGCAATAATGACAAACAGGATGAAAGGCAGAGGCAAAGGATCGTAGGACATCGCGTGCTTTCAGGCCGAGGGTGAGGAAGAATGGAAGGTGCAGACAATATGGCGTATATCAGCAAACACCGAGTCGCTGAAAGAGAACCGGAGAGTGCGGTCGTGTTCTCTTGCTCCTGTACATTGCTCCACGTTTATGCTCTCCGTTTTCCTATGTTGTCCTCTCTCATCCTCTCATTTCACCCCCTCTCTCTTTCTTCCTCTCCCAACGTCTCTGGATTCCTCACCGAGGCTTTGTTACGTTATTTATTCGTTTAATTAACTCTCCATCCTCCCCCTGCTCGCTCTTTGCAGATTTTAACACCGGCGAGACACGCGACACTGTCTGCCAGGATTAAATCCGGTCACGATTCATTTGTGACGTTGCGATAGAGGAAAAGACGCACGCTCGTCTGTTGGAATGTTTATTTATTAAAAACGCTGCAACCGGTGCAATTTTGTCTGGCGCTGTAACTCTCGCGGCAATTTCCCTAATTGTTTTTTCTTGTAAGTTCTTTCAGTTTCTTCGTGTTTTGTTTAATGGATAAAGCATGTTCAATATAATGCAAATTAATAAGTGCATTCGAAACGTCTAATAAGTATGTCAAATTAGTGTTTTAATTGATAACATTATTTTTTTCTGAAAATAATGGAGTAATTATCACAAAAAATATTTATGTAAAGTGTCAAACTATAAATACAGATATGTTCATGTAAAATAAAGACTTTATTCTCATATTTTCTTATTCAATGTTATATTTATAGTTAAATATTATCGCCTGCATATAATTATGTTCAACGAAATGGAGCACAGCAATTATATTTAATACAATCATTGTCGATAATTATGCCTAAAGGTATTTAGTATTTTTCCTAGCTATTTTTCCTGTTTTTTTAATTGTAAAAAAATATATAATTATAGCATAATTAAAGTAATGATTTATTTTCTGTTAAATCTAGATCGCCAGCAAGTTGAAAAGAATTGTTCAATGAAATCGCCATGGTCCTCTATTACTTTTCACCCGCTTGCCGCATCGTTGGCGCCAGAGGTGACGATTAACCCGAAGTAAACAACCGCCCAATAACATGCTAATGCGAACGGGTTCCCGGATTGAGCGTAGGTGGAGTCGATGTCAGTGGATAGGGTAGGATTCGAAGGGACCCTAGGTGGGGGTTGGAAGGGCAGAATCGAAGGTAGAATTTGATACTACCGCGGTCTGCGACCCAACCACGTTATTAGCCCATCGAATAAATTTCACGCCAATACTCACGAAACGTGCCGCCGGTTAGGAACAGACCGTTCACGTATGATATTTCAAGAAATATCGCACTCCACCGCACAGAAGTATTGATCTCATATTATTGAATGGAAAATATATTATAAAACGGTTACAAAATCAATAATATACTGTACAATGTACTATTTGATCCGAATCAGAATGGACTTTATGACAAAAATTTGAAAAAGGTATTTAACTTAATTGTCAAAATTAAGTTTTGACAAATTAAATTTAAGAAGTATAAATAAGTTGTACTAAAATGTTATTTCTTAATTAATCGTATGTATAACATCTAACGTACTCTTTTATTACAAATTCAATTAGAAGATCTATTACCAAGATATTTAAAATGTAGGTACATTTTCTTTTCAATTTGGGAAAAATAATTATCTGTATTATCAAAAAAGAAAATTATACTTTTTTAATATAAAAAATTATAACTTTGTTCCTAATTGTTGTATTTAACAATTATATATCATTTAATTTTTTTTATAAATGTTTTAATTTGTATACACAATTGATATTACAATAAACTACCTGTTTCTATCTACGTATGTATACAATTAAATAGAAGTTTTAAAATTTTGTTAACTACACACATAATACACATTAATCATTTTTAATGTCTACATTGCATATCACAAGAAGAACGATTAAATTAATCTTTGTCCAGCTTTATTATTGGTCGAAGCATCGTATTTGTGAGTTATCGTAAAATCTGCTACGGCTTCGTAAAGAACGGCGAGTGAGATGGAAGCGAATCGAAGAGATCTAATAGCGCAGCTTCAAGAAATACTTCCTAACTGGATTACAGACATTCCTCTATGTTTCTCATCGAATCAACCGATATACAGTAAGACACCTGGCAGTTAAGGAAAATGAAAAATTACTTCGTAACTTAGTTTTCGCTAAGTGGTCGGAGTGGACTTTCGTGTAGCTGCTTTCTGTAGGAAGACGGATCTAAAACAAAAGGATAAGTTCTAGAAAATACCAAACCATGAAGTGCCTCTTTTCTGGAGCCAGTTGCTTATCTCGACCAAGGAATAAAAGAAGCATCAACAAATTGGTTTATTTTATCCTGTTTAATTTTTGATTATTATAGACTCGAATTATTTCCAGTTATCAAATAAATACAGAGTAGATATGCAAAATAAATAAATATGCAAATAGCGTGTCTTCCATGCTAAATTAATAAAAAGTTAAATAATGCATACAATAAATTCTATTAAAAATAAATCGATTTCTTCGTAATTATGTCAACCGTAACGTTTTCTGGGTTAACGTTGCGAGTAAATAATATGTATGGCAAAGATGTAATCGGAAAATATTACTCGTACGAACCGATTATTCACGATTACGTTAATGACGTGTTATATCATTACAAGAACGTGAATAACTCGATAGGTCGGAAAGCTTGCGATCCGATCGATCATTCTCGTGTTGCGTGGGCATATCGCTAATCGAGATAAATTACGCGATAGTCATTATCACCAGACCTCGTTTAACTTGACCAGTGATATTTCGGGAAACCTTCATTTCAAATAAAATTCGAATGTCCTTTCAATAATTCAATACAGCAAATTAAATTGTGTTACATGCGACGCGACGTGATAAATCATAAAAAAACACACAAAGCTTGACAGATCAATACATGCAAACCACCCTAAACCCACGATTCTCTTCTCAACTGCACGTATTAAAAATTGAATAAAAAATAGAATAAAAATTTCAATATCGAGACTTTATTAATTATTAAATAATTTAATATTTAATAAATTAAGATGCACACTTCGCACAAGTGTGAGAAACTAGCTTAATTTTCTCTAGATTTCACTCAGCTGAACTTAGCTTTATATAACCGAAATTCTACGCATCTATATAAAGTCAAGTTGCAAAAATATTTGTAAATTTGAACTTACTATCGATTTTCCCTAAGAGAGCATTGATTCTAAAGCCTAGTCGAGAAGTCCGAATTATCTAGAATTAAATTCGTGTAAATTAGATATGGCCTAATTTCGTGGCGGATAGATTACATCAAGAGCGGACGTTGAAGTAGGCGATAAGAATCCTTTCGTGCAAGCGGGTATTATTCCCAAATGGAAAAAGGGTGGGTGAACTGCGAACCGATCGATCGCGGGAGGAATCGCGTGTCCTGGGAATCAAGTTCAAGCACTCTCTGAGCGATTTAACAGGCGGCTCTGCAGTTGCCGAACTCGCGGCGTAACGCCGGCGTAACGATGGTGCCGAATGACTCTCGTCGGTCCGCGTGCGTTCGCCCCCGCGGGATAAAATGCGAGCACGCGGCGCAACGTTCTCTAGAATCACGGTAATTGTTACGGAGGTCAAGGGCTCGGGTCGCGGGAATAATTTACGAGTGCTACGACTGCGGGAACTGCAGGCGTGCACTTTAATTTTACACGAGATCGATAGTACGTGTCGGCACGTGTTTACGGTACGTACGACCACGTACGTGCGCCGTCTCGACGTACGTTACATATGCCCTTATCCTTTATTCATATGGCTCCCGTAGCGTGTAAAGTCCTAATCGTCAAAGAGAAACGAGAACGCGCGCGCGGAGGCAGGGGGGCCGTTTCTCCGATACGATGAAACGCCACTCGATTGGGCAACGAGGCGATAGGAACCGAGACAATAAAATCGTATTAGAACGCCTCACTCCGCGAATACCAGTTATCCTTATCTCATTACACGTGACACTCCGCCTTCGCTTATCTTCATCGTCACAAAAATGAGGCCATAATCCGCGATAATTCACCCAGGAAATCTATCGATTAAATGTACGTGCGCAAACATATATGTTCGATCAATACGTCCCGCGTAATATTTATAATTAACTTATATTTAATAAATATTCTTGGATATAAATACAAAAATAATCTGTAACATCTAAATCTCAATACATATCCATACATGCACTTATTGTTCTTCAACGCATATAATATCATCAAATAATTCTAGGCAGCTACTTCCTAATTTTAAAAAATCATATCTATAATTCCACATTACCTTTTTAAATCGTTACGTATAATATTGTTTTCATCATTAGTTTCCCTCAGAAAGATGCATCGATATAACGGCTTTTTTCAAAGAAATTGTTCGCACCTGTGCATCACGATCGAACCACCGCACCGCGCTGTAATTTATGCGTAGCTAATTGTGTCTCTCGCATAGTGGAGCTTCCGTTTCCCTCGTATAGCGACACGGGGAGAGATACCCATTGATACTTTATACCCGGCGATATAGAACGTCGCGGCAGTGGGGTGAATGCCGCTCGATTATAACAACCCTTTTACAAAGAGGCTCCTTGTTCGTTTGCAAAGGAACTGTCGTTGTAAACAACAACGCCGAGCTTGGGAACACGAGACGGAGTTGCCGACGACAAACGCGACGGAGAAGTAGGTCGCTAGGACGAGTAACTTTTCCTTTCAACCACCGCAGACCTGCTTGCTTCATCCTCGCGAACGCGTTTTACTATTCGAGCGATTCCTAGCACGAACGCGGCGTTGATAATGAATCGAGGCAATGCGAAACGCGGCGGCATCGACGGCTGTTACAACAACCAAATTCTATCACGTTGCGAATTTGTACATTGTCGTTCCGCGAGTTTGCCAATGCATTTACGCTTATCGCGTAAATAGAACGCTCGAATGTACGGTAAACACACAGTTGCGTTTTCCTTCAACAATTATAAATATTGCGTAGAAAACTTGAAACAATGTTTTTGCATAAATTTTAACAAGTTCGACAAATTTACATTTAAACAATGTATTAATAATGCATTATTATGATTCGCGTTTTAAAAAGTTAATATGTTTTTGTTTTACGCAAAACACCTACATTTTTCCCAACACTTGTCCTTTTCAGAAATAATGTACTTATATTGGTAAATTTGCAACAATTTTATGCTACTTTGAAAAATTTTCAATGCTTGCAGCAATTCTCTTTTAATAAAATATGTATATATAGCAGCATTGGTTTTAATAATTATATAATTAATTAAAAATTTTTAAATTGTATTTTGATTTTATTGCTACGAAATGATTTTATTGTCTTATCTCCTTTTGCGATTAGTCTCCACTTATTGTTATCCTCATACTCTATTGTTGATATAAAAATATTTACATAGAATTATTAAACGTTTTGTAATATAATTACATCACTTGATTTGAATTATATATGCGTCATCGTCATATATGTATAACTCAATGACACGAGCAGGTGACAGTTTTAATTAAAATTTAATTAGCACTGCATAACAACGTTTGTATAACAGGACGTGTAATTTTGTTTCTATAATTAATAAAAGTACACGTTTCCCTTTAACATGAGCGCATTGACAACCAACATGCATTGTAGAACAAAAGAAACAATAAATACATACGAATAGGTCAGCAGAAAGTTCGCAGCTTATACGTTCTCGGACTCATAAACTTTTCGCGGCGGAATCGTTTCGATCAATTATTCGTTACTGTTCTGACCCTTAACTTTGTTAATCTTGGTTTCTATTGTAAAATGAATACGTTCTATTTTACACGTAAGAGATTCACATATAGTTTCGTGATTTAATATATTGTTGCTTAATCCAAGCTGTGATTAAGATTATTTAGTATCATATACGTAAACTCGGAAGAAACAATAAAGACATTACATATTGCAACACAAGAGCTACCGATAAATCTTCTCTCTTAATTCTTATTTATTTTTAATATTCTTCCACAGATTATGCCGATCTAATAAAAACTCTCAAAGTATTCCTGTATTGTTTATATTTATGTGAAAATGATTGAAGAAAATCTTAGATTATTTTATTGACGAAGAGAGACCCAAAACAGATAAAAATTGGATATCTTATTTGCGCGACGAACAAGAAAAAGTAAGATTAATTTATGGTTCGATTTTATGTCATTGCAATGGCAAGGAGGATGACAATAGGTTAGCATTAGCACAATAGAATACGTTACGAGTCGTATTACTACGCGCATAACCGGAATGGATACTTATATCCATCAGTGGTTACGCTTACTTCGCGGTCGGTTTATAGATCCGACAAATTACATCGTTGCAAATCGCACCCTCGCGACCACCACCTTCCGCGCACCTATCTCCGTGCCTCGTGCTCTCACTCTTTCACGATTCTGTACTACTGGCGCGTTGGCAGCCGGGGAGGCTAAAAAGATTACCGTCGACAGATTACCGGATGTTAAAAGCGTTCCCGCGGACGAACCACCCTGTCGGAAGCTCGCGGATTAGCGAACAAAGTAACGACTCCGTTATCCGCTTAAATAGATTCGTTGATAAAATTTCGCCTTCCTCCGTGGTGAATTTGATCGGTTCGCCGCACCGACGCGGACGGCGAGATGCGATGGAGCAGGGATTGAATTATGATGAATAAATATCCGGTAAATGCACATTTGTAGCACGAGCATCTGGGGTGAGGGGATAACAGCTTGTCACTGAAAGCATGAATAGTGACACGAGAGGCTACATAAGATTCAATCTCTGGAAAGTACCCTTCTAAACTAACATTAGAAGATTAGATCAAATGTGTCAAACATCGATTCAACGATTTCAAAATTATTAAATATAAATTATTCAAAGAAATCAACTTGTCAAGATATTGTCAAAAATACATTTCAGTTTGTAAAAATATAATTTAAACAAATTACTAGTTCAAAATTCAATTATAGTTTAAATAAACATTGGGTACACATAATAACATTAAATTTTAGCAACACGTAGAATTATTGATGGAAATATTATTGATGGATTACTAGTAGAATTTCAACAAGGTTTCTTTTAAATCAAAGATACTAAATCCTGCATTCTAAAAAGTTATATAATAATATAATAATCAAATAATAGTTTATTAATTCATTGATGATTCATTATTGCAACATGTTTAAAATTCGCTCTAACAGAATTCTATTATGAAGTAACCATCACGTATTTTTTTTAGCTCAATAGCGTATTCTTACATTCTACGCTTTCGGACGTGCCGTTTCGATCGTTGCATGGTAGAAACGAGAAAAAAGGGAGAAAAACTGCAAGACAATGCCGTCAGCTCAAAAAGAGAAGGAATAGCTGGAGCGTGTCGGATATTATTGTCGTGGGTGTAAGTGGGGTGGGAATGCCGAGGGTGGGCCGGAAAGAAGGTAGGAGCGCGACGAGCAGACGCACGCGGAGGAGAGTCGTCGGTCGCACATGCACCGCGACGGCGACGACGATACAATTTGGAGCTTTGCACCGGAGGCATGTGACAATATCACGGCTACGTGCTACGTGCCTCATAGGCGACGCCATGCTTGGGAACTGCTTACGCCTTCGAGGAGAACGCGTAACCACCGACACGAGTAGGACGGCCCAGCATCTGCACACGTGCCAAGGTGAGAGGGTGGATGGGGTTGGGTGGTCTGGCCGGATGCGCGTACGGATGCTAAGGAAAAGGGAGACGCGGCGTATCCTGAAGTGGTGGATAGGCGCGTGCTCGGCAGGATTTTCTGTATTTGGATTTGTCGGATTTGTCAGAGATTTTTCTCAGACGATGCCTCCCACCCTCCTTTCCTTCTCCAGACTGCTACTAGCACTCGAGATCGCCTCTTCACCCTCCCCCCACCGCCCCGAATCCTTATGTCTCTCATTCGTACGCTCGCCAGAAGTGCATGCCGAGCACTTTTGAAAAGATTTAGCGGAATTTTGTGTTGACAAGCTCCTTCCGGAATAAATAAATTGAAGGATGAAAATGTCAAATCTGGAGCTTTCGCGATATCTAAAGATATCTCAATTCGTATTTTAACAAATCCCGTAAAAGAAAGCACATACCTATATTTATTATTATAATATTTCTAATAAAAATTATTGCAATCCCATAGGCAACAATAAAGCCTGTATTCTTTATTATTAACATTTATAAAGAAAGACCTTCCATCGCAAGATTGATATTTGATATAATTATAAATATATTATGTTTTTATTTTTCTTTCTTCTCTCTTCAGCATCCATTATGTTTGTAAAAGTAAATTAAGTCTATAGGTTGATTGTACTTCTTATTTATTGTTTTTCAAAGAAAAGATAGTAATATCGGTTTTATTTTATCGCATCAGAAGACGAAAGCTCCAAGTTTCAGACGTGTGTTATCTGTTTCATCTTTCTTTCGCTATCCGAGGAACGATCGCGTTCGTCGCTAAAACGTTTGTCAGTACGAGAGACGCTAAAGTACCGAAGCCTAACAATGGTATATCCACCGACTCTCTATGTCTGATGTCTTGATTTCCGTTAGTGGCTTCGGTAAATCTTTCCAATTCTTCCGACAGGATTGCACTATCGTAGCTTCGCGTGCGGATTTTAAGCGTTTCTCATTTCTGCTTTTGACAGAGAGCGACAACGACGATGTCTGTCGTGACCGTCGCGTACGCGCGATCGATTTTGCCGCGGGTAAAAGTGCGGAAAAGAGGACTCGGACTTTGCGTTCGACGCTTCATCGATACGGATTTAATTTTCGTGAAAGCGGACGCGACTGGCGAGTATGCGAGTACGCGAGCGTTCCGAATAGCCCATGGAATCTGCTACGAAAGCAGAATACGGGAGAATCTACGGCCAGGATACGTGACCGGATACGACAACTCGAAGATAGAAAAATGATCTATCGGCAAAGTTTGTTGGAGGAGGTGCCGATAGGAAGATGGATGGCGCGGTAATGCTGTTTGCAGAGAGTTCCAATTCTCCTGTTGGATAATATAATTTCCAATCTCGCAGTGTTACTCTTCAGCCACAAGTAGGTATTGCAGCCCCACGGATTAATGGCATACGAATAGACGTGTGTTGATGACACGACAGGTCGAAACATGATCGATGTCACTAACGAAAGTTGGCAGAATAATGTATTTTGTGAAAAACATTATATGTATTGCAACCGAATAAGTAACACATTTATCTCGCCAGTAATTATTAACCGAATTAAAGATTTTAATCGACGTAACTGGCAATATATACGCTCTCAAGATATTAAAGCAAAAAAATGTTAAAATTTATTTTAAAATAATAAATCTTCGTGTATTTCCAAGTACACGAATTGCCAACCTATTAAACTGCGCGCCGATCATTTTTCCGACATAAAACACAGTTTTCCTTAGAGAATTAAAATTTATATTATTTTATAATAAATTTTAACAATTTTTCGCCTTAATATCCTGAGAGTGTATATTGCCAGTTACGTCGATTAAAATCTTTAATTCGATTATATTGCAAATTTTTAAACATTAGAAAAAATGATGAGTAACGATTAATTAATGTTTGCAAGAGTCAAAGCAAGTCAAATAACATGCAATTTTGAAATGTCTATAATATATTTCTAAATAATGTTTATTCTCTCGTATATATTATTATTGTAAAAATATACATGTTAGTGTCTTAGTATCCATATATGTTGTTATCTTTGTAAATATACATATTAGTGATTTCTCACGAACAGATTTTTAAATGGAAATATTATAGGTACATGTATTGCGCAAAATACGATAAAATAATATGAACTGCAAACAAAGTACAAGTAAGAACGTTTTGTCTCTTTCAAAATGGCGGCGTAAGATTTGATAAGAATTGTTATCAGTACCTGTCTAGATACGGTGCGATAATGCGACGAATGCGCGCAAACGTAGAACACTATTCGCGTAGCTCGAAGGCGACAAATATTTATGTAATTCACAGTGAGTAAACTGCGCGGGATACCCTAATCGTTCTCCGAGGCGAGATAGAAATCGTACCTGTCGACAAGTAGAAATTAATTTCTATGTGTTTCCAGCGTGGTGAAACATTCGAATCTAGATAAAGGAACCCCCGTACGACCTTTAGGGTCCACAGCGACCCTTTTGTTAAACGAATTTCTCCCTAGAGCCGCACATATCACTTAAACCCTACAATTGTCAAGGAACCTAGTATACCGTTAGTGTGCTCTTGTAAACTTATGTAACAATTTACCTTACAATCGCGTCCCTCACTCGATTTAGAAGGAATACCTATATAACGCATATTATTTATCTAGGTAGAATTATTTATATTGCCGCATTTTGTGCATCGCTTATTAAAGCAAATGATGCAACCAAACTGCTCATTGTGGCAATATATCGCAGATAACGCTATAAATAATATGCGTCATATAGCAATATCGACACGTATTTGCATGGCGTAAAATTAAAATAAACATCATATGTCATGCGCACATCGATATATCATTTATTTTATGTTACCGGCATTATACGTGACAATATGTTACGCTTTCTATTTAGCGATACCATTTTACGTGATTTATCGGCAGCGCGTTAAGAGTAATTATATTAAAAAAAGAATTTATCTCTGACAAAATACCGTTACACTCGCCCTATTTAATAAAATTCGCTTTTATTACACTATTTTTATAGCATATAGTATAAAAATTAAATTTCATAGGAATTAATAAAATGCGCACATATTATTTATTTAACAAAAAATGGATAAAGTATCTATTGGAATAATATTTTTATATAAGCTATTACTTTTTTATTTACGTCATACAGAAACTGGCTTATATGTTACACGAATTATTTACGAGCGTTTCACCCCTAAAATGTGCCGTATCTGATAAATGGGCGCTTCCAACCTTTTTTGAGGACCCTTCTCAATCGATAATTTATTATTTACTGAATACTGGACAACTAGCTAATTGAAAAAAAAGTTCTTCTCAGTTTATGCAATTAGATTTTTTTTAATTTTGCAGATTATTCGAATGTATTCGTTCATTATATTGAAATTTTAGCAAGTCTCGGCAAGCATCTAAAAAAAAAGGAGAAATTCCGCTCTTCGAATCGCGCTCGTTTTACATAAGACGGGTACATATTTTAGCGACAACCACTCGGCGGGTGGTAGATGAAAAAGACTTAGGAGCACAGCGCGATGAGAGAGGTGAAGAATGGCGCAATGTCGCACCGAAGGCCGAGGGAGAGGATTTAGCCCTCTCACATCGTGAAATGTCGGCGAGTTATTTTAGGCCTTTCCAACTCCCTCATCATTCTACGGAGACGCGTTTACGCGACGTAACGAAATAATGAAGAAGCTAGCGCCCTTTGCCGCCGCGACACTCTCCTGACTTTCGACGATGAAAAAGAAATCTTTTCTCTACAAGCATTCCCTTATCCTCCTCTTTCATTTCCATTCTCTTCTCTTCACACTACCTTTTCGCTCTTTCCTTCTATCCCTTTCTCAGTCTCTCTTTATGATTCCTGAAAGAATACCAGAGCACACGCTAAAGGGAATACTTTACGATGATGAAGAACGTGACATTTTCTGCGCATAAATACTTTTTCCATTATAGAAGGGAGAATAGAGCAGAAACGTGAGCCCTTGTTCTAGGAGCCTCTTTGTCCTCGTAAACAGCCTTTTTAAAGCCGTGCTTATGAAAAAGTTACGGATTATCTATGATGACGTAGGGTCGCATTTTCGAGGGCTCTCGCAGGCTGAAAGCCGATGAGATGCAATTAGTAGAATTTGGATCTCTACGTTGTTTATTTTAGAAATCTTGTCTTTCCCGATCAAGATGTTCCGGAGGATTCTTGACTCGACGGGAAGGAAAAGCGCGCGCGCGCTTCAAAGCGTAATGTTTCTTATATATTGTGCCTCTAATATTATATGCGCTTCCTCTTTTCTTCCGCTTAAATTTCCGAAGTTACGAAGGAAGTCTTGTATCGGATATTCTCACGGCACGTTTTTTCCATGCCAAGAGGTATCTCATTCTCAGCTTTCGCGAGCAATGAAATTATGGAAAGAAGAAACGAGCCACAAACGGCACAGGATAAGTGTTAAATTACATTTTCCAGTCGTCCGTCACGAATTAAAACAGAGAGAAAAATAAAAGTCTGAAGTCAACGATTACTCAAAAAAGGCCACAATATCTTTTTAGCGAATAGAAAAGAATTTTCACAATTGTTTTAGCAAAAACAGCATTATTTCTGTCTTTTGCGAATAAAATCCTTATAAGCTGCAAAATAATTCGAGAGTTCCCCTCTGTTATATGACTCCTTTATAAATATTATTATATCAAATTAATTGTATCGTGACAAATTTAGTACGTAAGAGTATTTTCAATTAATTAAACCAAGTTTTGTCCAAAGAATGAATTATTTAGTCATTATTATATTATAATTAAATGTAGTATTAATTAGTCGTGTAATCTCAAGTTCATCAATTGCGAAGTTCTTTCTCGATTATAATGTGTTAAGTAACAATTATTGGATACAATAACAGTGCCGCGCCGGTGCGACGCTACGCCGTGTTATATTGCATTGGTACAAAGCAAGAAACTCGACTAGTTACACGCGGTTAACGTTAACGTTACTGCAACCGCCTCTTGAATATGTTAATTAACTCTGAAATGCGGCGGTAACACGGAGTTCTGTATGCTGTATGTAAGCCGTACAGTGTAAACAAAACATTTTAACAGATTGCCGATGGGCTACGAAATTTGCCAATCTGGCATAATGCAGAAATTTCCGTAACCTCTCTGTTATCAGTGTGAAATGAGTAATCGCAACATGGGCGACCTACTTTCACATTAGTCAGTAATTATTCGGCAACGTACAAATGAGCATCATTGAGTTTTGTTACTGCAATTAACAATTTGCCTCAGTAGTAAATAATCTAACGTTATTGTTACTTAATATTCCTATATGCTTTCTGCAGAATGATGATTTGCGCAACAACTGTTTGATTTTCAACTAACAAGAATATACTTGCAAAAAAGGTTTCAAAATTTATCATAATTGTCACAATTCTTATTTATTATTTGCAAAAATTTAATATAAATAAAACACAAAAATGCTATCTAAGTCACTCATCTTACTCTAAAAATACGATTATATTAAACTTAAACTAAAATAAACAATATACAAAAATACTTTTTGTAATTTGTTTAAAACTTTACAATATAAAAAGAACAAAAAAAACTCACGTATTTTCCTTTTGGTCGCCGTTGGCCGAATGCGACGGAGATGGCTGAGTCTGCTGTTTGGAATACGGATGGTGGTGCACCACGTTGTTGTTATTATTGTTGTTATTATGCATGTGCACCTTGTTAGCGTTGCTGTCGGTGGGGGAGCCCGGCGAGATTTTACCCGCCAGAGCGTTCAGCGACTGTAGCATTTTCATGGGAATTCGTTTGGCGACCGGATGTCGCCTCCTTCGCTCGGTTTCGTTTATCCTTAAGGAAGACAGGATTATTGTACGCTTACGGTTTGAAGGCGTCAACCCTCAAACTCTACTGTACGGTGCACGAACAAGCTACTTCAAGGGTATCGGGCGAACTGCGAACGGCACAGGACACTTTCGATTTCACGAACGACGTTCGCGCTCGGAAACGACTCGAAATCTTAACACGAGAAGCACACACTCATCACGTGGATTAAGCACGACAACACGAAAGCACGCGGCCGAAAAGACTGGTCCCGCTAAAGTCTTGTTCAATTCGTACACGAGCGGCGCCTGATAGCGATCGATCCGACCTTTTGTTTCGTATACTTTAGAACGGATATTGGAGCGTCTTTTGAGATCCCTTGTGACACGATCCAGTTGTGGATGCGAATACGAAACCCTGTGGACAAGTATCGGTGTGACTGATAAAGATTATATCTACATTCATGGATGATTGTATGTGATTATCGATGCACGCGTCATTAAATTTAATCAACGAGTTTATGCATTTGCTATCAATTTAAGATCCGTGTAGACTGATACAGTATGTGCAATAATGCCGATGCGGACTAATTATAAAAATAATTAAAAATATAATTAAGGCCGGTATTCATAGTCAGATCTTATATACATATGTGTGTAAGATCGTTGAAAGTTCATCTTCAGATAGCCAGTGAAACGAGTCGTACAGCGCCTGAAGATAAACTTGAGACGATCTTAAATATAAGATCCGACTATGAATACCGGCCTAAATCACGCATGCCATGTGATTTAGCTATCTCTGTATTTATTTCGCCTCCCCTTAATGTTCTAATTCTCCACGTTTAATTATATTATCGTTATCAATTTCTCGAAAACCTAGTGTATTTAGAAATCAAATTAAAATTACTTTTTTAATAGAAATTATGTTAATTATTATTAATCTGATATCTGTATTCCAATATTATCTATTTCCTATTTTAATGTAACAAAATTTAATCAATTGTTTGCCTAAAAGAAGTTTTCTAAGTATATTCAAATCTTTAAAAATAAAAATATATCTACATAGATACCTATACTAAAAGAGAATTAGTAAAAACACACTTTTTTTTTATATAGTTAACAGTTAGTTAAAAATTGTATCCTGCTTAATTAAAATATTGAATGTTATATTACAGATGTTAAAAATTATAGTACACTATATAAGTAAAATAATGCAACATAAAGACAACGTTGTTTATCACTGAACATAATATGCCTAACTATTATTTTTAATAAAAGATCCTAGCATTTTATCGACTGCAAACTGCATGTTCGGCATTGTGATCCATCCATGCGGGACGCATAAAACGTGATAGAAACGCGGGAAACGCACGTATACGAACGCCGAACTGGAGAACACGGGACGACACCGTGGAGAAAAACTGACTAAGCGGGCGCGTGCGTTGTAAACTGCTTTACAACGAGTCAATTAAAAGTTTAAGTTTAATTAGAAACTCGAGTCATGTGCGGTGCGCGAGCGAGGATGGAAGAGGAGGCTGATATCGCTGCCCGTTCTCGCCCGTTTACCGCCCGGTTTTCTTCCTTCTCCTCCTCCTATCTCTCACTTTCTCGCCTCGTAGTCGCCTCGCCTTTCCCATCTGCGTAACTCCCGAGTCCCGAATTACCGGCTCGCAAACTCCCTTTTGTTTCGCGCGCGTCTCGCAGCGGGTCAAGTCTTTGGAAAGCCGGCGCGCGGAAGTACGAAGAACGTGGGAGATACGCGCGATAGGAAGAAACTGATGGAGCTTCAGCGGAACGATACGACGGGAGAATCCGTCGCCTGAGAATTCGAATTAGTTTCCGACTTCGCGAAGGAGCATTTGCCGATTTTCCGTCGCAATAGGACGAAACTCTATGAACGAACTCTTCAACTTTAGCAAAACCAAAGCGGGGAGAGTTTATGAAGCGGAAAAGTGGATGGCATTTAACATTTTCAAATGTGTCGGGACATATCCTTTTTTTTATATTTAATATGAACTTTATACCGTATGGTTAATTTCACAACTCCATTTATAAATAACACTTTCAATTTTGATATAGAATTTCGAAAAATAAAAAATACTACACTTTATCATTTATTCATTTTATATATTTATTTTATATAAATTAAAAAGTAAAAATAAAATAAAATATGTAACTCTGTTTAAGTTAGCGATCCAAAGTCTGACATAGAAATGATTATTTGTGGCTTTCCAGAATTTTTAAATAAGTAGTCCAATTTTTTATTTAATCGTGACAGTTCTATTTGCTGTTGATGATCTAATTAAAATTTAATCAAAATTAATCTCTGAATTAGCGAAAAGTCGAGCATAGATTCAAAAAACAATTGCTGTACATAGGTAGTATATAATATGAATTTACAATTTCTCTTAATTTTTTAATTTCTTTACGTTTAAGTTCAACATCCGATTTGGTCACATCGACTCGGAAAGCGTTCATACTGCACTAATAATTAACAGAATGAGATCAAGAAAATAATTTCCGGCAATTATGTGAAAAATAAGGTGGAGTTAAAAAAAAAATCGGAGTTGGAAGTAATTTGAAGTAAAGGTTCGTCAGTTTTACTAGATCTATTCTTGCAAAACCAAGAGAGAATTGAATAGATACTTGCAAATCTGCCACTAGGCAACGCGAAAGGAAGAGAAGTCGAGCCGACGCGACGCGACGGGTGTAAGAACTCACGGTGAAGAGATTTTAGCTTCTTGCGGATTACATTTGAAGGTCCGTCGAGGGCAAAAAGACGAGGGCGCAGGAATGCGCTAGTTTGAAGGGAAAAGGCGAGTTGAAGGAGCGAGTTGGAGGAGCGAATTCACGGCGAGAACGAAGGGATATAATTACCGGAACTATACAACGGTTGTCGAATGTCAAAGAGATCGCACATAATTTAACACATGAGGCGGAAGCTGCACAAAGCGCATGATGCTGTAGGCGGGAAAAATAGAAAAAATAGCTAGAGAGACGCGAGCACACCGTTCGCGGCTTACGCCGTAAGCGACAGCGAAAAAGTGAAGAGAAGAGGGGAAAAAAGGTAGGATGGGCAAAGAGAGGAGAACAGAAACTATATCTTGATATGCTACACCTAAGCCTTTTGTCCTGTACACATTTTTGCCTCTCCAGCTCTATACTCAACTTTCCCCTCACCTTTTCCCCCTCACTTCTCCTCGCCCGCTCTCACCCACACCCTCAATGCACGTCGACGCTCTTTGTCGCCGCCCCACTTAACGCGCTAAAGCGTCAAATTAAAAACTCGAGGCACTCTGGAAACGGCGATTAATCGCTCTCGTGGCGGTGATTGCCCGTTATCGTTCTTGCTCGTCGTCGTCGACTTTATAGAGCGCTTTCCCCCGGCTTTTTTCTCACTGACAATGAGACATCCGACTTCCCGTTACCTTTTGGACTCGCGCGACACCACAGGACACCTGGCCGGAAGCGACACTTTTTCAAGATACCTCGTCGGAGCTGCAGAATGATGCGCGAATCGCGAGATCACTGTGACCTGAGCGGCGAAACGATCTCGTCGACGGCACCTGAGCACTACGACTGATGACTCGACGAGCGCAGTTGCCGACCATCGTATCTCCGGATAAGCCTTATCGGTACCCAAAGACCCCACCCTTCGTCTGTGGGACGCAACCCTCGCATGTCTCTCTTTTTTACGACACTCGCGTATTTTTCTGCCACGTCGACGACAAACTATTCGCGCAATTCTCTCGATTACGCTGTTCGCGTGTGCCACGTTTTTTTTTTCTCTTCTTTTTTATTATGATGTACCCGAATCCATCTACGTCAGACACTATTAGACGTCAGGCTGCACGTCGCTCGAGTCACCAGCTTATCCCGGATCGTCGACGAGGTGATCTTTGTAGTGGCATGCGATCGTTCATGCGCGATCCAGACGCGTCATGACGACGCTCGGCGACGTTTTGGATAGACGAATCGCGTTAAGGAGTGCGTTTCTCACGGAGTCCTACAATGATGATCATTTCTCTTCCGCAATGTCACTTATGATCCATGAAGAATGAGGAGCCGCGTCGATTTTACGACGTCGCCATGTCGATCGTCATCTGCAAAGAATGTTCACCAGTTAAAAATATTGCTCTCCTGTTTCAATCAAATGTCGTTGAAGTCGTCCGATCAAAAATTGCAAAGCTAAGTATAATTTTCGTTAGCATCTTCAATTAAATTTGGATCATTAAAAAAAAAGTATGTTTTTGTCATTGTACAAAATGTGCAGATACCTAAATATCCACAGAGAAGGTTAAAAATTAAAGAAGAATTTAAAAAAGGCAACAATAAATTTATTATTACTATTTTCGCCGATTAGAAAATAAATCAAATCGGGGAACGCAGAATTCAGCTCAATTAATACCTCCATAATTGTACATACGTAAATTGTAAATTGAAAGCGAGACCGGATGGGTGGCCCAAAAAGTGCCTAACAATAGCCCACGAAGTGGGCTAAAAGCGAAAGAATGTTCGTCAATATTTTCTCACTACCAGGCCGAGACTATGAAGCAGACACCGACCGGCGTTCTTGGAGATTAGATAAGACGTGGAACGCTCCGCTGCCAGTGACTTGCAGAACGACGCGGCTGCCTTGTGAAGACGCTGTCGTCGAGCAAAGCAGCGCGGTGCATTTGTGGGTGCAACGGCACAAGAAATATTTGACGTTTATTGTATAAGTAAGTGCTCGGCAATATGCGCGTCAAACCGCTAAAAGTAGCGGAAATATTCAGTGGACGTACGGCCTTACAATGCCTTACACAGCCATTGCCATAAATTATGGCATTATTGCCTTGACGATTGACCGAGTGACACTCGTTGCGTGTTTTTCAAATTAGACTTCCGTAATGCGAGCGGCCTCAACGTAAAATCTTAAAATGTTTTCCGAGGTTTATCGCATAACACATGCGTCATATGGTGTAACATTGGACTGATAAACGCAGTGATTAATGCCGTTGCGGATTAATTCATTGTACTGTATCGCGCGTAATATATAAACATTGATAATAAACTTGCGAACATTTTTCATATCCCAAAACAATTAGAATTACAAAACAATTGGGTGAAGAATGTGAAACATGGTAATTAATACTTTTAGGAGTGATTTCTTCAAGAAGTTAATTGTAAGAGCAAAATAAACTATATTAAACAAATTATATAATATTAATAATTATATTTTATAAACTTTTAGGAAACTTATTTTAATATAAAAGTATATTTAATTTTATAAATATCTAATTTGAGGGGCGCCAATACTATTAAAAAGTAAATTTTTTGAGTAAGTATATTATAGAAGCGATAGCATCTTTAAAACATACTATGCAAATATTATTTCCGATATATTGGAACATAATAAAATATGCAGGAAGCTTTTATTACCAGAAGTCTCAGATTTATTATATCTAAAATCACTAGTGATATATGTATATAGTTATACGCAAAATTATTACTGTGTTATTTTTCTATTGACCCTGTTTATTTAATAATCGACAGCTTTCGAGAAATACATAAATTTTGAAATTGTTTCAGATCGGAATTTGCAGGCAGAATATTTTTGCATATTTTATATCCTGTGTCATTTAACAGGTAAATAATAACAGATCGATGGGTAATATTAGCAACCAAAGATCTGCGAAATATTGAAACGTGTTACAACAGGGTATTATTCAATATAGCAATTAAAAATTCGTTGCGATTGATATTGCGCTCGTTCGCATATATAATGCATTTCATTCCGAAATTACGTTATAAAGAGGAATTGATAATTGTTATAAAGGAATTGTTGTCGACCCGATAAATGCAGCAAATACGAGTAAATTTATATATTTAACTATACAATATTTTCACCGAGAGAAGCCTTCTGAAAGTTTCTGCAGGAATGGACGTTATATTCTAGCGCCGAAAGCTTCTGAAACGAGTTTCGAAAGCAAAATTTGTTCGTCGAAAAGTAAAATAAAGCATTGTAATTCAACAACGAGAAGTTTTACGTCATACTTCAGTTGATGGAGCAATTCGCTATTCCTTTGTGTGATAATAACTTTTGTGACTAACTATTTAGAGTAACATGAGAAGAATAGCGGCAAGAGTCAATTACAACGACAATATTAATTAAAATAATAAAATGTAGAGAAAGAATGTGAAACAGAAAAAGGTACTTGAATCTGACTTGAGAGTGTGTATAAATAAAGAGAAAAAATGTCGATGGAGCACGTAATTGTAATGCCACAATAACATGATAAGTGTGGATGTACAGTTGGAATTATTACGAGTTATCGATCAAGAATTATTCAACGTAATACAGTGTAGAGACACGTTTGAAGCACATTAGACGTAAATAACTGGCAGATATAAGCAGGTCTGTGAGTGGTATGCGCCTAGTTCTCGTCCGAAATAACAATGCAGGCGGTAGGATAGTATCGTTATTGCATAGCTAAGCAACCATTACTTGTTTGCAGGGCGAAACAGTCCCGTTTGCAAACCGACAAAGAGGTATTGTTCTTTCGAGGGATCTCTCCAGAACGCTTGGTTCCTACTATTTACATGGCCTAACTCAACATCATATCCCAAAGTTCGCATGGCTCTCCACGAATGACGTAGGGGAAAGTGGGGCAGGTTGAGACACGGGGCACGTTGAGACATTGCTGTTTGGAGGGGAAGGGAGTTTTTTAGGTGGGCTGCACTATCATCACTGCATGCCTTGTTTATCCAGGAAGTAACATAACTTTAGTTTTTGCAGCCAGATTGCTTTGTTTTGTTGTGAGCGAAAGAAAAGTGTTTTTGAGTATTGAAAGTAAATTTAAGTTTGTAAAGGTAAACTGAATCAATTAATTAATTATGATTGTAGAAATTTTAAATTTATTACTGAATGGTAGCCTATATAGTAGTGTTTAATTTCCACAGTTTGTGTTTTTGCACAATAATCAATTTAGTTCGGATTAGCTTTGTTAGTTTTAAAAACTGCTGTTGGGACACCTTGAGACAAATAACTATGAAGCAGGTTGAGACACAAAACTTTTTGGAGCAAGATGAGACATCTTTAAAAATAACTGTATTTTAAAAGGTTGTTTTTTGTTTTAGATTTGTTGCTTATTAAAGATGGTCAGACAACGGGAAAAACCTCAAGTAAAAGGTTTTATTTCTTTTTTAAAATTTTTTGTTTTAATTTTTTTTACGTTTTAATATTGTTTCTATCTAATACCTTTATATTCACAAATAAATCATAATACAAATTATTGATGTGTTTCATTGTACCGCACACTGTCTCAACCTTCTTCAATGGGTGTCTCAACCTGCCCCACTAGTAGGGCAGGTTGACATTTTTCGAAAATTGATTTTTTTTATTTATTTAGGAAGTAAAGCACGCTAAACTAATAAACTTATTAAAATTTCAAAATTTAAGTACATCTGCGCTGGAAATCACTTTGAAAAGAATTTTAGCATAAATATTTACAAAAATACAGCGAGTTGAATTTAAGCGTCTCAACGTGCCCAACTTTTCCCTACTTCAGGACAAATCATGTTTCGCAAATGCATCATATATCTCTAATATAATTTATCTAATTTATTTATCTATTTATCTCAAAACTGTTCACAACAAAGAACGATTGCTGAACCAATTATAGTTGCAAACGACATGTACTATGCATTGTACAGATAGCAGTTAATTTTTTGTCAAATAAAAACTATTTGCGTTGAATATAATAGAAAATATTAAATTAAAAAGAATTCTAGAACGTCCATCTTTTAATTTTAGTACAATCTTTTCTAATTTTTTATAGTTATTCATACAGAATGCATTTGCAAAAGAAGTTTGAATCCAAACTTATTATTAACACTGAAATATAACAATCGATAATGCAAAAAAATATATCAATCGATACAATGAACTTGACACACAATTCCTGTAACGTCGGCTTATACATATACAAATAATCGAAAAGAAACTCAAACGTATTATGGAGATGTTTTCTTTATTATTTTGACACGGATATCATCGTGATTCTCTCTACACTGATCTCAACGGAATCGAGTGCGGAAACAATGAAACTGAAGTATGTACAAGAACTCGCGAGCGAGTCTGGCGCTATTCACGAGAACTTTCCGCAGAGTGCCCTAAAGTCCAGCAAGTCCAGATAAGTTATCGTCCCAGTTGGATCTCGACAACAAATCTCTCGAGAGTAACAGCGTTTTATCCAACGCGAGAACGGGACTGACCCACGAGCTTCTCGAAAGTCGACGAACGAGAAATTTTCTGAAAGTCGTTTGCGAAAAGTACGACAGTTCAATAAGCATTCGACGACGCGATCTTACAGGATCAATGAGTTCACCGATTTTCGCGGAATTCTTGCGAGACAGATGCAATTTTTATCTATATAATGTACGACAAAGAGGAAGAGAGAGAGATCTGTTTTTACTATACATAATTTCCGATATAATACATAAAGATAATTAAGTTTCTACACTATCTACCCAATATCATTTATTATGCATAAAATGCATTATATTTAAAAAATAAGATATTATTTAATATGTGTTGCGTGATATTATTAAGTCTTACAATTGGTTAAACGTTTATAGTTGCATACTGAAGAGTTGAAATTTAGAAGTTAAAAATACGCACAAAAATGTAACAAGATTTGCCTCGACCTCGTTAACAAATGAGAAAAACTATTCATCTAAAATCATCTTTAAAAGTTGTCTAATGTAATCCAGTCTTACCATTAACGCTGCAATAGTCAATATAGTTACACAATAACCTGATAAAAGCGCGATATTTGTTAGAACGACGATAAAATTACAATTACATGACATTACGTTTATCTGGAATATTACGCGTGTTACATTATTTCGTTTTTGTTCGCTGCAATAGCGCGTTCATTTTTCCTCGCTGAGCAAAATTGCGCTCATCGCGCCCCATTTAGTAAATGCGTCTCTGACCCGATTACAAATATTCCCGCGATCGAATCTTTTCCACCAGCGTGCCGTTTAATACATTAAATACAAATACTCGTTATGCAACTCACATTTACGTCTGAACGCCGTGCAGAAATATCGCGTATATTTGCGATTGTAAAAGTTATAACTGTGAATGTCCGCGAGAATTCCAATACGCGCCGGAAAAGATACTTCACCCGATAGAAATACGGTCGGTGGTGCGGGGTGGGATGCAGAGTGTGAAGATGAAAAGTTACAAGAATGTTATTACCGCCATGAATTGCCAAAGGCAGGTTGCGTTTTCCAACCCGTCGGAAATGTTCCCCTGCGGTTCGCAGCTCGCGGCATGCTTTTTGCTCTTCAAACTTGTTCCATTTTCTATATCGAAATGCGATGCGAAATCTCATCGAGAGAGGCACGAATGTAATACCATATAAAAGTGAATATATACGTATACGTACATAGGTAGAGAAGTATTCGTACTTTCGAAAAGATTGACAGAGTATATCGAACCGATGCGACGCAATGGAAAACGGCTCGATAATATAGCAATATAATTATCAGTAATATTTTTAAAATGTATACTTATCATTCTTCCTACTCGTAAATATACTATATTATTTCACAACATATTAGCAAAAAATAAAAAAAATTCTGCGTTATTTTAAAACTTTTTTATAAATTGTTATTTTTTAACCAAACTGATGTTAAAAATTTGTGTATTATTATGATCAGTTATTTATATAATGATGATTAAACCACGCGTTACTCTATTAATTCACGATTCTCATATTCCTATAAATTGCAATAACTAATTAAACATATATCTCCATGTCACAATTTATACTTGCTAATTCATGTTCGGTAATTACGCGGGAGCAATAATTTACGATCAAATTTAATTATTATATAATTGTTGTTTAAGATTATACACATAGCAATTATAAGCCATAAATGACTTTAACGCAGTATCATTTTCAATTAAGTATCACTTTGAAGATGTAGATAATGGTAAAATCGTGCACATAAGCTGAAGATAACTAAAGTTCGTCGATATAATACCAATTATATGAATGCAACCATAACAGGAATATCACAGACTGAGCATTATAGTTCGCCGGATATGTCGTTGCGGATACTATAATATGTAGCAGGTGTGCCGCGTTATTCGCCAACTCGATGACGATGTGTGCTCGTTATTAGCAAAATTGCGTGAGCTAATTGACTAATTAGAGATTAACGATGGATGCTAGTTCTATCGTTCCGGATGTATTGATGGATTACTGTTTTGGGCCTGCGACGAGCGGCCATTATGATGCAGCTTATCGATGTGTCTCAACCGATATTAGAATTTTTTAAACATGTGCTGCACAACAATACAGATAATTAATGCAGCAATATAATACAATACAATCATGTAAACAATTATATCCTCGTTACCCGTTATTATATTCTACTGTTAAGTATACAAGTATGTGGTAATTTATGTGTACTATGTATTCTCTCTGTGTTGTACCTATTGCAGATTTGAATAAATATTTCAGAACTTCCGACTTTTTTTCCGTAAGATAATGATATAATTATACTTGTAGATGTTTATTAATTTTGTTGCAATAATCACTGCTACATAAAAAATATATTATATGTGCAGATATATTATCTGTTAACATTCTGTGTAATAGGTAACTTGGACCCGAGTCTACTTTTCTCTAATGAACGAGAGATATTTATGTACCTATAGATACAAGCTACCGAATGTTAGCAATGCCTATTACCGATGACACAATTAATTAATTAGTGATTAGCGACGAAAGCTCGGTCGCCCTCCGCTATATTGATAGATTGCTGTTTCCGGTCCGCTTCGATCATACATTATACCAGCGAGTGCTCGAAACAGTCATATTAGTCGATCGACGTCAGCTGAAAGCATTTTGCCTCAGATTCTATATCCCATATATTATCTCTAGCTTCAAAAAAGGAATAATTTTATATATTTTGCTTTTCGAACTCAATCAATTAATTAATATGTAAGATGGTTTTTTATGTCTTATGTTAGTGAATTTATCTCAATTTTATGTAGGTACATAATATTTGTTTGTTTAGTTGTAACAAGACCTGGTTACTAGATCTTCAATTTAGAAATATTTAAATAAAGAAAAAGAAATGATAGTTCTTTTCAACATAATAAATATCTAGAGCTTATAATTTATTTTTGTACATCGGCAATGTTATATCTTATATCAAAGATTTGCCTATACTAACAATAAGTTTATAATCAAGAATGATTTAATTTAAGCAATAAAAACTAATATTGTTAGCAAAATATTTAATAAAAATATATATCATAGAAGCATAATTTATCAGTCAACCAGTTTGAGGCAGTAAGAGAGAAAGAGAGAGAACGTAATGGTGCCGGATACTTTAAATTAAATTCTATGAAGCGCGGAATACATGGTCGATAATACGGGAAAGTTTCGCGGTATCTCTATTGCGGGATATAGTTATTACGGAAATTTTGTGCTGTGGCAGCTCATGAAGTAAACCTGCTTGCGCAATTTAGAGTCGACTTAAGTCTGATATGAGGCCGTGCTAAAGAGCAACAGCTTCGCAACGGAGAGTTTTCACAGGACAAGAGGAATCCGACGAAAGATGTAGCAGTTTGAAATCAGGGAAAGAGCTGCGACGAAAGAGCGTTTCCCGTGGGATTGATCCTGAATGGGGATAAACGTTATTGACGTGGACACAACGTTACGCACAGCCTCCCACCGAGTATTTTCAATCACGAGATTGCTCAATTGCAGCCTGGTTTTCCCGTTCTCGGCTACGTTGCTTCTTTCTTCGGGAAGCTCCGTTTTCCTCCTATTTGCTAAAGCGGAAAGACCGAAGCCAGATTAAAAAGCGCGACTACGACCCTCGAGAATGATTATCTCCAGTACCGACAATACAGACAAGGTAACAGGACAAGAGGGATGGATGGCTTAAATGCATCTTCCGGCTCAATCTGATTGAGTACAGTCGGAGTAAAGTCGACGTAAAGTCGACATAAATGTAATGGTCTCTGATTAAGAATTGTTGTGCAACCATTCTTTAACTTTTAGCGTTTTATGTTCTAAAGAATGTTTAAAAAAACCAATAAAGATATATTAAGAAGTATATAAAAATTTATTCAATGGCAGATTTCTATCATATTGATTTCTAACTTCTTATTAAATATAAATAACAAAGAATTTAAATTTCTGAACATAAATTATCCACATCTTAATTTTATAATTCTTTTTATATATATATCGCTTTTATCGCTTCAAAAAAAAATTTTTCGATTTACTTACGAGACACTATAAATAATGAATTATATATTGTTAATATCAATATGTTACTCAAAAGCAAACTAGTTTTCAAACATCTAGCATAATTGGTAATATTCAGTTTTAATTTCGGAATTGTCGGAAATATCACTCATTTAATTAAATTGCCGTAAATCTTGCCGCTTAAAGAAGAATTCTTCAGTTAATTAGCAGCTCGCCCCGTACCTCCATATCTCTCATCGAAATTTTAATCTCCGGTGGGACAAAAATGAACGTGGATATTCTGCTCAACTAGAACTTCTCCGCGGAGCCAGAAGAAATGGCATTAATGCGCCGGAACAATTGTAAAAAGTAGATTAAAGCGGACAGTCACGACCGCAAATAATTCCAGCTGCGTCCGTCGCCGGATATCATAATAGTCCTGTTATTTAAATGGACGTCATCAACGGGCACGTGACGTATCATTAAACTAGGACATTAAACTGCAAGCGTTAATCTTCTCCCCCGCGCGCGTACGTTTAAAACTTTTGTCCTGTGGGGCCTGCTGGTGTCTCTCTTCTTCTGATAAACTACCCCTCTTGCTTCTTTTTATCCTCTTCGACCCTCTCTCGGACTCACCCCATGGCTCGAGCCCCTGACTGAGCCAAGTGCTCGGTGACACGACAAAAGTCACTTAGCTCGGTGATGAGGTAGGCTTTGGCGATTTCCACTACCATTCTAGTATCTGTTGTCGCGTGGTAAGGGTAAATGAAGGTAAAACTCTATTGCCGGGAAAAAAAACCTTATGGAATATCTGAGACCGGAGTTTATCAACTATCCTCGTTTCTAGAGTAGTCCATGTGCGAAACCGGTAGAAAGCAGCAAAAATAAAAGGAACGTCGCAACGTATAAACATAAACGTTTTATAGAACCAGCTTTATCATGCGCTTTGTGAAAAACGTCCTATTTATTTTTATGGAATGCTTGTCATACTAAATATAATCCGCTACTGCATAATGTTACCTCTGGGTAATAAGCCGCTTTTACTTTCCTATAGCAGTTATACGTGTACCTACTGCTAGAATGTACGAGAAAGCTAACGCAATATTAAAAAATTGTGAAAATGTAGATTTTTCGTAATAACATGCAATAATGTTGCGTCTCGCATTCTACTAGACATAAGATTTAACTTTTGATGAAATACAATGTTATATAAATGTCGTACGAGTATATTCGCACAAGTTATGAGCTATATACTTTTCGAGTCATGTAAGATGTAATATTTTAAGTTTTATTAAAAAAATTATTTATATCATTTCATATTTGTATCAGAAATTCATAACACGTATCGAAACTAAAATCGAAAATTCATTATTACATTTTTCCAATAACAGACTTATTAATTAACAGCAATCAATATCTAAATCAAAACGTGAACATACTGAAAAAATATATTATATAATTAAACCTGTTCATTTTATATACTATTAAATTGTTAAATTTGCATAGAAGTAAAAATTGACGCATTATGTAGGTATAGTACAGGAAAAGGATTCATTGAAGAAATGAGTATACTACGTAATGAGAATACGATTTGTGTTTGCGCGAAGAGTTTCAAATAGCAAATCTCCGCGATGCAATAATGAGCCAAGAAAACTTCCTGTGTCTTCGCTTTTCTAATTTGCCCTTAAGTTCAAGTAATATTGTTTGCCTCAATTTTCTTGTAACGACTTTCATTCGAAACACGACTTTGCAACATGTATTTTAAACTAGTTGAGCACTTTTTAACCACCGAGTTTGGACGACAGCTCTTGTAACTGGCTTTAAAGTGCCGGATTTTTGTGGTGTAATAATGAAAGGAATTTTCGTGTCGCTGTATTTCGCTTTGTATGCATTCAACGTTCTGAGAGTTAAATACGAATGGGGACGCTACCAGCGCAATGTTTTGTATCAATTTACATTTCTCACTTGGCATTATGTCTATTATTTGTGTTAGCTTATATTTCTCATTTTCCCGAAAAAGTATACTGTTTTAAAAATTTATGTGTCAAAAAATTCTTGGTTACAATTATGATGCTCAACAAATAAAGAGCTGGATATATAAAGCTCGATATACCTATAAAAAGCGGTATATAAAAAGCTAATCCAGCGTTGCTTGCATAAATTACAAAATTACATAATTCTTATTATGGAGTTCTGAACGATACAACTGTTCAAACAAAATTGTGTCTGCAATTCAGATTGTATCAGTGATATTTATATTTGATTCTCATCGAAAATCAATGTATATAAGACTCTCTCGTAAACTTGAAATCAGTCTTTCTTCAGCAAAACTTTTGTAGAAAAGCAATTTCAGTAAATAATTGAAAAAAAATATTAATATATAGATATGTCATATTTTGTGTATATGAAAAATAATAAAATATTATCTGTTTATTTAAAGCAAACATTACTGATGAAAATTAGGAAATTGTAACAAACGGAATCCTTTTATTAAAAAAGTATTGACTGCAGTTATGTTTAGAAATTTATAATAAAATTAAACAATTTATTGTGGTGTTGTAATAACAAAATATTTTTCTTCTCTGTATGTATGCGTAGTCTCAAGAAAAATAACAACCTCTGCAGTTTCTTCCGCACAGCTTCATAAATGGCATCGATACCGAAGTGAGCTTAAACCAATCACTTAAAAATATCGATAGCTTGCCTAACTGCTTCCAGCTTAGAGAAAATTAAGTGCATTCAATGGCACATAACGAAAGGTATTTCAAGCCGGAGTTTCTGCTTTAATCTAACGTTACGAGCAACTAAAGTTCCGCGGAACGAGAATCGATACGGCGACAAAGTACGCAAATAAAGAAGCGCCCGAGAAATAAGGTAAATTGAGAAAGTGAATTGAGCAACCGGTGATTTTCATCAACCGAGCTAGCTTGATTTGGCGCGTGCAACAGGTCCTGCTATTTACTTTGAAGAGTAAGGACTAAATCAAATTTTAGTGAGCGCCACCAAGAGTGCCTTCTTATTTGTATATCTTATTTTATTTACGCGTTTATATGTATATGCAATTCATAATTGAATTCTGGTTTATGATACGTGAGATTCGCAAAAATGATAATTTGCACCTTTACCTAAAATATATAGCGAGTTATTACAATATTACCGGGAGTATTATGCTATATCATGTTGCGGTCAAAATTAGTTGCAAATAAATTGGAGCAAAATAGATTAACTTTGATCAATGGTTAAATGATAGTAATTTTATGCAAACTTCCGGCAAACATAAAATCGTTTCTAAACGCCCGCTGAAGTTGCACATATAATTTATTATATATTATTACAAATATTAATATGTAAACCAAGTTTCGCCAGTGTATATGCGGTGAATCGCAATATTACGCGGTTACTATAAATGACACAAATATGGTTAACATACATACACGCGCGCGCGTATATATGTATGACCATATTTGTGTCATTTATAGTACACACACACACACACAATTGGATTATATTATATTATTATATATGACATAATAATATACATATATAAAATTATATTTTTTTCTTGTAATGTCCAGTTTATCAAAAAATCCTCAATTTCATTTGTTAATAATAAAAATTATATAGAAAATTTTTAAATATTTTCGTAAAGGAAAGCTAATTTCAAATCAAATAAAGAATCTATCGTAAAGAAAACGTTATTTCGGTATATGTCTTCTATTTATTGTTATACTAATAATAAGAGGTAATAAATATAAAAAGTTAATATAGGTACATAATTAAATATAATTGAGTGCATGATTTAACAAAAGGGATTTTAAATTTATTTATTGCAGCAGCTACCATTATTATTGTAACATGTATCAATCGTACATTTTAAAAATACATCTAGGTGAAACATGACATTGTGAACTAACCATCAATTCTGTTTTTATTGCTTAAAATCTTTGCGGAACAAAGAATGGTCAGATGATACGCCAACATAACTATCGACATAACTTGGGAACTCGATTGTGTGCTCTCATAGATATATTTTATCAATGAATGGTGAACTTTATCGGACTGTTTACAATGAAAACAGTCCGGCACATGTAAGCCCTGCAATAGTTGCGCATATGTCGATTCTAGTGTTGACCCAAACAACGTTTACTGCCTCCATAAGCAATTTTATCGTCAGTATATAAAAACTGTCAAAATACGCGTTCGCAGGATTATGATGTGGTTCGTCAGAGTAGTATTCGAAGTAACACAAACCTTTTTATACCTTCCATACAAAGAAAAACAACAATAATTGTTAACGAATAATCGAATTTGTTAACAATTATTAACCGTTATTAGGACTAAAAATTTATAAGACATCGTAGCAAATCCTACTCGGGTCCGAAATTTGTTTTTTCTCGTTAACGTCAGTAATAAAATAAAGAAGGGAGAGTTTTTCATATATGAATCAAATTCTAGAATGATTGCACGTTGACAGTTACGCAACGCTCAACGCATCCCACAATCAGAAGTATTCCGAACTATCCGTCTGGAGAAACTCATTTTTCTTTATAACATCGTTTTAGAAAATTTTCCTTTTACAGTCTTAACGTATTGTCTATAAATGGTTAACCATTGAAATGTAGAGAATAACGGAATCTAACAGCATTGCATTTAGACAAATTTATGCTTAAATAACATAATTTTGACATAAACAGATAATAATAAACATGAAACACATTTCGTCTGTAGCTCTGGCAATTATTCACGCATTATGCGCATTTACAAAATATCATGCAATATTACTTGATGAGAGAGTCGAAAATCGTCGCACGTTTCGAGTTATTGCAAACAACGACAGAACATTCTCCTACGCTCGAATTTGAAGAGTTTCAAACAAATCTATTAACGCACGATGTACAAGATGTCACCGCACGGCGGAGACCGTGGAGAGAAGTGCAACGTATCTGCATTGTGAATTCGCTCGGGGTCTTTTCTGCGCGCGTACCCGGGTTCTCGTGCGAACGTGCGGAGCGCGACGAGGCACCTCTACGAGTTCCTCGCACGTGCGCGCACCTGCGATCGCCTGCATATGCGATCCATATGTACGGCACAGGCACGTGTCTCCCGCGCGAACACGGTGTAGAGAGTGTCACGCGCTACGGATTCCTTGTTGAATTCAGTGCTGACTTCCCTGTCGGGGCAGATCGAACGAGAGAATTCGATCGCAGTAACTTCCGTAACTTCCGCGGTTTATCTTCCAGAAACAATTTTGTTATATTAGTGCACTCAGGCCTACGCATACTTCGCAAGAACTTAAGGATGTTCGAGTCCGATCTAAAAAAAATATCAGAAACTGATTAACATCGATGAGTATGTCCTTTAAGGCTTCCCAAAGCTTCCATAAAATTTGGAAATTAATTAGGACGCTCATTTGCAAGATTTTGCAATTTTAAGGATGTATTGGAGGTATTTCAAATATATTCAGAAATGGCTGTGAGATGTTTATAAAAATTAAAAATACTCTGTAAAATTTAAAAGTGATTTACTTAACGATTTAAGTTTAAAGTTGATAAGATTAATATTATCCTTTATGGAGAATCGACATTCTTTAATGTAAATATAAATTAAAAAGTAAGATATTTCTAAAACTTTTTTTTATTTGTAAAGCATACATCATTGATATTGTATTTTAAGTTTCAAAACTTTTTGGAAAAAAAATGTTTTTAAAATTTGTTTAAACAATACTAATTATTTAAATGGCAAAAAACAAATTCAAACTGTTAATGGTAATCCTTTCTAACATATAAAAAATTTTAGTTGTTTGACATACTTGCAAAGTCTTCATTTTAGTAATTTTGTATTAAAAATTTAACTTTTAGCAAGGATTGTACCGCTCGAACATCCTTGATCGATATTTTTGGAAAATCAACAAAGTTTTATGATATTTTTATAAGAGACCTGTTCATTAATTCACACTTTAATCTCCTTGCATATATTTTTTTTTGTTTCCGACTCTACGATAGCTGCTGTCCATTTCAATTTTGATTTTAGCATCTGTGATTCAATGAAAGTACGTAGAAACACGTTGCCCGAGTTCTACGATGTATCTTGCGACAAACATGAGTACTTATCAATGCTCGCATGCTGTACTATCTAACACGATCTACTCTCCTCGTCCGGCTCGCATCAAGGAAGATAGCCAAGCTTTATGCTCGCGCACGAACGAGTTTTAGATGTAAGCTTGCTGCTTTCATCGGTGGATGTATCGCGCATCACAAATCCGTCGCCGTCACAACCCACGATTCCGTGAAACGAAGAAAGCGGGAACGCGGAGTACATGTATGCATCTGCACGTATACGTGCTTGCGATAAAAATGGGTCGGAGAAGATGGAGTAGGTTATCGAGACTCTCTCTTCCATGATCGGTCTGAAAAGCGTCGGAGAGACCAATGATACGCTTCGGAAGTGGCATTCGGAACTCTGACGGAACGGTAGAAATATTATCTGATGAGGATCAAACGTTTTCATTCCTAGTAACATCACGGTATCACCGTTTCGTGAGTTGTTTAATTTAAGTAAGGCGTTACAAATGTCATGAAACATTGCAACAACGAAATAGTTGTGTGCATGTGTGTATTATACATACCGGATGATTCTAGTAACTGGGCTGGGTTTACAGTTCTTTTCTAATTGTAAGTCAAAATAGAAGAAAGCAGTAAAGGAAATCTTTCGTAATGAAAAAATAGTAGTAAAAAAAATCTTTCATAATAAGAAGAATAAATTTACGTTAAAAAAGTATATTTTACAAGTGTATTGTTCTCAAAAAAATATAACCACAGAATGGTAGATCATACTAAACAATGAAATATTTCCTTTCAACAATTTCTCTCTTTTCTATCTTTACTTAGAAAAGAAATATGACCAATATATGTAACCAAAAACTAGGATGCTATCAATTAACAGAGTGAAAGATTGCTGTAGGGGAGACCGGGGCTAGTTAACGATAAGGGCAGGTAGACTAATCATTAATAACTTTGCATGGATGCGCGCCAAATCGCGCAAAAAATCACTATAGAAACAAGCATTCCTCCTTCTTTAATTGTACTAGATGCGGTGCCGTAGTCGCATGTTATAATAGAGTTATACGAGTTCATTGAAAAATTAGGTTTGTTCTCTGTAGCGCTGAACTGGTTGCACTAGTTCAGAGTTTATTTTTTTCCTTCTATAATGTGAAGTAAAGAAGATAAACTCTGAACTAGTGTAGTCAGTTTAGCTACAGAGAACAAACCTATTGTCTAACATAAGTAAATATTTTTTCTTAGAAATATTTAATATTTTTAATATTTCATATTTAATATTTAGATAATATTTAATATTTTTTGTTTTCACGCTTGTAGCTATAAAAGAATAAGTGTTACAGCACTATTTTAGAGTCTGTTTATTAGACAAGAGATTGAGACCAGTTTTGTTTAGATCCATAAATATTTAAAAGTTAAATGAAGAACTGAAATAAAAATAGTCGTTCGGGGCTTGTCGGCTAACTACATTTGGGGTTAGTTGACTAGTCAACCAACACAGTAGACGATTTTTGCGAAAAGCTGGCCAAAAATTAAAAAATGAATTTTCGATTTGGGGTCTATTGTCTATAGGGATCAATAAAGGACTATTCCCTGCATAGAATCCCGTTGTCCCCAGTCCCCCACTATTTTCAGTCAAGCAGGTATATGTCAGTTCAAAGTTGACCCTCGCCGACGTTTCTCGCGCGTTTCGTCAATAATTTCAGTCTTCTTTGAATATAAATAACTTTTAAAATAAAGGTGAGATAATCAAGTTCTGCAAAATGAATGCTTTTCCTGGAGGTACGTAGAATATTTTACTTGCTTGTATTTTTTAAATAACGTTTACCGTGTTTGTTTAACGACGTATAACGATAGACCAATAAAGCTCCTGTTTTTTCGATTTAATTTTTATTTTTTGTAGACTTGTAGTTGCAGATTTCGCAAGATTCTGCGTTCTTTTTTGTATTTGTAGCTTATATTATTAGCAATTAAAATTCGCAATAATCCGCTGCTAATAACTGCTAGCCTTGTTGTACGGAATTTTTTTGTAACACTGCGCGCTTTCCGAGAAGGCTAGCTCCCGCGGCGCGCAAGTAGTCCCGCTTAGTTACAGCCACCAGAAGAGTTCGCCCATAACAATAGTGTTTGAAATCCGGTCTATGTAGAAATTAAAATACCGAAGCCTTATACATGGTGTTCACAAAATACGAACAAATTTTTCACATTCGGTATTCAGAGCTCGAGTTTACTTTTGAAATATAACATAATATATACAAATTGGACAAAGAAATTTGAAAATAATCGTTGACCAAACTTACAAACTTATTTGTTTATTTACAGTACAGTTATTACCGATAACTCGCGTTACTATAAAATGCGCTTTTCTCATACATTTTTTACAGGATCTCGCAGTGAGCTAGTTACTTACAAAAGAAGAGAGATATTTTTCATTATGCAGAATTGCTTAAGCAAACAGTTTAATAACCAAATTAAACTTTTTGGAACATTTGGAACAGGAGTTGTCCAAACAAAATAACTGTTCCATTCAAATCCATCCAGATGCCAAATCACATATGTCAATATTCTTCAGCAAACTGCGCACAAAATGGCAAGAGGCAAAAAGGAATAAAAAATTTTTTCTTCAGAAAAACGAGAAATGACTGGAAGTGAATATGTCGTTCCCTATACGGTCCAATGCAGATGAAGTAAGCATACGCGGTCGTCCCTCGCTGGACTTCGGTTCATCTAGATCTGAAGATCTTCGTCGAAACTTTACAACAGAAGAACTGTCATACGCAACGCAAATGAGCTTTCGCTCTTCCGGAAATTTACATTCGGCACAAGTTGTAAAAGACGTAAGAACAACCTCACTAACCTCACCAACGAGAGCTTTACGATACAAAAAAGCATTTCAAGCGACCGCGACCGAGACAGTCGAGGCTACGTTATCTGCGGATGTAGCTCTCTCGATTATGGTAGAAGCCAAACTCACCAAGAAGCAACACAATGTCATTAGGTCAGCAATAAAGGAAAAAAATTGTCGATTATATCCGAGCTACGATGCAGTGCGAGCAGCCAAGGAATTATGTTGTCCACCTCGATCTGGTGTCACTATTACTGAAAGTAGTGCAGATATAAAGTTGCAAGACTTATTAGACCACACATGCAAACGTCTTCTTCTTACTCAAAGAGAGGTAATACAATCATTGAATACGGAAATAACTATGAAAGCGGATTTGATCTGTAAGTGGGGGTGCGACGGAAGTTCCGGTCAAAACGAGTATAAACAAAAGTTTAATGACGAAAGTACTTCGGACGCGAATATATTTTCAACATCGCTTGTCCCTTTACAACTGAATTTTGCCAGAAGTAATAACAGAACTGAGATTATTATTTGGAAAAATCCAAGACCTTCGTCTCCTCGCTTCTGTCGGCCTAACAGACTACAGTTCCTCCACAAAGATACGCAATCTACAATTAATGAAGAAGACTTTATCGAGCGGCAGATTACGTTGCTAGTACCACTTAAAATTGTGATGGATGGCAAAGAAATAACAGTCAATTACCAAATGCTGTTTACTTATACGGTTACACCTTCTACTTTATGGTGCTGTCTATGCGGTGTTCCCTCAAAAGATTTTAATAATATTGACAAAATCTTAAAAAGAAATGTAAAGGAAACTTTACCCTTCGGGATGTCCACGTTGCACGCGTGGATTCGTTTATTTGAGTGCTTCTTGCATCTCTCTTATAAACTCAGCCTTAAAAAGTGGCAAGCACTGACAGAAGACGAAAAGAAGCTAGTTAGCCAACGTAAGACAGATATTAAAAAAGGCTTCAGATCAGAATTGGGCCTCATTGTAGATCGCCTGAAGCCCGGATATGGTAGTACAAACGACGGAGACACTGCTCGGTGTTTATTTGAAAATTCGGCAATAACCGCTTTGATAACCGGCCTAAATGAAGAAATTATTAAAAGATTCCACATAATTTTACAAACTATTTCAAGTGGGCACGACATTAATATGCACAATTATCAAAAATACGCTTTAGAAACCGCAAAAATGTTTGTATCAAAATATCCATGGTACAATATGCCAACTACAGTTCACAAGCTGTTAATACACAGTCCTCAGATAATAGCTTCCGCTCTTTTACCAATTGGGCAACTATCTGAAGAAGCTCAGGAAACCCGCAATAAAGATATTAAAAAAAATCGAGAGGGATTTTCGCGAAAATGTTCGCGTGAAAAGACCAAGGAAGACATTTTGAATTGGCTGTTGGTATCGTCGGATCCTTATATATCCAGTTTGAGAAAACTGCCCCAAAAAAAATTGAAGGAGTTACCGCCTGAAGCGATACAATTGCTGTCGAGTTCGGATCTTACTGCAACTGATTGTGAGGATGAGGATGATTCCGATGAAGACTAAAATTTATATATAAAATTTGTAATAATAAATATACAGGACCAGACGTACCGTATCACCCGTTAATGATAGATTGCTGAGATCATTTGGAGACAAAAAACCTAATGCCAAAATGTCGAGGCTGACAAATTATCATCCCGATATTCGTCGGTCTTGCGAATAGTGTACAAAGAAATAAAGTAAATAAAAATATCAAATATTTCTATCGAGTTGAATAAAATGTGGAAGAGCTGTTTTGACATGCAACGTCCCTGAGTGCGTAAACTTTTGACAAGCACACTAGTAAAGTTCAAACCTTTCCCGTTTAAATACTATAGCAGCCTCGACATTTTGGCATTTATAGGATTTTTGTCTCCAAATCTCAGCAATCTACCATTAACAGGTGATACGGTAGGTCTGATACACCCTGTATAGTTTTATTTAATAATGTCAATATTTTTATATGTTTAATTTTACTTCGAAATGACACACAAATTTTGTAAGCATTTCAGTTATATACATATTTTTTTTTATTTATTTCTATATTTTCTTCAATTTTATACTCTGACTCATCTGTATATATTCAGCTTTTAGACTTATGGTATAGTTTGGGTACAATGTTATGCTAATTAAGACTTTTGTGAATACTGAATTTACTATTAGATATATATACTTGATAAAGAAAAATCCATGGTCAAAATGTCGTGATATCAATCAATAAATGTTATTAGTTGGGTCGATTAAAAACTACCTACATTAATTATTCAATTATTTACTGCCAAAGCAAAGTCATTGTTTTTGTAATAATAATAAAGTCTACCTGCATCATATTAAGTCTAACACTATTTTTTCAGACATTCCCAAATCTGATTCATATTCAGCAACCCGAGCAGCAACCCCAAAAACTTATAGAAATTAATTTTTAGCCAAATCGGGTGAATAATGAATATTTAATTGTTCGCTACGCCATATTGAGGCCGCTATTTTTTTTTTTACAAATTGAACACCGGATTCGTAATCAGCGACCCCAATAACTTAAAGAAATTGATTTTTAGCCAGATCAAGTGAGTATTTAATAATTCCGTCCGCCATATTGAGGCCGCCATTTTGTTTTTTACAAATTCAACACCGAATTCGTAATCAGCGACATAGAAAACATAAACCTACCAATTTTTGTGCAATTCTGATGACTCTGACGATATTGGATCTGTTTCTTTTAGCTTACACTGGCTGAACTGTTCAAAGAAACAAACCCATCATTTTATACTTTAACTGTCTTATTATTAAATAGTAAGTTTGGGCAATAACTTATTTTGTATAATAATGAGGACATACAAGAGAAAATCCAGAAAGAGCTAAAACATGCAAAGACGTCATGGAAAATACATGTCATGAGGTAATTTTTAACAAGAAAAGTATTAATGCAGCCGTTCAAGAACATGATATACCTTATAAAACATTACAAAGATTTTTTACTAAAATGCGAAATAAAGTTTAAGAAAATCCAGACAACACAAAGTCAGTTACTTTTGAACAGTGTTGGATACAAAAAAAGTAAACAATTTTTTACTGACAAGAAAAAGAAAACGCTCTAGTTGGTTATATAAAAAAAGTTGCTAATATTTATTATGGGCGGATGACTCTCTTTAAAACAAGAAAATTTGCATATGAGTTTGCCATAAGAAACAATAAAGAAAACTACTAAAACTATTTAAAAACAACTATCAAAACAACTATCCTAATATTGTTCTATTTTATTACCGCTGGATTAAGATACCAATAACATTTGCCCAACTGATCACATCTATCCGTCAACTTGCCCCATACTGTTAGTCATCTAATCCCGACTATGGGGTTAATTGGCCAGCGTGAAAGGTATACGAAAAATATTTAAATACATTAATTATCATCAATTTAAGCTAACTTTAAAAATTTATTCTGATAGCCAAATGTACGTCTTACCGTATACGGTAAACGTCACAATGATATTTATTTTATGTACTTTATTAAAAATTGAACACTTAAAAACTGGCCTACTAGCCCTAGAGTTTCTCTAGTAAGAATTAGGACACCGCGTGATGAGATTGGTCGCCATTTATAGGAAAGACGTTAATTGGAGTGAGACAAAGCTATAAGTGGGAATAAGACAAGCTCTATAGTTATAGCTATAAATGGCGACGGTTTGTCTCAACTCTTATTATAGGAACTCTAACTAGCCCCGGTCTTTCCTAATCATATAACAATTGCTGTAATTGTATCAATATAAAACAGCAAAACAGAGATGCTTTTGTATATTCCACATATTATAGAATGTAAATACGCAATTGTTTAATTTCTTATCCCAAACAGAAAATAAAAATTTCATTAATCTAAGTTGATGTACTGTTGGTACAACAATAAGCTTCGAGAAGTTTGACGAAACGGGTTCAAATTTTCGAGTTAATGCCTGCGCCCAGACGCGCGTTTACTGCAGTTGCAGTGACCGAATCGGTCCTATCTGCGTACACGCGTGGCAGCGCCAGCACAATGGGGGAGATTACGGGGACACTACCCTGTACGCTACGTCGAGCACGAAGATGGCGGGCCCGCGCTCATATGATCGGGATACGTAAAAAAAAAAACCATACACGTGGATTTCCATTTTTATGGCCGCGAGCCGCTCCTTTTGTCCCGTGGGACGCCGCGGCCGCCTCTGTCGAGTGGTACCGGACGGTCGACCACTTTCGCCGGGACGGTTTATGTCGTTCTTATCTCAACGTATCTTTTGGAGGAAGCAATGGCAAACTGTATCGGATGAATACAGAGTCGACCAGCGAACTTCCGCGTGGATCCACCCCCTATCCCCCTTCGAGAATAAACGAAAGATATTGATATAGTGTATAAGTATAAGATGAAGATGCCGTTTCGTTAGCCTTTTCAACGTCTTTTATGCTTCAACAATGTAATGAAATTCCAGACGGCAAATACATGTTGAAGTTATACAGAAACATCGGCTGTGTACCTACGATATTATCGTAAATGATAGCAATAAATTTTTTGATGAATATAAAGCTATTATAATATAAAATTTATCGACTTCAATACCTAGTTATAAAAGTATTTAATAATAGAAATTAAATAATAATAATATTTAATTATATAGTGATATTCAGCGTTGCATATTCGATAAAAAGGATTTAGGGCCGGTTGTTCCAACCTGTTGGTAAACTATAGCTAATCGTTAAATCATATGTCTATCTTTGTCTAATTCGATGGAAAAACAAAGACATATATATGATTTAACTATTAGTTAGTTTACCAACAGATTGGAACAACCGGCCCTTACAGTTGTAAAAAATCACAAAAAAGAGATATAAAATAATCTTTTAAAAAATAAAAGAAAAATTAAGACATATAATTTAATTACTAGGTACATATTGTACATGTATATTTATATAGATTTAAAAAAATTTTTAAATATAGATATATAATATTTTCGGATAATTTCTATCCGAATAAGTTGAACGTTTTCTGCTACGGTTGGAGACGGTTACATTGCGCAGATTTTTTAAAGAAAATTTTTCGTTTATGACGCTGCAAGAAAAGAAGGCCGTAACTGCAAACGATTCTCGAATTTAACGAAACTATCGTGTTACAAAGTTGGTCGAGTCTGCGATACGGAGACTGCTCGCGCGAATAGCGCAGGTACGAAAACTTGTCATCCCGTTGCACTTGTCACGTGCAGGTGAGGCATATCTGGAAACCGCTGCATCCCGCAAGTAAAGGTAAAGACGATGCCGAAACGCGGATGCAACCATCTTCGGTGAGAGTGCTCTCGAGACGTGTGTTCGGTGTGTTAGAGGAAAAGTTTTAACGAGACAGCCAGAGATTTCTCAGCCGGGGAGAGGGAACAAGTCGGCGTATCGCTTTTTTCTCGGCGCGCTGAAGCCACCGAGAAATGCAGCCCTTCAGGGTTGAACTCCGCTGCGCGAAACGACGTTTCGCGTTACGCTGACGATTCTTCAACACGCTCTGTTCATTGCGCAACCAGTGCCTGGTACCATAAGAAGCTTCGCTGGTTTATCAACAAAGAATTACCATAGCTTATTGTTGGTAAAAAAAAATTTTTTCTTTAATCTCCGGATCGCAAAAATATTGTTCAAAGAACGACATTTTCCACCTTAAAAATAACATTTTTAAAAACAACATTACTTCCCGTATTCCATTATCATTATATTAGTATCTGAGAGATCACATCTCGGATGTTGTTTCTCTCTTTCTTTGTAGGTAAGCTATTTTCTTCTTTGAATTATCACATTTATTTGAATAATATATGTTTTCTTTAATTATACTACTATCAATGTAACAAATAAATTATATTATAGATTGCAAAAACATACCGGGCGCTTACATAAAAATTATTTCCTATAGTAGATAATAATTAACAAATTTTAATGTCGTATGATCTCTCATTATAAAATATCCGAAATATTATAAATATACCTTCTAGGAAGAAGACTAAATAAAGTACTGTACCATTTTTAACTAATTGTTTTCAAGTCGATGACATCAATACAGTAAAATTATTTTTCTGTTATAGCACGAGGTAATCGAGCATAAAATCGATAAAGAGTTGGCTAAAAAATTGCTCGGCCTGCAACGCACCGTGAGCAAGCGCAACGGCGCGGCATCGCGTCGCGCAGTAAAATTATTTGGCGCAATTCGCTGCACACCCGCTGTACCGTGTAGACAGCTGTTCGTCCAATAAATGTGACATGCGCGAAACGATTACAGAAGCGACAAGTGATAACAGTGAATTCGTTTTGCCGGGCGCTTACATAAAATTGACTGCGAATGACAATATATGCCGATAAATGAAATTTTATGCAGAATGCCGCACACGTGACGCCAGCGATAGTTTACAAAGTTACGCGATTGTGAGATTCATAAGAGAAGAAGAAATAGAGCGCGTTGTTTGAAAAGTAATTTTCCACATTATCCGCTCAATCGGCTGATGAATAAACAAATGAGTTCTGCGAATATAAAAGAATCCCTGAATTATTTGTAAAATGCCTTCAAAACGCACGATGTCTTCGAAATAATTTCCAGTTTCTGTCGCATGCTTTAATAAACGGGGGAATTTGATCAGCATCTAGTTCGGAAAGCCCATAATAAGGAATGTTTTTTTTTTTCAACAAAAAGTAAAATTGGTTTTCAATTTTATCATTACTGCAAGCGGAGCACGGTGTATACCAAGTTTGTCTCGGTTGTAAATTAAAATCAAATGGAAAACAAATTACATGCCGCGAAAAGGGACACGTAATTTACCGCGGGAAAAGATGCCGTGCCGACAAAGCATTGAAATATTTATTAACGGAAGATCGTATTTTGTGCCAGTTGATTTATAAAAATTAAAAAAGCACAATAAATTAATAAAACTAAAATAAACACAAACGAAAACATTTTTATAAATAAATACCGAATCAAACGTGATGGAGAATTTTGTCAGAGATAAAAAAATCATGTACAGCAATACTTTTACGCGCTCAGTCAATAAAGAAGAGATATTGTTTATTCGTTACAAAAAAAATATCGGCCTTTTTAGCAAACACACACGTTAGCTTACCCTGTGCGTAGAGTACAAGAACGTACGAGTTAATGTACGTGCAATGCTCAAAACGATCGATGACGCGGCTGCCGCGGTGATTTCTCTCTTCTACATACCGCAAATGCACGAAGTTCGCAGATCGGACGGGGACCATGAAAGCGATCCCGCAAACGTGGCGTTTGCGCGCATTGGACTTGTTAATTGTTAATCGTCTCGGCCGCGCTCGCACGTCGCGTGTACCGTGTACGCGTGTATGTACATACAAGCGTCACTTTATCCGCGGCCGAAGAGTATGGGCGCGCGCGCGCGACGCACAGCGCACAGTCGCATTACCGTGATTGCAACGGCAGGAAACGCTAATTCACTAATGCGTCGCTTCCACGCTCGCATGCCGCATCGTTGGTTTCGTACGCTATTGAGAATAGTTTAGGATTATATACGTTAACACGACGCGGTCGCCCTTCTTGCAGCTGGATACGTCCCGTCGATTAATTGTCCCGGGGAATCTCCTCCGCTTGCACATTCTGTTTGCACGTTTGTTCCGTGTTCTTGTTTTCCCGTTGTTCATATTCGGATTGACATCGCGGATAATTGCGAGAAAGTTTTGGTCTCCGGTATACGGAGTAATTCAAAGTTTCCTTCTTTTAAATAAATAAATTGAACTAAAATATCTTTAATTCTGTGAATTAAAATGCTATAATGGTGCAGTGGTAAACGTACGTGGTGATTTTATCTATTTTTGTTTTTCTTTCCAGAGGAGTTAAGAAAAGAATATTGGAAGAAGATTTTCAGACGATAAATTTTTATGGATGCAAATTGCAAATATAACATCGGATATTACGATGTATATCAAAAGAAATATGTGCACTTAATCGCGGATTTTGGTTACTGCTCGCTCTAGCGCAGCGTAATAATGTAAATTTATAGTGGTGCATCAAATAAATGCGCTCAATTGTGCGGAAATTTAAACATTACAAATAAAGAATATTTTAATAATATAACCTTCTGCTTTATGAGGAAATTTCTTTTTGTATATTAAATTCCTCTCTTTACTTTTTAATTCTAGTTAAACATAGTTATAAAACATTATTTGATAAAAAATCCATTTATATACATAAAGTATTTAATACGTAAAAGCTAATAGATAATTGGGTCAATATATTGTTAGATTAATGGGTTAATTTTTATAATATTAAAACATACTTTTAATATTCAGTAAATTTTATTCTGAAATTTTATTTTAACTTATGATTACTATAGCACTTCTGATATAGTATTTTATGTAATATCTTTCTAAGTTTCTTCTGATTTTTATTTATTTTATTTATTTTATTTATTATTGTTTATTATAAAGAAGATTATCTATATCAAGTAATAACAATTAATATTACATCAAGTTTCATTTCTGCTATCACGTTTGCTGTTTCTCCATCTTTCTCTATATATTAAATTACATGTATGTAAAATAATGTTCGTCTAATAATATTAATATTTATTTGTAGCTACGATAGATCAAATTTACATTAGAGAATTAAAACTGGATATTTACTTTTAAATTCTTTTTAAAGATTCTAATTCTAGTTCCTCAAATTACATGTTCTTTAGATAAATTACGAAAATCATAATATTATGCAATTGTTAATTTTTCAAATATATGTATACACGTATATTACATTAATTTTCGTTTATTTTACGCACGAGCAACATCGCTATTTTACGAAATTTCGCAATGTTCTATTTTTCACGATAGGGTCACGATTGTAGACCTTTGCGCATCGATCGCGCAAACAGAGAGGCGTGCATGGGTGCTTGTGAAAACTCTGCAAAAGCACAAAGTGACGGTATCGGGATAGGTTAAAAAAATGTTTATCGCTCGACGAGTTCGATGAGCGTAATTAAACCCCCCGCTGTCAAAGACTCGAAACGAGGCGCGGATAGCACGGTAGCGCGCTATAATGACGACGAGGTGCTATAAGTTAATCAACATTAACTCGAAATTCGATCCCGCCATGCTATGCGTACCGCTCTACTGAATTTCTGCGTTAAAGTGTGTCGCACGATCAATCAATTGCAATGCAAAATTTGATAAATACCTACAATAAGCTGCGTCTGTTAATAAATTTTCGCGAAAATTGCACGCAAAATTTAAATTATATTAACTGTCGTCGTAGACTTCATTCGTTTCGATGATAATTGTGTGATTCTTCATAATATACCAAATTTAATTACGTTTATTTACTTGATGGTATAAATATGTTTAAAAATAATTTGTTAAATCTATATTTATTATTAATAAACATCCTTAATGCGCATAAAGTTTTTACAGTTTCTGTTTGCTCTTGCGCTAATCATAAAGATTAAATTTTAGCGTATATAATGCTAACGAAACGATAAATTATAATTAAAACTAATATTTATATAATTATCGGCCGTTTCAGAAAATTATTTTGAGCAGTTGTTTTATAAGTAATTATATCAAGAGTCGGGAAAGTCCACCCAATTAAAATTAAAAAATTTACAGATATATATTATAAAAAATAATGAGGTACGATTGCTGTTACTTGTTCAAAGGATATTATTGTTACATTCTTTTTTCAGCATATACTTCTACATACATACAATGTACTATTTTTTTAAGCTATATAAAAATAAATTACATGGATGTCTAATGGGAATAAAAAGTAGATACCTACGATAATAGAAAGTGGACAGACGGCCGATGACGTTAATCTGATTTACATAAATTGAGCACTTGTGCCAGAAGCTAATTCGTCGTTCCGCTTCATTCGATTGCCATTCAATTTTATGGATGAGCCACAAATAGTTCTACATTGTCCTCCTTTTCCCAACATTATTTTTGAAGAGAAATATAGAAAACCGCGAAGAAAAGTAATTATTATTCTAATTGTTGGACACGCGAATTAAATTATCGAAAAATAATCAATTATTACAGTTATCTTTATAACTTTATTTGATAAAATATGTATAAATAGTATAGTAATGGATATAGTAATGAATAGAGATAGTAATGAATATTTAGTAATAAAAATTATCGTGCAAATTATTAATAGCACTTTTATATTTCAGATTTTTAAAAATCTGTTTATCGCGAGGATTAAATTAACTTGTAATTAAACATCCAAAGTAAATTAATGCAAAAGTATAAAAAAAAAAAAATGTGATAAAAAGCAAAATTTCCTAAAAATATATTAATGCCAATCGAGAATACAATAGCAATAAATTGATAAATCAAGTTAGCAAACAGGACAATTTAATTTTATTTTATTTAAAAATGTTCAGTTCTTAAAATCAAACAAGAAAACAAGCTTCTAAATATTTATATATATAATAATATAATGCAATGCCTACATACGTATTATCTTTCTAGTTTTTAAGCGTAAACGCTTGTCTCGATTATATTAATTCTTTTCTCAGATTGATACAAATACTGACCTTCTCCGTTTTTTTCATTCAGTAATATGGATCGATTACTTTGATTCTCAAAATCATATCGAGAAATTGGAACGCTTTGACTTAACATTCTCATTATCGTGTAATTTAATTGTGCAGACATGCAATACGATATTCGGCAGACTAATTATCGAAGAACAGGCGATATGTGCGCGAGCAAGAGAACTCAACGATCGTTTCTGAAAAGACGTTCCACGGCTGCGCCGCCATAACGAGGCGAGTTTCGCAGACGACGACGCTGCGTTTTCGTGCTCCGGCCCCTTTAATGGATATATGCATAACGGTGAAACCGCAAATGCTTCAATTATGAAACAATGAAATAGTTAGGGGTGCCGGGGTTCGCCACCCACTTCCCTCTTTCAACTCGGCGACTCCTACGGCTGCGCCGCGTTGGTGCCAACTGACGCCAACTTCTCGCGCGCTCTAACTTGGTACCGTTGTTTCGTCGAGTTAACCAGCTAACTTTATAGCAATCCACTCCGCCGTTTTCCACCCTCCTCGCGCGCGCCCTACTTGTAGGTATCATTCCCTTTCTACCGGCTCTTCTAATCTTGCGCGTCCGCGTTTATCTTCGACCACACGTCATAGCGGCCGAAAATGCAAATGCTAGTGCTGAACTCTAAAGCAGCTTTTCTTCAAAAATGGGCAAAAATTGCGATAAGATTAGCGGTGGTAAAGCGTATATTTATAATAAAATAAGAAAAGAAGTATAGAATTGTGCATATTTCATGTACTTAACGTGAAGATGCCAATATCTCCACTGTAGGGCACGTAGCAAAAAAATATAAACACTTTTATTATATAAATTTGGTCCAAGCTATCCATTAAGCCTAGTTAGAACTTCATCCGTTCACTGGTTATCGAGATCTCAAAATCTCGCGTACTCGCAACTCGTCGCGTCGCGTGTATACATAGAGCCACGGGGTCTCGCTCCGCGCGTACTTGACGCGAGACACTACCGTGTCTCTTGATACCATACGATGTAACTTGATAGCAGATAAAGAATCATTTTTTATAGTTCTTTACTTAGTACCGTTAAAATTAGTTGTATTTTAATTAAAATTTATGGGTATATCAATATTCTCAGCAATTTAAATCCATTAAAATATGCTTTCTTATATACAGAATATCGAAGTGTTATAGGAAGATAAACTTGCACTCTTTTAAAACACCTTTAGTTGCTAACATGGGATATCTTATAGCAGTTTTAATCTCTTAAGGGGTTACACCACCTTGAAAATTTCAAAGAAAGAAAGAGAGCTGAAGTTGACGTAGAAGGACAACGTTATGGCGCAGATATCTCAAACTAAAGGCACATTTTTCAACTTTATAATTTTATACACGAAATATTGCATACGTAAAACTTTAAACGCGTTTTTCTCGAAATGACTTTTTATATCGGCGTACAGCGTATCTTCTACAATTTTTATCCGATTCACTTAAAATTTTGAGAGGATCTTATCTAAATTATTTAAAGAAATACGTAGGGGTTTTGCGATATATTAAAAATTGTCTTTGCTACGGATATTTTTATACTAAATTTTTAGGTAAAATATAACACTTTTCTTTCAAATGTTCACCATTGTCACAAAAAACCATATTTCAAAAAACCCCTACGTATTTTCTTAGTAAATATGTAGAAAATAAAAATTTTTGTTTTTTTTTCTAAATCCAACTGGTTTGCAGTTACCGTGTACGCCGATTTGGCATTCCTCAAAAACAAGCCCTCAAGGATTAGCCCGAGCGACGCCACCTTGTTTGGTAAAAAAAATATTTTTTGTGTACACAAATATATGTAGAATCAATGCCCTTTTATAGATTTTTTATTTACTTTACCATTGTCTCAAAAAAAAATCTCAAAAATAGCTGTTTATGTTAGGCTCCAAAATGGTGTAACCCCTTAATTCACTTTAAAAATACTTGCAACGTACTTCGCATTCGCAATTATGGCAAAAATACTTCGAAAATGTATCGCAGCGTGAAGAAAGATTGCCCCAACAGCAGTAATATAGCATCAGTCCGACAAGTAAAAATGTTTAATGATTTAATATCTAGAAAGGTAATCAATTACCTTCAATTTTACTATGTTATAATTGTATTTGTCGATTTCTTTCTTACAAGGAAAGATTCCCAACTCAGAAATTAAAAAAATTTTTATGAAACTTTGGGGCAATACATAGAAAGTGTTCTGATATGTAGATAAAATAAGCTGTTGTTTGCTGCCCAACCTGAGAGAATAGAATCAACTACTAGAAGTTGGTCCATTTTTCGTTTTTTTTTTATTATTTACTAAAAAGAAATAGAATAAAATGTTATACAGAAGACTTCTTTTTTTAAATGAGATTTATCAATTAGGAAACTTATCAATTGTTTAAAGAATTATAAAAAAAGCGTATTAACAAAAGTAGGAGGAATATATTCTAAATACTCTTACATTTTCAACATTTTATAATAATCTATAATGTTTATAACATATACATATATTAATGTTTATTTAATTTTTTTATTTTGATGACTGATTGTATCTCAAAGTTTTAAAAAAGATTGATTCCGAATTGCCAAAAGAATCTATTAGAATCAGGGAATTTTGAATCGCCTTATATTGTTAATCGCAATATCTTCGATAATTAATCGTCCGTCTTTTATAACGTCCATATTACCAGGCATCATTAATCAGCCGCGGCATTCTTTATCGTGCGCATTATTCCTGCACAATCAGCTCGATAATTATCGAGCAGGGTTCAATATGCCACGCTTTTAGTAAAATAATCGTTATTTCGATATTTGAAAATAATGCGAGAGACGAAAGAAGAGAAAAAATTGAAACGGGCAGGCAGTACCACATATATATCTGCATAATGGTATCGAATAATACAGCTTAAGTGATAATATATGTATACCGAGCTGCACAATCCGCCCATATAGTCGCGATAAGGCACCCCCATGCTGCATGCCGCAAACGCCCACTTTTAACGGTAAACACCCTTCACACGTTGATAGTTTATGCTCGCACATTGCACGCCGTACAACCGGCTCGGCTTATTTATCGCGCGTTATTTATCGGCACGGCGCCTCACGTTTCTTCGTCGCTCGTGTTCTCTCAGCTTCGTGTATCTAACGATCAAAGTTGCGGTAATTTACTGAAAATATCGGTCTTCTTTTATAACTTAGAGACAATAATACCTATACATATGTACATTTATATCTTCTAACTCATTAGTAAGCAATAAATACAATTTAACTTCAATGAAAAAGAGATCAGAGATGATATCGAACATTCTGCGCTATTCAACATAAAGAAAAAACGACGTGAAAATGGATCGAAAACAAAAAGTGGCAACCAGTGGCACTGACGCGGTATGACGTACGCATATAAGCTAATCTAGCGGGAGTAACGTGTAAACGTAGCGATCGGAAACGATAAGCGGATATCATCGTCGCTTGTGACGGATTGCGTGCGATACGTTTTCGCACGGACACGGAGAGGCGTAATCCGTTCCAGTACGCTTGAGCGCGGCGGACCGCGACCCGATCATTTATTTCTATGATCATAAAGTCATCGTGTGATACGTGCGTACGTTCGTTCCACCCACAGCTGCGTGATATATGTATTTTCAACCGGCCCGTAAACGAACATCGTAGATCTGTCTTTCCCGTGGTATTCGATTTTTCAGCTAATCTAATCGCCATAGGCTACCGTTTTACCTGGGCTTTGTTTCGGATCCGATTTGCGCTTACCTCGTAATAAAAATATTGTTTGCAATTTTGCTTTTAAAAGCTCTAAAAAGAACAATGCAAATTTACCAATGAGCGAGAGAATTATCGATTATTGAATATATAATCTGACAAGCGTCAAAATGGGAGCTAAATTTACAAATACAGAGATAAATGTTGAATAATTGCGTTAGTCAGATATTTCGGATAAATTAAAATATAAAATTATTGATTCAGATATCAGATATCGCGTTTTGTATTATGTTACTCACATTAATTGGAAAAGTCCAATAATATAAGCTTCCTTTGTGTTTGTATATTTCCTTTTAGTTCTATTATAACATATATTTTCGATGTACAAACAATTTAAAATCGATTCTTATAATTGATAGTAACTAACAAATATTCTGATATATCTGAAATTCCTAATAAACTTGATTTACAGCCTCGACCAAAATAATGGTGAACGGGTTGGCAGAAGAATCTATGCTAGCGATGAGTAAACCTTTATTATAAAAGTCGTCCAGAATTCATCGCAAACTAATTGCATATTCAATTTTTTTTACGCAATTAAAAACTTTCTTCAATCCTTTGTGCACAATTTCTATATTAATTTGCAACGATTTTTGCTTTATTGTATATATTAAATCTTTATACATTTTAATAGAAAAAAAACCTTAATGTATAAAGTTACATTCAGATTGTCAAATATATAGATAATACATACAATGGTTAGTTCGTCAAAATATTTATAAGTGGAAATGCGCATGTTTAACAAATAGCCACGAGTCCTCCGTAAAGTAAAACGCAAACGAGCAATTCCAAAGCGGATTGCACGGGTCATGTTAAATCGAATTATAAACGTCACGACCTAATTACATCTTTCGTGCCGCCATGCATATGTAGTAAATGCGACGCCGCAAAAACGAAAACACCACATGCGAGAACACAACTCCACGTTGAAATTACGTTTCTCGCAACATCGTCGACAAAACATTATATAAATATGCTTCGCGTAATCTAGCTCGTAGCGAATGGACCAACATATGAGTCGGTTTCCGTATAAAAACTCCTCTTTCGATTTTTCGACGATATCGAGTTATATATTAACGGTTTGACAGGTTATGTCCGGTTAAAAAGTTAATTCTTTGTAGGTTAGAAAGAAACGAAGAGTGAGTTTAACCCAGCATAACCTGTCAAACCGTTAAACTCTACTTACTCGAATATCCCCATTATATCGTTATATATCAAGTTATATTATATGTATAATATAATATTAGCGTTACGTCAACAGATATCTTTAATGGTACGTCTTTCCAAAAGTCACTCTTTTAATCTTGAATATGAATACCTATGTTTGCATATAATCATAGACATATAATTAATTTTTTATATCGTATATCACAATTTTTAGAAAAGTATATAAAAATTATATAAAAAAACAATACGTTGTTCTTTAAATTATCATAATGCAATACAAAAGACAATTATTCTCTAAATAATTATTATAATTAAATTAGCATTCCGGTTTTGGATAATCTAAATTTCAGTAGATATCAATTGTATATTAAAATATAATAGAAAAGTTCTGTTAAAAGTGGAAATAGTCTTAAAGTGTCAAAGTGATATTAAACACACACACACACACATTACGGATAATTGAATATATTCGAAAAAAATGTAATCAAGAGACACGGTGGTGTCTCGCGCCAAGTACGCGCGGAGCGAGACCCCGTGGCTCTATATCCGCGATGCGACGAGTTGCGAGTACGCGAGATTTTGAGATCTCAATAACCAGTGAACGGATGAAGTTCTAACTAAGCTTAATGGATAGCTTGGACCAAATTTATATGATAAAAGTGTTTTTATTTTTTTGCTACGTGCCCTCCGAGCGGAGATATTGCAATGCTTGCGATGTAAAATTCCGAATCTGAAAATTTTAGATTAAGATACGTCGTCGTTCGTCACCTTCACTACCTTCGACTACAGATGGCTCTGGATACCCCAGCGTCACTTTGACTACTTTCGACTGCAGATGGCTCTTGATTGTCGATAAATAAATCGCGTTCGCGAGAGAGAACGAGAGAGCAATATTGCCAGTCCAGAGCGTTTCCATGACAACGGAAGAGACAGCATGTTTATGTGTAGTCACGTGACTGACGTGTACGTCAGTCGTTCAGTGCGCGAGGCTGCGCTTACATTTATCGTAATGTTAAGCTTCTTACGACGATTGTAATGCTCGACAGCTATCATAACCTCATCATGTGAGTTGACTCAACTTGAACTCGGAAGATTGTGAAACTTGTCTAGCGTTACAACAGTGTAACCTAACATGTCAGTCTTCTCGACGAACGAAGAAAAGTGTTCTTATAGTTAGATATATTAACGTAGATATATTGTTTACGACAGCTTCTTTGCTTACGATAACGATCGCAGCGTTACGATGGATCGTAAGCTCATTACGACGATCGTGACGCTTGTCGTGACAGTTATCGTATGAATTATTAAGGTGCGTCTACATCTATCGTAACGCTGCGATCGTGGTTGTAAGCAAAGAAGCTCTCGTATAACAATATATCTATAAACACACTTTTCTTCGCACGTTGAGAAGGTTGACAGATTAGGTTACTGTTGTAACGCTAGACAAGCGTCGTAATCGTCAGAGTTCAAGTCGCAATTCATCGATGAGGTTACGATAACTGTCACAACGAGCATTACGATCGTTGTAAAGGAGCTTACGACGATCACAATCAATTATTATCAATCATTGGATAGTCGGTGAAAATTACATGGTAAGTTTCTAATAAATTACTTAAAAAGTTAGAATACTTTAGTATTGTATTTTCGTGCTGTTAAAAAATTACGATAAAGTAAAAATTTAGAATAATAATATACTTAATAAAATCTATTAAATTTTTGCTGCTATATAATTACCGTATTTGTAATATTTGTAATAATATTTTTGTAATTATATTACGTAATACTACAAAAAGGCGTGATATCTGTACAAAATTACTTCTTACAAAAAGGTAAAAAAAGGCGCTAAGTACACGCGTAGTGTATGTATCTTGAAGAAATCCGTAGCTTTGTACCTCGAAAAAACCTAATAGTATCTTTATTTAAAAAAAATAAAAACTCAAACCCAAAGTGGTACATATCACAAAATTGCGTTACCTTATTCAATCCAAGTGATTATTATCTATGTATTACAAAAAAAAGAAATAATATCTTTAAATTGCGCCAATTACATACATATATATTATCTCGAAAAATAACTATTGTACTTTTAAAATATTAAACTCAAGGGGTAGTATCTTTAAAAAAAAAAAAAAAATCAAATCCACAAGTGGTATCTATATGTATTCCTATTAAAGGGGAAAAAATATAAAATTTAAAAAATTTTAGTTAAAAAAACTTGGCGCTGCTAAACAAAATAATATATTAATAAAAGAAAAAAGAAAGGACTCTTGAAATTGACAAAAAAATGTGGAAAGGGCTATGAGAGTCCGCAGTTGTTGGTGCGCAAAATATTAAGGTAATTTTTATTTTACTTTCTTAGCATAATCAAGTTTTTTTAACTAAAATTTTTCAAATTTTATATTAATTTTTTCCCTTCAATAGGAATGCATATAGATACCACTTGTGGATTTTATTTCTTTTTTTTTTAGAAAGATACTATTCCTTGAGTTTAATTTTTTAAAAGTACAATAGTTATTTTTTGAGATAATATATATGTATGTAATTGGCGCAATTTAAAAGTATTATTTTTTTTTTTTTTGTAATAGATAGATAATAATCACTCGGATTGAATAAGATAACGCAATTTTGTGATATGTACCACTTTGGGTTTTGGGTTTTCATTTTTTTGAAATAAAGATACTATTGGGTTCTTTCGAGGTACAAAGATATGGGTTTCTTCAAGATACATACACCACGCGTGTACTTGGCGCCTATTTTTTACCTTTTTGTGAAAGGTAATTTTGTACGGATATATTTAACTGCATTATCAAGAGATTATATAGTGTTTCGCGTGAAGTAAAGCTACGCGCAGCGAGACACAAACCGTGTATCTATAAGCGACGAGTTATTATTAACCATGACAATCACATTAGTGATAAATTTCATTAGTGTGCAATCTCGATCTCATTTTCCAATACTTTATATTTCTATTCTGAATTAAACCGGTTTAATTAATTATTAGCAATCAATTCTCGCTTTTTATACATATGCTCGACCTTTACTAGCATGCATAATTCCATCGCAACACGTTTCTCGAGAATATCGCAACGATAATTATCTGCAGAATAGCACTATGTCGATTAAATTCAATAACTTTTTTCCCGATGTTTCTGGGAAACAATCAAGTGGGAATGCCATCGCATTCACGATTTTGAATCTTACCGATACGACAGTCGGAAGATATATGACTCCGCGATCGACGCGTGCGGTACATCGCGAAAATGTAAATTGAAACGATGTGAACTGCATGTCGACAGCCCATGGTTATAATTCTCTTTGGACATCTTCATTTGCGCATCGGGTATATTCACGGGTGATAATTATGTCAGTCGGATGCGTTACCTCTCGTGAACTTGCGATCGATACTTTGCCGGCCATGATTTACCGCTTTAAAGAAGACGTTCCTGTGATTCATAATAGCAGATTACATAAACCACCGGGCTAATTAACACCATTATCTGCGCTTACTTTCCTGCATCTCGTAACGAAACGTGCAGCGCAATACACGTCCGTGTCGAATAGTCACAACTGCGAATTGTTTGATGTGAAGGTGCGAAGATAAGGCATCAGAAATATAATCTTCTAATAGTCGCCTTACGTAAACTCCACGAGACCTTGTCAATAATTAAAATGTTATTTGTCTAGGAACATTAAAGTAGACGTGACTGTCGTAAAAGTGTATTATACATCTACGTAGATTTCTAAGAAAATTTGACTGGAAAATAGTTTGACATACTTAATAAGAAAACTTAACCAAAATATGACCATAGAGTTTCAGATAAAGATAAGAGATTTATAAATACAACTATATATAATTCTACGAAAGTAAAAATTTATTCACTTTACTATATGCTATCGAGTAAATTTCTTTGATAGAAGCTTTAAGATTTTAACGTTTTAATTGAAAATTAAATATAATTTTGCAAAATATTAAAAAAAAAATAAAATACGCAAAAAGAATAAAAAAATCTTATTTTAGAAACGATCATTTCTCAGTTGCACGCGACTTAAGACCTTCATTTTGTTATGTACAATGATTACAAGGATTACACAAGACGCAACGAGTTCGCTGTATAAACTCCTGTCGTGAGAATGTTTTGTTCACTTGATATACGTATAGTACGAATTGCATGTGTGTGCGTGTGCGTGCGCGCGCGCGCGCGTGTGTGTGTGGTGCGTGTGCGTGATCGCAACACGAGAGAATTGTCGCACGCGCGCTTATCTCTTAATTCTTGACCTTACCGTTAAACAGAGCGGTGCGTCGTTGTCGATGAAGAAAGGGCGCGAGTGCTTTCTGGTTTTACCGGCGACCTTTCGAGTCACCGCGCGTATTTGTACCTACGTTTCTCGCGACGCGCGTACCCCGTTTGCGAGTTTATTGTTGACGAAACGGCGTTTCACGAATAAAAAGCAAGCAAACTCGATGGCGTTGATAACAGCGGCACCGTCGGCAGTGACTGGCCGCGGCAGCAAATAAACACTTGTCTCGACGTATGCACATGGCGGTTGCGTAATGATATGAAGTCGAATGTTCTCTCTTTATGAGTTTACTGCCTCTCTCGCGTAACTCGTGCCATCTCCGCCCAGTGTGTAAGAAAACAATCAGTCAGGCGCTGATCCGCGCGTGACCTACTTCTCTTTTTTATAGATTAAACTTTTTTATTCTAGAGAAAAGGAAGAAAGAGCGTATCGTGAATACCGGATATTGGACCGTTCCTGTATCGGATCGAGATGTATGAGTTACGTTAAATTTTAAACGTAACGTTTGATATAGATCGAATTTATCTCAATAGAACGTATATATGCAAAAGAAAGCTGCAGATCAAATCTTTATATTCGACTTGTATGTTTAAATTTGATAACCGAAACGTCTAAAATTCTATAAATGGAACACAATATTAAAATAGCAGTTTTTTATGTTATTCTAATTAACATAGAACCTTATTTCTTAATTTTTGTTTAATGGTTACTTAAAACGATATTTGAAAACTGTTTTCTTTTCTTCAATCTTTCTTCTGTATCAATATTGAACTTTAATCGTGGCGACAATAATCGATGCCCAACAATTCTTGCAGACTCTTGCAACAATAATGGCTTGGCACATTTATGGCTTGCAGGCATTGGGAAACATTGTGATTCTCGGTACGCGTAATATTCAACGATACAAAAATCTCTCGGCAGTGTGTCTCTCTCAGCCGCGCTATAGAAATATTTTCCATTTTGGATGCGACGTAATGACGACGCTTGATACGACTGTCGCGAGGAAACGGGAAATCGCGTTGTCGCGCGAACAATGGCAACGTAATTCCACGCGTGTCAGTAGAGATTCACGCATACACTGCGAACCCGTGCCCGGGGGCGTATAAAAATTTCGCTCCAGCCGTGAAAGAATCGCGAACACGCCGACGTGATACACGCCCAAGTGGATTCTCCTCGGCCGGACATTTAGTTGACCGTCATAAATTCTGGGCTTTGACGCTCGCGGGAAGAGCCCGGTAACGCGCGCCCGGCGGAGCTCGCACTGGCCGAGATTTTTCGAGTCGCGGCTAGTAAAACTCGGCGCGCGGGAATGGATCCCGGAATGGGCACGGGGAATAAAACTAGGAGATGCAGGAAGGAAACGAAACGGGCCAACGAAACGTCGCGGTAGCTCCGGCTCAGTTCCTACTTGCAGGCACCGGGAAAAGAGGTTGGTGCAAGGGGACGCGCTCGCATCCTGCTGCGGTTTTCATATATGGGCAAGAGAACTCATTAAAAAAATAATTTTCAAAAAATCCCCAAATAATACAATTTTGTAATAACTAAAAATGCAATAATAAGAGAAAAATGGACAACAGTGGCGGAAGCAAACTGGTTTAATTCCAAAAAAAATGCAGAAAGTATTGAAAATGTGGAATTATACTTATATAATGATAACTTGTAGGTACTCTTTTTTGTATAATAAATTTAATTGTATTATAGGTATATTGCTAATATTTTTTTCTAATTTCTCTCGTGCACCTTAGAAAGATATCCACGAAAAATTCTACCAACGTTTATTTTCATACTCTGGAGAACGTACTCTTGTAGTAGTACTTGGAGAGAGAATGTTCCAGTTCGTGCCGATATCGCACACAAAAATATCCCGCTGAAATCTCGCTGGAAAATTCGGACTTCATTGTGGCTCTGAAGACCACGAGCGATGGAGTCGATTTCGACATGCTCGAATAAATTGCACGCGAAATTCGCTTCTCGCAGAGCAGCAGTTTACCGAGCAAACGGACTTAATTTCTCGATCTAGAACATTTCTCGTGCAAATCACTTAAATGATAAATCTCTGGACACGTTCTATGTACTTACAATGTATTTTCGGACAATATTGTGCATTTGTCAGATATCTCGATGACGGAGAAACAAATAAAATCCACCTCTCCAAAGACGCGTGTTTCAAAAAACTATTCAGCAAGAACCAAATAGATATGTGAGCAAATATCACATGTGAAAAATGTTATTCTTGTTGAAATTTCGAACTCCATTTACAACTTCGAGAATTGCGAGTCCAATTTTTGCACACAGACAAAATTATTGTAGATAATTGTGACTCTTGTAGATAAAACTGGAAATTGCTTTCTTTTGCATAAAGCTATAATTTATATATTGTAATATAATATATAGTAAGATCGATACAATCATTTAAAAACAAAAAGATGAAATTAAATTGTGTAATAACACCAGGTTAATCCAAGGAAGATCTGGACATACTTCAAGTCGCTTGACCTAAATTTTTCGACTCTTCAGGTTCTTTGAGCGAATCAAACAGTTGGAAACCACAAGTCGACAAACTGTAAGCGGAAGAGACTTGTGGGCTTATTGTTAGTTTACTCATGATCCGACGAACCGTATTCTACAAAACGGATGTCTAATACGGTCATCTGAACCAGTAACGATAAAATGGCAGATACGTGCAAAGCGGATGTTTCAAAATAATTCTCTGTAAATTTGAAACTTGAATCATAAATTGCTTATTAAATAAATTTGTAGGTGCTATATTTATAAATTTGCGAATGTGTTTAAAAATATGAGGAACGGAAAATATATTATAAAGAAGTTTCGTATTATTTTTAACATGTTATAAATAATACGAAATACATAAATATCATGTGTCGATATCGTGATGCTCCATAATTGGACTTTATGTCGATTGATCATCCATAATCAAATCTTATCCTGATGATTAAGTTTACATAATAGTAAAGCGTGACTAATTATATCAATTACGAGTGACTTCTTTGCGATAAATTCATAATAGACTAAAGAGAATCTTGTCATAAAATTGTTTCTATCATATAAAATTATCTTCCCTAACAGTAATATAAATTGTCACGTACATTGACAACGGAAATAACCTCTGTGACGAAATTGCACAGTAGAATTTTAGAGAAATAAAGCATACAGTCTCCGTGGTTGGTCTGACAAGCTACTTGGCAAGAGAGACCGCACCGATATTACACATAAACCCCACCAGCGGCATTTAGATATTTGCAATTCATATCACGTCTCATGCATGCGCGATGGAGTGACTGCTGCGACCGCTCTATGTCATCGGTCGTGTCCCGCGTAACTGGTCACGGTATGTACGTGTAAAGCGATCCACCCCTGAAGAAATGTACCGGCTTACCAGACCTCCGCTCCGGCCCGTTTCATGCAAGTGCACTCATTGCTTCCGGAACACCGAATTCGCCCTACTTCCATTGACAACTAAGAGAAGCAGTACTACACGTTCTTCACAGCTTTTCTAACTAATGCAGTCAGATAATTTCTCACATTTTTCAAATTTATAATATTTTAGCACGTTATTTTGTAATATCCAAATAAAGACTTAAATAAAATTCTTAAAGAGTTTTAGAAATTGCAAGATTGCAATATTACTTCAATATTTGAGAACCCAAAAACAGCATTCCGAAATTTGAAGAATTATAAATTCGTACAGTCGTATAAAATTTGAACAGTTAAGATGGTATAATTTTAATTAATTATAATTAATTCATAATTCCACGATTCCGAGCATTTGAAAACTTAAGCGTATCCAAGTTTTATTTTTAATTATAAAACAATTTAAAAAAAACGTTAAATTAAGACAAAATTAATTGTTACATTAATTGCAATTCTTTGTGAAATTTTCTGAAAATAGAGAATCTTTTTGCTTTGCATCTTACAAGTATCGATAACATCGACTAGCTCTACGAATTTCAATGCAGCCGATATCATCAGCAGCGCGATTGTGTGTTTGGGACTACGGTGTTTCAATTCGGTGCCATGTAACCAGCAAAAATCGATGCATCGTTGCATTGGAAAGTCATGCCTATCGATGGTTCATCACAAAGCACGCTACTGGCGACCGATACTCCATAAAAGCCTGATCATCCGCTTACGACCGTACCGGCGTGAAAAACTATGCGTCAAAAATATATTTTCGCGGGAGCGACACGATAGTAATGTCCGCGACAGAAAATTGAGTGAAGCAGCACTTCAGTAAATAAATTGATATCATATTTGCATTGTCTACAAAGAGGATCATCGATGCGAAATCATTTTTAATTAATTTACTAGCTGAACCCGAGTGAAATTAATCTCGTAAAACATATATGAGTACTCATTTAAGCCCCAAAAAATTGATGGTGTCTCTTTACTGAGTGCATTTGATAAATTACAAAGATAAAATATAATAAATTACAGAAATACAGGTATATGGAAATTGTAATTTAAATATTATTAACGGAATATAATTTACATATTATTACTGAAAATAACACAAATCATATAGAGAACGTTTTGCAATTCTAAATATGCAATTAACAAAGCGTACATATAATATTTCCATTTGCTTTCGTATATGCGGTGTTCAGTATGCACTTCAGATTTAAAAATTCGAGACATTTATTATTTTTATTAACAGCTCATTGTGAGAGAAAGATTAAATGTCACAGTTATGCAGGAATAAGGCCGCTTGTTTGGCAACAGGATCACGAAGCGCAAACAATTTCGTTAACGAGTTCCAACTATTAGGCCCTATCCGAACTCAATTCTTGATACAGATGTTCTCACATGCGCGAAATTGGCTGGTGTGTGGTGCATAACCGGCATTAGCCTGCGTGTCACGTGCGATCACCTCCGCCCGTGCGTGTGCACCTTCCATCGCCCATATGCACGAATGGAAATGTGCTTCCCTTCTTTGAGTCGTGCAACACCTTACGCGGCATACCGCGACAGTAATGCTGCATTCGCGGCACCTTGATATTATAACATCATGTACACATCTTATAAATTGAATTTCCTCACTGCTTACAAATAAAACTAGACAAAAAAAAATCATGAAACGTATAATTTTGTTATCTTTTATCACATTTCTCTTTATATCTGACTACAATCGCACTCGAATAGCGAAGTTTGTTGAATCTTCTGGTGACTCTAATATGTTAACTAAAAAACTCAAAACTTTTGAATTTATTCTGTTCTTTTTCATAACTATCGTTACGCCATAAATTTGATTCACAAATCATTATGTATAACTTCACTTTTATCATATGCAAAAAGAAGTTAACAAAATTTACCTACGCAGCAAAGGCAACTTTGTCAAACTAATACAAATCAAGATAATTATCTCGAGTAATTGAATAATATTTTATAAAATTTATAATAATTAATATACATATATAGGAAACTAACTTATTGATTATTATAAATTTTATAATAATACAGTAAAGATCGCAACAATTTTAGTGATCTTCAACTAGAAATGGCCCCTGCGTCCAATAAATAATATTATACTTACAATACCTACATATATATACTTTCTCGTATACTAGAATAAAAATTTTCGGAAAAACTTCACATTCGCATTAGTCATAACTGTACACAGTAAAAAATCGTGCGTCCATATGTTAAAAATTCTTTGTGTTACCAAGATTTGATTATTATTTTAACGTAAAATTAACATACAACAGTTATGTTAATATTTTTGTAACATTTTCGTGTGTTACATTTATGTCAACATGATAACTTAACATTTTATGTATGTCATTTATAAATTATATATTATTTTAAGTTCTTTTAACACAATTGCTTTAAAAAATCAAAACGTCTTAGGTTATTTTAACGTAAAAAAAAGTTGAAGTAAATCTTCAAATAACCGTAAACTTTAGCGGATGAAGCAAAATGTTACATCGATATTTCTTACAAATTATTTTAACTATTCTTGTAATTCTTTTAATAGGTTTAGTATTCGTACTGTTCAATTATCTTTGTGTTATTATTACATTACACTTAAAGTTAAAAAAACAAATATAAATGTAAAGTGTTGTGTCAATTAAATAACATTTTTAATTTGTTAACTAGTAACACACGATAAATGAGTTATTTTAACTTAAAATTTAGTGGACTTTCTGGGACATGCAAAAAATGTTAAAATTAACATTTTATTTTTAATAGTGTAACGGTGCTGAATCATCGTCGCTCATTTTAAACTTTAATAAATCATACTTTTACTTATATAACAATTTTTGAAGTTAAATGAATGAAAAAATGGAGAAGTAACGTATCTTTTAATGATATTACCACAGCGCGTATTATAAAGTAGAGAATTTAAGATAATAAAAAAAAGTGTCATATTAATTATTTGATAAATGCAAAGGCAAAAGATTAGATGGCAAATTAAGCGAGGCTAAAATTATAGATGAGCCAGAGCTTCGCGTTCGATCGAACAGGAAGGACGCGACATGGGAATGAGAGAAGGGCGCGTGCACGACTCTCCCGCGCACCCTTGCGCGAGCAAGCACACATACACACATAAACGCGCACATACAGTTGCGTACGCCTCTACAGCTTGTTGCGGATTATGTAGACTCTCGTTGCAACATGTGTTCGTTATATCGCTCCGACGGAGTTACCAACTCTCGACTAAGGCTTTCCTCGTCTCGACGCCCGCGCGCATGACGCGGCGCGTTTACGTACACGCGTGTAACAGCCCTGCGGCCGTGTGCGCACTCGTACAATGTAAATATTTTACGTAGCTACGTCGTGAATTAAGCGGCTTAAGTAGATTAAGGCTGGGCAAGGCGCGGCAAATATCCGCCACTGCGGTTGCAATCTTAACTTGGCGAGTGTCGAGTTGCTCGAATGTCATTACTGGCACTCGGATCGAAGGATTATCGAAACGTTCTCAATACATGCCATTTGCATCTGCACGATTTTCCATTTCTTTCTCTTTCTTTGTGTCTCAAAATTCACAAAGGCTATATTCGAATTTGATCAATTCTATAATATGTTCAGAATTATGGGGTACTTCTAATACTTTTCAACCTTTTACCTTCTAAGGATAGTGTGGTTGGAGGAATAAACACATTTTATAAATCAAATTTTCTGACTGCTTATAAATAGAACTAGAAAAAAAAAATTATGAGAAGTATAACTTGTTATATCTCTATTATCATATTTCTCTTCATATCTGACTACAATCGCACATGAATTGCGAAGTGTTTTGAATCTTCTGGTGACTCTAATATATTAACTATAAAAAATCTCAAAACTTTTGCAATTTGTTCTGTTTTCTTTTTCATAACTATCGTTACGTCATAAATCTGATTCACAAATCGTTATCTATACCACAAAATCAGAGTTAAACGATCGCGGATAATTTGAATTGAATTGGATAATTGGGCGATACGGAGCGTATTTTCAACGAATTGTGTTGAGAAACCATTCGATGAAATCCCGAAGAGGAAGGCACCCGAATCGTGTCTCACATACACACGATCAATCGATTTCTCGTCTCGTTAATCTCACAGAACGTCGCTTTCATCGAATCGTCGAGGCAAGATATCTCGTAACGAACCAGGCAGCTTTCCATTTGTTTGCCCTGAAAACGTTAATGGCGAGATCTGCTTCTCCGTGTCCCAGAAACTGAGCGCCCGAAGGATTGACGGTCGCCAAAGTAAACTCGATGCCCGTGAGTTTATCCCCGACCAGACCGTGCTGGCGTATCCCGAAGGACACAGCGCGCGATGGAAAGGATGCGAGTTTCCGGAGCACGTCGTTGTGCCCGAAAAGTTTCCGCTCTTACCGCCGAGAGTTCCCTTTTTCTCTTTTAACCGTGCATCAGCCTGACCACAATAGTAAATACTTTGCGAAGACGTCTTCCAATATATACGAAGACTGAAGCATCATTCTAAGAATGGGCTTCTTAATCTTTTAATCCTCTTTACTGATATTTTCCCGATTGCAATCCTTTAAATTTTGATTACGTTTGACGGTAAACGTTAGCTCTTGGCTCACTTTAAACAATCTATAATTTGCCAGGAATAGAATTCTATTTATAGTTTTATTTTCCGTGTACTCCTTGATATTATACATTTATGTTTTTACGAAGTATTTATATAGTAAAAATATATGTTTTATATGTATTTTACTATATATGTTTTATGCATATATGTATATGTGTATTTTAATTTTTGAAATTCATTTTTCTTTACTTAATTGCAAATAGAATTGTAATTGAATTATTCTAAATCTTTAAAATTATAAATATAAAATTGGGCTGAATATTCGAGTAATATATACCTATCATTAAAAAAGAAGCATTGTACATATAACATTCTTCTTTCTACATATTTTTAATGTGCATAATCTATTAATTTTAAATCGCCTACACTAATGTTATAACTTTATTAATTTAGTAAAAGCTGCATGTTACATTTGCTTTATAATATTATCCTATAAAAATGTTTTATAAAATACGACCATGATAAGCTTTTATAATCTTACAATTTATCGCTATTATACTTTCTCTAACCCATTTTGTATAATCTATTTCATAATTAATCTGAAAATTGTTACATTTGTTCACATAGTAAATTTCTCGCAAAAATGTCTCAAAAATAAAACGTCATAACACAAAAAACTTTGTATTCTTTCAATATATCTATAATTTTTTTCTTATTTTACCGATATGTGTTATCTGTATATTACATTTTAGATTTTATCTGCTTGCAGTGCACGAATTAAAAAAATCCAGTGTTTTGTGTGCAATTATAAAGTATATCTGGAAAAGCGCGTGCTTAAACGTCAAATGTCCGGAGAAACGTCAAATGTCTCTTCGAGTTGGAATCCATTTCGAGGGTGTGCGCTCGCGAGTGCTCTCGCGAAAATTTTCGGCCGAGCCGAGTTTCGACCGTTTTCCCATTTTCATCCAGATCGTAACTCCCTAGAGCGCGTCAGCCGCGCGGTAGGTACGCGAGGGCGGTAATACTCTCGCACATGGATGTATTCTCGTTAATAGAAATAATACTCGAGCGCTGAAAGTAAACAGGTGTACGGTAGCGCCCGGTTAATACGCCCAGTAGACATAATATACGACAGAAGTACGTGGGATAAACGACGACCAACAGGGCGAAGAGAGGTCGGGCGTTCGCCGCCGAGCGTGTATAATTTAATGTTCAGAAGCTCGCGATTATATAGGATGTTTCAATTTACCTTTTCTCAATTAAGTTTTCACAGCGTCTATATAGACTTTGAAGTAATTGAAGTTTTAAATATACATATATTCAACGACTTTTTAAAAATTTAGAAAAAAAAGTAGATAAAGATTCCGAATAAAACATCAGTATTGTAATTTGTAATTGCAGAAATATTCAAGTTAAACATTTAATAATTGTAAAATAGCAAGGCGGGAAAGTGAAATTGTTACTAAGAAAAAATCGAATCTATCAAGGCATTATCGAGAGTGGGGAGGAAGGAAAAAACAGCACACCTGAAACAATCTGTACCTATACGCCGCAGTTTCATCTCCCAGGCTGAAGCTGATAAAACGTGCGTGTCAAGCCGTGAAGTCGTCGGCGCGGTAACTTATATTTTACACCAACCGTGTCGTTAAACATTCTCGACGGGCCTCGCCATCGTTCGCAGATCCTATCAAGAATGTTACGACCCAATATCTCTTTCGTTGCTCTACGTTTACATCGCTACAGGTAAACCTTGCCTGACATCTAAACGTGACTTACTTCCGGAGATAGCTGTATTAATAATTTTCATCAATTTTTTCACATCTTTAGTCCCTGAGTCTGAAGAATGATAAAGAAAGTATTTTAAGTACAATATTTATTTTGATGATCTGTTAACAGTCTTTAAATTAAAACTTTGTTTATATGTCATGTCAAGGTAATTGAATATTTTATCTTTAAAATATATTTTTATTATCGTCTCATTCGCTGCTTTCCAACTGATTGATAGCTCAAGTACAATTGATATTCAGTCTCCGAAGAAATTTAAACTGTGTGATTTAAGGGAAGAAAATAATACAAACAAGTAATCGCGCTTTTAGGTAAGATCATACAAATGCCTTGATTAGCGTCTCGGGATGCCTCGTGCGTTTGTCAAAGCCCGCAAAACCGAATGCAATTAAGCGTCATATAGAGCTCGTCGCGCCGTGTCGCGCCGCGTCGCGTCGCGTCGCGTATGCACGCTCGATAGGGCGAGAAGCGAGTTCGTTTCGTGAAACTGCCAATAATAATTAACGTTGGCATGAAGCCTCATCCGCCCTCACCTAACGACGAGTACGCGCGCGTCTCTGCATGGTGCGCCACAGGAAGTGCCTACGGTGAGGAAGCACACCGTATAACGAACTTTCGCGAACGGACTTTGGCTTCGCTGACCTGCCAATAATTATCGATCGGCGCTCTGTATGCGTATATTTGCGAGAAGGACATGGTGGTGCATTGGATTTACGAGGCGGTCGCATCCCCAAGAAAACATATTTTAACCGAGACGGAATACAAATCGTCATATTAAAACGCTGATGGCGAACCGATGCAGGGCGCCCCGTAAAAAAAAACAACGACGATATCTTATCTCTTATCCTTATCCTATAAAATATCCTATCTGATTCTTGTTTGCTAAAGTATAAATTTTACTGCCATTTTGTTTTTAAATAAGTTAGTTAATTAACAGTAATAATCTCAAGTTAATTTGCGTAACATATTATTTTTTGATACTTTGACTATTTCAATAACAGAATGCGTTGTTATTTATTAATTTAGAAATAAATAGATAGTTAATAGATAACAGTGCATACTCTCAATTTAATAATTTTGTATTTGTATGTCATTTGTGATATGTATAAATAAATTATTTGCCATTTCAAACTTTCATGAATTAGTCAAAGTCAATTTACAAATGTATAATTATGTTCCTGCAGATATAACATGTTAAAATTATAATTCTTTTTAAGAGATATGTCACTGTTAAATTAAGATAAAGCATCACAAAAGTAATTTTACAAGAATTTATAAAAACAAAGCATCAAGAAAAAAAAGAGATATGATAATAATAAAATGTTAATATATTTATTGAATATATTACATATTTTCATATTTTCATATTTTCAAAATGTATAATATTTTTAGGATTTTTAATAAAAAATTATGTGAATATCTGCGTTCTTTTTCATCATACGTATATATAGGGTAAAGGTGCCTATTATGAGACAGGTGCTCAATATGAGACCCCACGTTATTTTGCAAACGCGACCACTTTTTTTAATATATGTTAATGCCTCACTTTGGTAACGGATGACCATCAAATGTTATGTTAGTGGCAGCCACGTAGCGAATGTGAACGGTTGTATATATGAAGAGTTTGTTTTCGCTGCTCATCGAAATTTTTCAATGTGCTATAACCTTAAAGGTTTGTAAACAATACAATATAATAGCAATGTTTTAATATTCATGTTTAACATGTTATTAACGTTAAATATAACCATTGTACCTTGGTGTTTGGTCATAAGTGTCATAACATTAGATAGGTTACACGCACAGCTTCAACGTTTTCATGATTTGTGTAGTTCTCAATATGAGATACCTCATATATTACCTCATATCTCAATATTGTAAATGTTTTTTTTTTAATTTCGTTTCCTATGAGATACCATCTCATATTAAGCCCGTATCAGAATACCGACTGCAAAGGCCGATCGACTACCGACATGAAAAATAAATTTCAATCTAAACGCGAGTTGGTTAATCCAGTCACTCGGCACCTCATTGTAATGAGTCTACTAAGAGTCGGCAGTCGTAGTCGGCAGTCGTAGTCGGCAGTCGTAGTCGGCAGTTCGGGTTGGCATTTGCAGTCGGTAATCTGATACGGGCTTTAGAAAACCCCGCTGTCTCATATTGGGATACCTTTTTTCAAACAGGCAAATTCTGCAAGTCTGGAAAAAAATCATAGAAAATAAAATACGTACTTCAGCCGTTAATGCATTTTACTGGTTGAATGTTTTAGCTACAGAAACACGTAAAGCTTTTAAGTTAAAAGTTAAAATATAAAAAAATATACGCTTTTAAAAAAATGTATCTCATAATAGGCACCTTAACCCTAATATAAATACATCAGAAGAGTGTGTTTTCTAAAAATATTTTAATTGTTAAGAAATGGACGAATTAACATTTAATTTCTAGTTTGTGGAAAGAGTCCATCTAATTAAATTTCAGCAAATCTCTCTAGAGCAATATTTTAATATTTCCTCGAGTATTTGTAATATTTAAAATAAAACAGATTTGTACGTTGTTAAACGCATATGTAGATCGTATTGAGAGCAGGACCGACCGTAGCGAGCACAAACACGTTTGTGCTTATGTCGAATATATATCCAAGGCGTACTACGTATCCCATAGAGAGTTGTAACACTGGATTGCGCGGGCATCTCTGCATGTACGTACATACATACGTGCATGCAGAAACATGGAAATGGGTGAAGAGTATTTTATTACGATGCGCGGCAGATAATGCTAAATGTGCTTTGCTTCCCCCGTTTGCATGGCGGTGGGCGCTATTGCGTGGATATCTACCGAATGCCTACCATGCGACCAACTATACACCGCTCGATATAGAATCGCAGGGAAATGCACTTGCTTTTCTATATATATTGTTCCAGAACTGTCACCCTACTCCTCATACCGAAATTCTTTGATCAACATAGCCAATTTGTATTTTAACAAAAATATTGAGCAATGTGAATTATGAGTGATTCGAAACAAGAACTAGTTTGTATATCAAGTTTAAAAAGTACGAACAAATAACAAATTCTTATTTTCCATTTAATATTGTATGGCTTATGTTAATACTTTAAATGTAAGGTATTAATTATATTATAAAGTTAATACAGCAAAATTGATACACCTTATAGTTTAATTTTTGCTTTAAACTTGCTAAAGATCTTTGTGGATAAGAATGCAACATCTATAATAGCTTGATACAGATTTTGATGTGAAAATTATTTAACGTAAATTAATATTGCTTGACATGAAAGCTATTTTATCTCTTTGCAAGATCAAGAATGTCTTTTGTACGTGTCTTTATAAATTTTTAATTTAACTTAATTTTAGCACATACGTAAATAAATAAAACATAAAATATGTTTGCCTGCGTTCACAATTTTTTCTTTATTTTTCTAAATTGTAGATTTATTTGCTATCTACCTATATTTTGTTCCTTCAATAACTAATTTGAACATTCACGCTTTGTAGCATAAATGCAATTTTCTTCATTTCTCTCTACATACTTATGCGCTGATAAAACATTTTGGTTCCAAAAATGCATAAATTTGATATTATCACGCAGCTGACATTATCGAAAAAAAGCGCGAAAAAGGAAACTCGGCATTGTGTTATCCGTTGTGAGCTACACGTATAACGAGACAGTATGACGCTTGTTCGTTACACGCTTTCATATTAGCTACACGGGTCGGGAAAGTGATCCGCATGCCTACACATTCTCTGTTGATGATTTTGAATGGGAGTTAAAAAGTCAACGAGAGATCAGAATAAAATAAAAAAAATAAATAAAACACGTGAATTGGCATGTATCAATGTTTCGTTTCGTATATCGTTACATGTAATAATATTGATTTGATGATATAAGAATATCAAAAGAAATAATAGTAAATATACTCAATTTGTGATAATAATTATAAACAAGAAACAAAAGAAAGTTTCAATCAAGATATTAGTAAAAAATAAATTTTGCTATTTACGTAAACTGTTGTGTTTAATTAATATAATTATTGTTTATAAATAAAAGTCACTAATATTTTAGTTATATATTTTTAATTATTTGATATAAAACAAGTTGTGCAGAGAAATTATTTAATAACAAATCCAAGTAGGTATATGTTACTAATAATTTAATATTACTTTAAATTATTACTAAATTAGTAATAGTCACAATATCTCAAATACTAATAATTTTCTTGGCCTTTTTTCTTTTTGTGCATCGTGTGCCAACTTTGTAGTTATAAAAATTTACACTGCGTGAAATGTAAAAAGTTATCGCTAAATAAAGTCCGAGAAAAAAGAAAAGTAGAGTAGGTAACTCGCAAAATTCGATTTACCCGCGAGTACGTACTTTTTTCTTTGACTTTTTGATTCGAAGGTCAAATGGAAATGTTATTGTAGCTTCCGGTGGTTTTGAACATTCTCCCGAACCGGTGTTGCATTCAGAGCAGATGCAATGGTCTGTGGCAAATGCGAAACTCGTGGTTGCACGTACATCGGTGATTAGGTTAACGCGAACGCGACTCTTTTTTTTTTCCGGTACGTACGCAGAATTGTTTGGAAAAGCTGCCATCACACTCTCGCGAAGCCATCGTGTTTTTTGTTTTTAAAGTTGCAAACTCTGATATCTGCAATTACCTTAAAATTTGTTCAAGGTCGTTAACCAATAATCTATATTGCAAGTACATTGAAAAACTACAGTATCGATAATATCGATCGCGACGATATAATACAATATAATTTAAATGTAATTTAAAAAAATATTTTAATCATGTTTTGTTAACTGTTAAACCTCTCTAAAGAAAGTTCACGATAATTATAGTAATTATTTTCCGCAGTTAATATGAGATAAATAAATATAAATGTAATCCCTTAAAGTCAATGTACCATATTAAAGTGTTTCATCCAACATGCACAAATCAACATTACATATGTTGTTAATTTACAATGAATTTAATCAGAATATATTATATATTAATTATACGATGCAATAAGACAAGTAGGTATTCTCTGCATATCTATGTACAATGGGGTGCAAAAATGAGTTCCTTTTTCGGTGTAAATGAGCGCCCTATCTGTAGGGACAGTCGCTGCACTTACTGCACCTACTTACCTATGCTCATCTACACCGAAAAAGGAACTCATTTTTGCTCGCCATTGTACACGCAACGGCAGAAATGCCTGGACATTTGATATAGAACATTTGTCAGATGTCAAATGTCCAGGCATTTCTGCCGGTGACCTTACATTTATATTTATGCAACGCAAAACAAAACAGCAGAAAGTATGCGCAATCGTTGTAGAATTTGCATTACATGAATCTAAGACGACAGATGCGACAAAAGACTATGTAAAAAATTGCACGTAATATCAATTAATAACTGAAGTAAAATATAGATTGCATTCACACTGGGAAGAGAATTAATACAATGTTTATAGTAAATTACATACATAAATAGCTATATAAATGTCAATATAACCATTTATATAGCTAACATTAAAGATAGCGTACGGTAAATTGCGGTCACATGTAATTCGTTTTTATCCTCCATTCATTCTATTGTTTCTATTATTCACATTCGTTAAAACGACTTGAATATTTTTGCGATAAGCCTCAAATACGCGTATCTATTATACATTTTCGCGCTATTTTGTCCCACTTTGCGCGACCTACAGAAGTTCATTGTTGCAACTTTAATCACGAACCGTCGTGGAAATTTCACCTTGCCGCTACATCTCATAATGAATTTCTGTGCAATATTCTGTCGCGAAAGAGAAAGCGTAGCGCAGGATTCGCGACCACGGCGAAGCCGCTCAAGCCTCGACTCGAGCAACGTTAGCATTTTCGCGTAAGAAGTGCTTGCGCGTGTAATCAAACACCAACACAGGAAATACGCGGTATATTCGCAGTAACTGTCGATAGTTGCAACATTTGATACAAAAAACGATTTTATAACCGCTCATATTTCGATTAACTTTGTATAAATCCACCGGAAAGATGCATATATAACGTTACAGAAAATAGATTGGATTTCGAAATAGTTCGTATCTTGTTCAAATCGCTTTCTGTCAATCGTCTATCAACAGTACAACATATATCGCATTTTTCCGTTATTATGTGCAAAATCCAAATTAACAAAAAATAATAGAAATATTTCAAATTTATATAAAAATAGGCAAAGATGTATTTTACAGAACACATTGTTTAAATTTGAAAAAAAATCAGTCTCATTAAAAAATGTGGAAAACATTGAGCGGATTTTCCACGGTGGGTTTGTTGGCAGAAAATTCTCTGTTAAACCGGCAACAGCGCTACCGCGAATTGTGTTTTCGCGAATAAGAATTAAAGTTGAGGGTGGCGGAGCGAAATTAGTAACTACGGCTTCGCCTTCCGACACGAAACGACGTAATGAGCGCTTTCGCGTGGGAAACAAAGGGCGAGAGAGTAACGGGGCTTCGGTTTCGAGAAGGGAAAAACCAGACCGCGCGAGCGAAACGAGCAAGAGAAAAAAAGCGGGGAAAAACTCCAAAAAAAAAACTCTCTTGCCGCGCTCCGCAATCTCTTCCCGAACGCTTCTTCGTCGCGGCGACGTAAGCACTTTCGCGTGGGAAGAGAAGTGGTTTGCTCGCGTACGTAGCCAGCCATCGGCAGCGGCATTCGCGCGCTCACAGATACACCGCAAGCCGCGCGCCGTTGCTTGTCGCAGTAGTAGGCACCGTTGCATTTTTCAGCACGCCTCAGCACTTTCCACACCTCGAATCGCTCTGATCTTCGCCGAAATCTTTACTGTATGGACGCATGAGTATGTATCTTTGTGTGTCGCATATCCATTATTGCGTAGGTATATGTAGAAAAAATAGTTGTGATTATAATTTTCAAAAATAATTATATTATTGTGTTACTATCTTATATAAATAAAATTATCAAATTATGGAACTAATGTAAATTATAATTTAAATTAAGTATAAAAACAAATATTAATATGCATTTTAATTTTCAGTGTCTAATGCTCCTAAGTTTAAAAACAAGTTTCAATCATAATTGAATATGATAACGCCAGTTTAAATTGGAAAATGATTTAAGTAATTTAAAGCGGAGTCTACAATAAGAATTTAAGGCGTAAAATTTAAGTTTTAAGCCTTAAGCCGTAAGAAATTGACAAATCACAGTCGAATATGAGAAGAATACTCGACTGTGATTTGTCAATTTCTTACGGTTTAAGGCTTAAAGCTTAAATTTTACGCCTTAAGTTCTCATTGTAGACTTCGCTTAACTTAGGATGCATTTTTAATGCTAAATTCTTATGCTAAATATAGTTCTTCTATTCGCCACATCTGTTTCAATATTCCTGTTTAACATTTTACATGTCGAAGATAGTATTTGCGAGTATGCCGAGATAAAAATTTAATAGTAACCAGCATAAATAATTGCAAGCAGCGTGAATATTTTGCAGATACTATTGCTCAAATACTAATGAGACGTACAACATTTCATGGCCGGTTCATAATTATATTACTAAGAGCGTATAGGAGCCTACAAATGGAGGAAGCACTGTTGCGCTCTGCGCACCCCGACTTCAAAATTCCTGTTGAAAAGGGACGGCAGGTGCCTCACTTTACGTACGATAAAAACACTTACGTGCTTGAATTCCGCCCACAATGTTGTTTACGAGAATACGTAGCCGCGTTGTGTTACATTCTGGCGAAGCTATTGTTGGCGCCATGCTGTGTGCTCATAATAATTATCGACCATGATAGACAGTTTTTGCAATACCACGTGCCAGATACGGTAAACGAAGTCACGTGCGATAAACGGCAAATTTAAATCTAAGAAAGAAACTGCAATTAATAATTAATTAACCCTCGTCAAAATTAGTGCAGATTCGAGTTAATATTTACCGTATATGTGTATGCGAATTATAGTATCACAAAAGATAGTTGAAGAATACCACAATTTATAGAAATGGACAAAATTTATGCTATTTTTGATACCTTTCATATCTCGTTAATATACTATAATGGGCACAATATGACGTAATAAAGAAGATAAATAGCAAGAAACAAACTTGATCTTCTATCCAGGCGAGCGCTTCGCAGAACGTATCCCATTACAGTGATAGCGGACCAAAGATCCGGCGCAATACGTCGAAAGTAATACATGTACATTTCTGTATTATGACTATATGATATGTAGTTTGATAAACCATACGGGGAACAATCTTGTTCAAAACGTTTACATATAGATAATCAGCCGGAGACATTTGTGTCTCGCTGGGTGTAGCTCCGTCATCGTAGTCGTTATAGTAAAAAGTAAAAACGATGAATTGTTGCATAAGATTATACAAAATATATTCACTTTAACGTAACCCACATCAGCGAAATGTTTAAATTATCAAAATGTAAATTTTCGTTCTTCTTGTCGTCATTCTGTCTTTTATATATGTGAACCATACTTGGTTCTTACATTAATTGATGCGAATAATTGTTGAACGAAATAAAATAAAAAACTCTAAAGAAATGAACTCGTTATATTATTCTGACAAACAGTCCTCCAATTAGCCGTTTGTTTCTATGCGTCCAAAATAATTTCTCTGACGTTCGACATACATGTTTGCAACAAACGCTGATAGGAATCGTGTAAAAGCGCAAAACCAGCATGGCGAACGCGAGCGCTGAACGAGCGAATGCGTTGTAATCAACTAGCGACGTAGTAGATTGGCTGTCTCGCAAAAATTGCGGCTATCCGAAATTCCGAGATTAAACCAGAAACGGCTGAAAAACTGTCGAAATCGCGAAAATACAGAATGCGTCGCCGGACGGTGCTGCGGATTATTTTCAATCAAAACGAATCGTTTTAAATCCCGAATAAACCAATCGCGTGTCCGCGCGTTCTATCCGATGTCCCAAAATGAAGACATCAATCGCGGTGTTTGCGTCCGGCAAAACTAATTAACTAATTCCTCGCCGTCGCTCTTCTCTTATCGCTCTAAATAAGATCTAAACTGAGTTCTTGCCAGTTAACGGCAATCTGCATTGGATTTAGTATTCTTGGAAAACGTCATTAAACTTCAATTTATACGTGCGGCGTAGTGAGAAACCATAGGTCTGTCAGTGTAATTTGAAATTAAATTTGTTCTCTAAAAAATGGTTAACTTAAGTTATTCTATCGCGTCTAAAAAAAAATTTATTTCTAGAATAATTTATATACTATTAAAGTCATCGATTTTTTATTATTTAATTGATTTTAGAAGTAAAAGTTAGAGATGTTTTTTTATCCAGGATAGTTCAAGTAGCTTTAGCTAGTTTAAATAAATATTGTATTAAAATAAATATTTGATCACAGAAATCTTCTTGCAATAACTTGCAAGATATAATGTATATGATCATAGAACACTTGACAATATCATAAGCATGCTACGTTGCATTTTAACGTATCATATTTTCAAATAAATAAATATCTAGTTTCTTCTGTTTTTTTTATTTCAGACGTATTTAACAAATAAGCAGTTATTTACATAAAATTCTCAATAGTCTAATGATGCCTGTATATGTGTTCAACACTTGTTGTGATCTCAAAACTAATATTTTTTCTTCAATTTTGTTTTGTTCGGTTAGTATTAACTCACGCACGTATGCACAATGACACGCGCGATTGGCAAGCATACAGAAATTGGTTTTTAAATAGCGCTCTTGTTTTTTCAAGTGCAAAAAGTATAAATAGAGCGCGTACAGATGCTACCTACGTAAGCGTACAGAAGAAATCATGATCTTAAGGTGCGTTTTATTTGCATTTTTTAGCGATCAGACCAATTGCGCCCATTTGATTCTACATATGCAAGCGCTCTGTTCGCGAATCTTCGATTTGATCGCTTTATACTTCAAAATTGGATTCTTGCCAAAGGCGTTTGCTTCCCGCAACGTTTTACGAGTCACATTACATTTGCGTGTAAATAACACTTTAACATCTAGAGCACGATCGTGGAAGTATGAAACAAAAGGGAGCGCAGCAGTGCTGAAGCACAACTATGAAATAATAAATTCTGTAAATTCAAAATAGGTTAGTGTATACAGGTTAGTGTACAGGTTAGTGTACAACATAGGTTAGTGTATCAGAATACATGTAACAAACTTCTAGGGTATGTAGCCCCGGGTTCAAAGTAGACCAACTTTTAATTATAAGGAACTCATATCCGGAAAAGCACCGTTTGCGAGCTGCAGACTGAAACTGTTGGTATGTTCAGTAATAGGAATAATTCTCATAATAACTTTATTTGCTTACGTTACATTACAAAAATGTTTAGCAATGTCAAAACAGATGGCTATAATAATTGCACGCATTCTGGCCGCAGCGCAAGAAATCCAAATGACGCCTAACATTTTCGAAGAGTGTACCAGAACATGCTTCGCAGGTGCAATGCTTGTATCGAAGTTGGTAGTCGTCATTATGAGTAATTGTTGTAGCCATCTGTTTTGACATTGCTAAACATTTTTGTAATGTAATGTAAGCAGATAAAGTTATTATGAGAATTATTCTTATTACTGAACATACCAACAGTTTCAGTCTGCAGCTCGCAAACGGTGCGTTTCCGGACATGAGTTCCTTATTCCTAAGCTGGTCTACTTTGAACCCTCTATACATATCTTAGAAGTTTGTTACATGTATTCTGATACACCCTGTATATAATGCTGGCTTAATTTTATCCATTTTGCATTATATTTTTCTCAATTAAAACTATTATATTCATTTCTATAACAATCATCTTTCTTTCAATCTTTTTCGCGTAGAAAATCTGCTATAGACATGCATACTATGTAAAATGGTTTATAGATAAGAAATTTCTCATTCAATTTTCTTTGTTATTGATGCTTGTTCAAACAATTTACAACTTATAAATAACGTTAATAAACAGTTAACTTTTAATTTCATAGGTGTTTTATATTTGAGCCTTATAAATTTCTTTTTGAAGAGATGTTAAAGTTATCGTTTATTCAACAACTTTGCTCAATCAGACGATTCGCGAACTAAAATAACTGTGATTCAAAATATTTCTGTAAACTGCGAAACGTATTTATAGAGTTTCAGAATTATCTATTTCGGTTTTTACGCGTAATGACGGATCGATATGTTAAGAAATAACCGAGAAATAACAATCCCAAAAACAAACATATGTATATAAGACTTAAATAAATTTGTCTCTAACGTATATTTGTCGCTTATAACTGGAATTTCAATTCTAAATCTTTCCAAATTCGGATCTTTCTAAATTCGGTTTGTTTAATATAGCATAAGCAAAATTGGTTCTTGTCATGAAGCATTCGATTGAAATGTATGATAAATATATGACTTTTAAATTAGCATTTGACCTATCCTTGCAGCATTGATCTAATAATATCATTTGACACTGTCGTAATAAAATACATCCATACTTCTGCTTACTTATACAGTGTTGACCTAATAATATCACAGCACTATTGTAATAACAAATGTAATAATACTTATTACAGTATTACATTACTACATTATTACATTATTACTTATTACATATTATCGTTTCTGTTAGTTATATTATATATAGCAGATAAAAAAACCCTAGTAACTAAAAATTGGGAAACGCGTTCCAATGTAACATACATCTCTATTGTATAACAATAAAATATATACACACATGTATACACACATGTAACATATAACATCAATCACCAGCAATGTATCGATATAGAATTTGAGATGAAAAAAATATTCTATTGCCGTGAAAATTTGAGGGCGTCTACATAAAAGCGATGAATACGGATCACTTTTCACGACCCTGTAACCAGGCCGCGGTCGAAACTTTGCGAGCGTTAACAAGACGACGGCGGTGATGGGATAGTTTCGCGACTTTATGTTACGTAAACTTATTCTGGGTTTTCTTTCGGGGAGGTCGGTAAATTCGAGCGCCTAATTATAGAGGTGCCAGAGAGAACGCCTTTAACGCCTCCACCACCCGCTTGCTTCTTCCCACGAGAAACTCCGGCGGTGCAGTGGTGTGAAGGGCGCTGAAGGAGGCACTTGGCTCACCACGAACTAAGAAGTTTCAATTTCGGAACATAGTCGCGATACGATGGTGTTATTAATGCAATTAAGCAGGATTTCCTTCACACGATACGGCCTTGTTGACTACACCGATAGAAAGTAAGCATTGCCATGTCTTAATCTACTCTGACAGTGTATTACGATATTATGATTTTAAGAAAATTTTAACATTAATAAAATTATTTTTTAAATCTTGTTGCAATTCTAATCAATTTATAATTTTAATTCAGTTCATATTGTGGTTATAAAAAAGATAAAATATTAATTATATCTTAAACAAGAAATTACATAACAAAAATAATGAAAATAATGTAAAGATGTTAAGCACTAATATATTTAACAAATGTTTTGAAAAAAAACTTATTTATTTATTTATCCTGCCTATTAAATACTAAATTGATAATTTCAGAAAACTCAAATATTCAATATATTTTGCCATAGAAAAAAAACCGGCATAGTTTTCATACAAATTAAATTGTCTTTCAATGTTTTAACCTAATTAAATATTGTAACGATAAATGTAGTTTCAAAACAATAAAAAAAAGTATATATACAAAATAAAACTTTAATATCAGCGCTAAATTAATCTAAAAGAATGTTTTGACAGTATATTGTAGTGTTTGGCGTAATCAATTGTATACAATAATGTAAGTTTATTTTTCTCTTATATATCAATAACCACAACAAAAATACAATCCTATCCTTTTGCATTTACGCGTTTGCATTTATCTACCCTTTCGGCCTCCGGTCATTGCGATTTTGCTATCGTTTAACGTTATCATCATAGCTGTCTTATTATCACATAACATTAAATAGACATGCGTGAAGCACAGTTTTTTCATAAACAATCAACATAAATCACATTGCCAATCGACGTAATTTACATAAATAATCATGCGATGTACAATTCTGGACAAAAATATGCAATACATACATACATATACATATATTGCATATTTTTAGTTGTTTACAAGTTATTTGCAGATTATAACAAACACAATGAATTTATAAAATATTTTATTAGCAGTCATGTATTCCGCTGTAAAAAAACGTTTTTATTTTGTAAATTAATGGGTCTAATTTATCAAAAATATTTCATATTTTTGCCAAAGATATACAATGTTATAATAAAACATATATATATATATTTAGATATACAATGTTTTATTATAACATCTTTTTATGATTTTATAATTGTGATTGAACTATAGATAGAAATGTATGTAGATGTATTTTCAGATGTGATAATATGCAATACTAATGTAATTTTCAATCTGTGTTTGCATCTCATAGTATTTTGATATAATAATAACATCAATACGAGTCAAAGAAATATCTTGCTCTTAATGATTTTGTAATTAAAATGCAAACAGAAAGAGGGAGAAGGAAGAGGAAAAGAGACAGAAAAACAGCGGAAATGGAAAAAAAAGTAGTAACTTGGTAACTGCTTCGCAGAATTAATCTCACAGTGAAGAATTGATTAACTTTTTTACTGTAAATTGTGTTCGTGTGCAATACACACCAGCTTCTTATAATTTATGTCTTTTCTATTTTAATATAAAATTACTATGCATCGTAATATATGCATTATGCTAATTTTTGAGTCGTATTGCGTTAGTCTTTAATATACATGTCCTTATGTTAGTAACATGTTTTTTTGTGTCGAACAATTAGCTCAATACTATGTTCGATTTGCAAACTAAGGATCTTTTTTTTTTCATTTAGAGTACAAAGTAAAACTCGGATTTTTGCGAAGGTTCCATGAAAGGAGGCCAGGACGTTGACACGCCGAGGACAAGGATGACACCACTTGTTTTGGTGCCGTTTCGCTAATACCGCCGAGCGGAGCCCGTACTCACCTCTTCGAGTTCGTGCTCCGTCTACAAAGTGAGAAAATAGTAGCTTTGACAGGGTTCTTTCGAGCCGGGCTCGTCCTATGCGGACCTCTTCTCAATTCGCACCGCAAACGCGAAAACTTCCGCGAACGACAATTCGGTCTTCCACTTCGCCGTGTCGTTTCTCACTATCGAAAGGAGGTGCCGAGCAACGAGCTATGCGCAGACAATACCGGCGAGCGTGGTTACTGCCATGCCGCGACTTTGGCACAAGCATCACGTGCCGCGATAAAGCAACGTGCCCGGTCGAGACGCAAGGTCGGTCGACCTACAAAGTAATGGGAAACTCTTTTTCGGAAGACTCAACACGTCGAATCGCATCTCGCCGATTTAACGCTTCTGCTACGTGTAATAACTATAATACGCGACGCTAAGTGCTTGTTATAACGCATTCATTGACTATAGTCGGGAGATACGACGAGAATTTCACGTAAGATTTAATAATCAATTTGGAGTCAATTATTACATCAACAAAATTTTCGTTGAGATACAAATATTAAGTCGTTCAATATGTCGCATTTATTTTGTTTATATTAGATATATCAATCATATTAAAGGATCATGAGCGCTTACTGCAGAGCTGCTTCTTCCGCTAAACGCAGCCATTCTGACACGTTTGTCGGAATGGAATTGAAAAATTGACTTTAAGGTGGCAGATAGTATAGTACAAACAAATAGTGATTATATTTTACATTAAATTAATATATGTAAATTTCGGTTTTCAAAATCTTTTAAAAAATATAAAATTATATACTTATTAAACGATCTAATAAAATCTGAGTTATATAAGTAATTAAAACTGAATTAAATTCAGAACTATATAAATAAAGTTTAGTAAAATATTGTTTATTTCTAACAATAAGAAAAGAAATCTCTGAATATATATGGTTTAGTTATCAAAAATTGCTATTTATTTATCTATAATGTATATAATGTCGAATAATAAAGATTTATAAATAAATGCGCCGGTCCACCAAATGTCTGTTAAGGAAAAATTGAATTTCTAATAATCAGAAACACTCATCGGATCGACTTAATCGTTGCGTATTGCAACTATAGCCGGCGAGTGTACAATATGTTCGATGTGACACGTGTACCGTCTATAACCGGCGACTAAGAGTCTCACTATGAAACTTTGAGTATTCCAATTATGCTCGACTGCTCTCTTAATATTTAACTAATGGTCTGTTGTAGCTTTTAAACGATGAATAACAACACAACAGAAGTTTCTATTTCTAATATTTCTTAAGCTTTCAAAATACGGTTTTTGGAATTATTTACAAGTATTAATTAAAATAAAATAATATATTTTTAATAGTATATTCTTACATCTTGTATGTTTATAAGACAAGACTAAGACATATGAGACAGACTTTCCAATGTTACAAAATGTATTTGCTTTAGATTCGTTTCCACAAATGTGCGTTAAAATTAAGTACGCTTAATTGATTGCCACACTCCGGCCTTTATAGAGATTGGATTAGAGAGAGACGAAGAATCAGTTAAACCTCAGTTATCTTTAAGTAACGTTTATGGGAATGCACAGCAGCTAGATTACCGAAATGTAAATTATGCCGATTTCGAGACAAACGGCTCATAGACGCGCGTCCATCACGACGCCGGCGTGCCCGATTCATGAATGCGCCGCATTCATAATTCTAACATTGTCGATGTGTGCCGCGCGTGACGGGGTCTAATGTAGCGTATAACGAAGCGAACGATTCAACAGCGCAATCGATACGACTTCGAGTAACAACTAGTTCGAGTAACTCATCGAACGCGTGACAGTATCAAGTAGAGAAGGTCAACATCGACGTTTGCACGAACAATTGCCCGGCATTTGCTATTAATAAGTATTATATAAAGGAACAAAAGTGTAAGTATGCAATGTTTCGACAGAATGAGGGTCTTTGCAAACATAACTTGAAGGCTTGAAATAATAGTAACGCGTGCGAAACGCCGTCTTTTCCACATGTCTCGCGAACTCAAGGACACCGTACGCTAATAATCGATAAGGTCAGCTAGCTATTCAATCGTTCGATTTCAAAGCATACCTCTATTTCCAGAGAAGTTCGAGAGCACATCCGCGGGAATATGTGACACCCGTGTAAAAAAATTTAGTTTTTTAAATAATCAGAACGATTTTCCGCTAATCGAGAATATATCTATACCGAGTGTTTTCTCGTTTATTACGTTAAACTATTGCACGGTACTGCGTAAAACGCATCGTCGATGCTGCACGGCCTCTGATGATTCTCTTACTTGCGACGCGCGACATGATCGATGCATTTTCATGAATGAAAAAGTGCACGTTTTGCGAAATACCGTCAAATCTAGCGTTGACTAATTTTCTAAAAAGAAGGCTAGCTCCGAAATCAAGACTAGAAAAATAATATCTGTCGATACGCATACGTCTCATTTTTCTTCTCTTCCGACCACGATGATTCACAGTTGATGCAGATTTGGAAATTCATATATGAAACGGAGCGAATATACGGTATGCCACTTTGAAGTCACATTAGACCGTAGCGCGAGCTAAACGCTGTTAAATGTCACGTGTCACGTACGAAACGCGTTGGGCGAACATAGGGAATGCGCGATGTAAAAGCCGTGTCGCACATTAATAGAACGGTATAGAATGTGGGAATTCGGACACGCCGAGTAACTCGAAAACGCTAGTGCACTTCTCCCGCCGCGCCGCACATGTTTAGCCAAACAGCTGTCCGCAGTTATACGCTTATCGAATCAACTACCGGACGACTTCAACCATGTTACTATACATCCCGGAGAAACAATACGGGGGTCGTTAAATGGCCTACCTACCCAACAGTCATAATCCAAAGCTGTTCTTTCACTGGTAATCAACGAGCCTTTCCAGAGCGCACCGCTTCCTCTCCGTCGTGAGTTCCTACGCGGGATGCGTGTGCAGTTCTCACTGGGCGACGTATCAACGGCACGTCGGCATGTCACAAATCATCATGCGATCACGTTTAGATGGGAATTCCAGCTGCTCTTAATCCTCCACGATGATTATCTTGCGGCTCAATTGATACGTTGCTCGATTAATATCGGGATTATCGGAGCACCGTCGTATGCCCTTCGCAGGGAGGATGACTGCGCAAACAGGACGATATCGCGACGAATCAACAGAGATACAGTTCGTCTTCGGTAATCCTTTCGCCGAGATCAGTTGCGAGTCAACACGAAACAAATTTGACTAATGGATCACCTGAACGGTCGTGTTCTTGAACGTACATGATCCGTACGATCCAACCAAAAGGTGCCATAAACACAAGTCAGTTGTACAACGAAGACTTTATGTATCCACAAGAGGACTTTACGTACCCTTCGGTAATTCCTCTATTTATCACGAAACGACCGACAATGAGACACTCGAACGGTCGTGCTTTTCATCAAGACCTCGTCGCGAGACACAGGTCAATGAGTACCTCGCGATACCCCTCGGATGATTCTCGCAGCCACGGCGCGTGGACGATTTCGGAGTAGTCGAGGGCACTTGTTCAGCTAGGCGGGTAGGGGGACAACCGGGAACCGGGGAAAGCACACTTGCCGTGAACGCACAAGGGGGACCACCCTTCGCGGGATCACGTCCGCCGAGACGCGAACAGGTGGGCACACGCTCGACAAGTCACCTCGCGCGCGGAACACGCGCGAATCTCGCGAGTTCCGTGTGACACCGACGTTACAATAGAATACGCACGCGTCGTCGCGACGGCTTGACGTCGACTGAGGTGGCACGGATACGGCGCCTCGCGCCTGTCCGTCCCTGCTTTGCCGCCTCCACCACCACCGCCGCCGCCGCCGCCGCCGACGCCGCCGCCGCCGCCGCCACCGCCGCCGCCACCGCCGCCGCGGTGCTGCGCCCCACCAAAACGCACAAGCGCCACCGACGCCTACACCCTCAACGGGTTGCCGTTCTTCCCCTGACGTCTCTTCCAGGCCGCGAAAGCTCCGACGCGGACGCCGCGTCATTTGGTGTCTCTGCGACCACGAGGGTGGACGTCGCGGACGCAGTACTATATGCCAATATCGTTTGTGATAATAATGAATAGAAAAGATGTAGTTACATTTAAAACAATATTAAATATCTTTTCATATCCTATTTCTAAAGCCCTATGCAATAGATATTCTGTCATATAGTTTGATTATTGATTTCTATCTTCTTGTTAATTAAAATGGACTTCTATGTTTTGTTTAAGTATCTCGAAATAAATCAAATAAATACTTTTACTGAAAAATAATTTTCTAATATCAAACAGTTAACTAATAATAAATATATAGTACAACCGACGTTACTTTTTAAATTCGACTTGTAAAATGTCATGAATAGTTCTGTGATTTTTGAAAATTATTGATAAAAAGCTTGAAAAATGTTTAATCTGTTTTCGTAATAAAATATACATACTCTATTTTTCAGAGCAAATTTTATAACACTATTTATTTTGGTCTGCATAATATTTTGAGACCGTCATGACAACAAATGTGCACTGACAATGAGAGAAATATCCAGTGGATATCTGTTCGAAAATTAACGAAGGGATACCAATCCTTTCCTATCTGAATGACAATGATATCCGATCTAAAATAGAATTTTGGATGGGATATCATTGTCATTCCGATCGGAAAGGATCGGTAATATCCCTTTGTTAATTTTCGAACGGATAATTTTTCTCAGTGTATCCAAGACTTTTTATTGCAATAATTATTTGATGATACGTTATCCTTTTTTATAAACAGCAAATATTTCATTAATATATGTATAATGGTGCAATATGGCTATACATATATAACGCGTTTATATACGGATGCAATAGTAGATTAAGTACGGACACGATATTCCTTGAAGAGTCCGAACGATAAACTCACGACTATCATGCAAATGGGTCGCGAGAAATGAGCCGGAGTAAATGAAACCACCGCGCGCCGCACCGCTTCGTGTGGAAAGCGAGACGTTAGCGTTCTCAGGATGGAAGCCGCATGCTCGCCGCTTAGCTCCGCCACCGCGTCATTCGTCGTCGTTAAGTATACCGTCCGAAAAACGCTGACGCGACGAAACGCAGCAGCATGTCGCGGTGACTCCGAACAGCAAAGGAGTCCCGTGTATCCGTTTTCACGACAGTTCTCAACCGCGTTTTGCGAACGGTTCACTCGCCGTTCTGCCGGCGCGGATGACTTCCGTCGCGAAGGAACGTCCGGTCGCTTCGCGTTTCTCGTGACACGACTTTGTAACGAGGGTGCGCGACAGTAATCGAACAAGAAACCGTAACAAGATCAAGATACAACTGCGCGTTTTCGTAGGTCGGTTGTCCGCGTCCGCGAGTGCCTTAAGTTGCTGGGGGGGGGATGGTTGCGCGTAATAACCGGCACGGACGACCGAGGGACTACAAAGAACCATAATTATGCGGTAGGCGGTTTTTGGTAACGCGCACGAGCGTTCCATTATGACGTTAGTATGCACCCGCGAATGGCCGCCACTTGGCCATTTGTCACGACTGTCGCAAGTTCGCCCAGTAACCAGTTTAATGCATCCGCGCCCCCGAGCCGTTCCCGCTTTCACCCTGGCGTCGCCTTTGCCGCAATTTTGGAGTGGCAACGCCGTTAACAGGCGGCGTTTCCTTGGGCGCACAAAGCAACAGCAGTCGCGTTCTGAGGTTCGCGGCCGGGCTTGACTGATGCCGGATTTGGCTGAGAAAGACGTCACCGATTGCCGTTCAAGAAAGAGCGATCGATCCGTCTCTGACGTTAATGCTTAAAATAATATAGGAATAAGTTAACTAATAAAGTTTTAATTATTTTCAATCTATGATATTTGGATTAAAAATTAATTATTAGTGTTGCGTGCAAGTGTACATGTGTACCTATATGTAATAAAGTGCAAAAGAAATACCTTCACTGACAATGAGAAAAAAATTTGTTGTAACTGTTATTTTGTTTACAATAGTAACAAATTATGGGGTTTGGAAACAATATTTTGTTTCATCGATATAGTAATGTTTAGTTGAACGTATCGGACTAAATATTTAGTTGGATAAAACACATTTTGCGTTTTTCAACAAATCTTTCTTCTCAGTGTTGGCGTTCAGTTAAATATACGTTAAAGTTTTTATTTTTTATAAATGATGACATTTTGTAATGGAAAACCAATTTTGATCGATTGATCATTGTGTGATCTATCAATTGAAAGATTAATTTGTAACGCATTTAATCTGGTATGATATTGATAAAGATTCGTAAAATGATCACAACTTGCGCACAATAGGACTTATGTGTCGCAAATTTGCGTAAATGGATTAATGCCCCGAACTGCTACATTTTAGCACGCCCAAATTATTGGCGGTGACAGTTGTATCAATGACTTATTATCGGCGACTGTTGGAGTCGTAACAATAAATAACCATTGTTTCATATCGGTAATCTATTATTCGTTTCACGTTGAGCTTTCTTAGCGTGTGAACGGGTCATTCTCTTCGAGAAGAAGAGAATATACGGACGTTTTCAAGAGGAACGACTCTTAAATTCGCGCGTGACCAGACTAAACTGATGCATACGTCGGTCATAAAAATGTACGAGGAATATGAATTATGATGATTAATTCGCATACGTTTGCATCTTTTTCGCGAGCATAGATTGATAAGCTGCAGACCGTAGAATCGACGGCATTGAAGTTATTCACTTTTGCCATTAACATTTTGCGTACCTATGTTTTGAATTTTTTAATGAGATTCTAATTATTGCAAAAATTTTATCTTTTTTATTATGTGGTATTCATGCATATTAGAATAATATTATTTCAATATGTTTTAAATTATATGCGCTATGCCATAAGCTAACGGATCGAAAGAAAGCTGCATGGATTTTTTTGCCTGCTCTTTTATGCATAAATTCAATTATTAACTCAAATTATAAAAAAAGCTGACGAAATTAAAGCAATAAATTTTTGTATTGTTTTTAAAGACAGTATACCATAAAATGTATATAATGATAATATAGCGCACACTTGTGTAAAGTTTGGAAAATGAGTCATGTATCGGGAATCCACATGGTGTGCACCTTTGCTGTGCACAGTTGTGGTAAATGACAGCTTGATATTGATATTGGCAGCTGCGCAAAGCATTTAGCCGCATCGGTTTTGTTATTTATCTACGTAACATCTCAAAAATTAATCTGCAGAAGAATTAGGTAAACTGCACTTACTATACTTATTCACTACAGTGTCCACGGGGAACTACAAAGATGAATGAAAAAACCTCTTTAATAATTTATGATCTCCTTTGATGTTCGCATAACAATGATGCTTCATGTGACTTAACGATATTGTTACTGCAAATCTTTTATTTATACTTAAAAGCTATGCAAGATATATAAGATAACAATGTTAAGCACGTAATATTATTACTATCTATAGGACTAATTACTTTTCAACATGTTTAAAGTCAATAGAACTATTTAGAAGTATCAAATTTAAATATGTCAATTTATGTTTGCAGGAATAAAAATTGGGAAATATAAAATAATGGATAAACATCACGATAAACAAAAGACATATAAGGAACAAAGTAATAGCAACAATATTTTTATTATTTATTCTATGTCTGTGCGCATTCTCATTTCCAAAGCTTGTTTAATAGTAATCAATAGCACGTCTTACATTGCCATATTTATAGAAATGGTTTTATTTAAATAAATAAATAACTTTATAACTTTAACATTCCTCATTAATTTATCTATCAATTTTCTAAATATATCCGATAAAAGTAAACAATAATATTTATAGATACGTCGTACCGTAAAAGTTTAGTGAGATAACACTTTTGATGGTTACGCTATATTATTTGTAATTTATGAAAGGGTGCGAGAATGCAAGGTAGAGGCCAACTTGAAAAACCGACTGCACACGAGACTAAATAATAACAACGTTAGTTGCGGTATTATTTATGACTCGCCGAACTCTCGCGAGTAAACGCCGCGTAAGCCAGTGAAAACTGGAGTTTCGAATGCGTAACCGAGCGAGGCAATATTTTCTCGAGTATCGATTTTATGAGCACAAATATATACATATTATCAGTATAATTTAGTTGATCACGCTTTATCCGCCGTGCAAACCTCTCTAACCCCTAAGAATGTGCCGCTGACGGCAAAGTTGCCGCCTCTGAGAGTAGAACTTTTTAGAACTTTACAGCGAGAAGCGGAGATTAGCCCTCGGGAATTTTAGTTTCCGCTCTGACAATGAGTAGAATTCAGAAAGGTCTCATTGCGGCAGGGCAAAAAAAGATTGATCGCTCGTTTAGGACTTGCCTGTTCAATGAACTGTAAAGAAAAGTAGAAAAAGTCGCATTAAAGAAAACCGTGGTGCACCAATTAAGACATAGATCAAATATTTCTTATACATGTCAAAATAGTAAAAATAAGAGAATTATAAAAGCTTATATAAAAGACAATTTTTGTTGCTTAGTTCATCTATCATTATTGCGTACTTTTGGATATTTATCAAATGTTCTTTTACAGTTCTCTTAGATTAAATCGTCACAACGTAACGTCAATATTCTTAGAACCAGATATATATAATCCAAAATATCCTTCAATAAAATGCAAACATTATTTGATATAGGTATTATTTATATCACTATTATAATACCTATATCAAATAATGTTTGCATTTTATTGAAGGATATTTTGGATTATATATATCTGGTTCTAAGAATATTGACGTTACGTTATGACGATTTAATCTAAGAGAACTGTAAAAGAACATTTGATAAATATCCAAAAGTACGCAATAATGATAAATAAACTAAGCAACAAAAATTGTCTTTTATATAAGTTTTTGTAATTCTGTAATTCCAATTGAATCACAATTTAAATTATATTTTGTCGCGACATGTTAATTCTCAAATTCACCTCCATCTCATTGGTTTGACTTCCTTTGGTCAAAGTCGCTGTTGGAACGCTCAAAGAGTATGTATATGCGGTTCTATAGTGTTTATTAATTTTTAATTGCATTGTCATATAGGTGTACTACTTTAGTAATAATGTCCACCAGAACATGGCCTCGTATTTCGCATTCTAATTGGATTCTCTAGAAAGCTTACGAATTCTCGTTTAGCGTCCGCTTCATTACTTCGTCGTTATTAATATTTACTTTACTTCTGTTTGCTATCGTTTTGTCTAAGAAAGCACCCTTTGTATTTAGTTTCAAGCCGTTTTTAGCAAGACGCCGCTAGTTCGAACGGTCGCCGGCAATTACGTTAATAATGCAATCTCATTTACGTCAGTCGGGAATTACATCTAAAATAGCTAGTGTAGAACATGGCTTAAATGCGAGAATAAGCAGATTAACCGGCAGCCGTTCGTACGTCTTACGTCCCATCAAACACTTGACTTGTCTGCTGGTGTAGATAGAATCGTGATTATTGTAATTTTAATGAATGACTTCTATAATCGTATGTCGTAGCTAACGCGCATCAGATTAACTAAAGTGAGCCAATAAATTTGTCAGAGATATAAAACATCTATAAATGCAGAGTATCCAATAAATTTATAAATTTAAATTAACAATCCCCGTCTAAAAAAGGCATGTTAACATCATCTCGAATGTATCGAAGTATTGCGGCCTCTTTTCCGCGATGCTGAACGGTGATTCTTTTGCTGCGCTTACGTGAGCGGCTGTCATTGCGTATATTTTGACAGTTGTGTTTATAAAAAGATCAATAGTAGTGTAATAGTAACAGTATAATATTAAAGCTAAATAGCGTGCACAAAGCGCGCGTCTGTGATGTTTAGTAATATAAAAAATTAATGGATTTTCTTAATACCTAATTGGTCTATCAATTACTTTTGAATAATTGTAATTATATAATTTTAACATACTCTCTTCTAACAATACTAAATAAATGTCTTATAAATTGTTAAATAACAGACAGAAAAGATAAATTATATCTGTCCAACACATAAAAATTCAATTTCTCATGCAGATATTATTGCATAATGCGTGCTTTGCATTGGAGTATAAGTTTTCATGATCTCTTTCCTTTCAGTTTTTGAAAGGATTTAACAATTTAAGATAATATTCTTTCAACATATGCAAAATCGGGTAACATATTTAAGAAAGTGTGTTTTTCAAGAATATTTTCTTTATAATTATATCTTCAAAATTTTTCTTTGTATTTAGTAGTTCTTATAAGTTAAAATAGATGCAATGGACTATCGAAGTTTCTGCAGAAACTTACAATTAGCGCATGCTGGAAGTCATCCTATTCTCGATATACTAGCTGGTTTCTGGAGCAACGACTTCGACTAGCAGTGAAGTTCGGGTTATCCCCGTAGCATTAATTAACCCGGTCGTGGCCCAGGCAAAGGAACAAAAGGCTTCCTTTTCCGTCGTTGCCGAGAGAGCGAAGCCTCGGCTTTTCGTTTTTTCTCGCGCATCGTTGCACAACATTGCTGGATATAGGTACCCAGTAGATGGACCAGCGCTGTGATTTTCTAGTAACCTTTTAATCATTGTTCCGGCCGACTTATATAATTCGGTAAAAGTTATAAGAAACAAAAAGCATCATATTCTTTAAATTTAACCTATCATAAAAACTGAACCAAATAAGGCTCACTGCAAATTAGATACGGGATAATTAACAAAATTTTGGTTACAGATTTCTATAATTACCTATATCTATATAAAATAATTAATGCGTTACCGCGATGTACCACAAGTACGAAACTACAATATATTACTGCAAAGTGTTTTAATATAATTTTATAAACATACAATCCGCAGGTTCATTCTCAAACCGCAGAATTTCTTTCAGTTCTAAGTATATAAGAACAGCACACAGACCGGATTATCCAAAACTTCAACAATCCAACGTAATTAGATACAACGCAATTTAATTAAATTGTCAGGACATAAAATAAGTATCATGTTATGCGCTCGCGAATATAAATTATATATTATAGATTGGAATATATCTGGCAATTTATCAGTAAGTTGAGAACTTGACAAATATGAGGACTATAATTATTATCAGAAACATTTAAAAAGCTTTGGGGAGGAGGGACTATCATCGTGAGTGGAATCGTTCAACGCGCTTGAATGAATCCGCTTGTTTCTGCGGAGAATCAATCTCGCGGCAGCATGTACGCGGTTGCTTGCGAACCTGCGCATATATCGATATATAGATAGCGGCATCAGGCGCTTCTAGAGCCCGCTTAATATTCATAACGTCTTTCCCCCTTGGCAACTCCAAACACATTTTAATAACATTTTTTACGGGGCGCTCGACCTCGACGCCTCAAAAGCGTCGCGACGCAGCGTAGCGCCGGCCTTTCCTCTCCGTCCGCGTTTTTCCACGATGAAATATTCTGTTCATTCTCTGACCTCTCCACTGAGAGAACATCACTAACCCTTTCTCCAGCGCATCTACTTCTTGCAAAAGTCGGCCACGAAACATCCAACTTGTCCAAAGTTGCGTCGCGAGATGAATCGAAAATGCCCGGGCGCTTCCGGTTGTTTTCGCAACGCAATATTCAGAATATTCTCGCCGAGAAAAGATCATATGTGCTGAAATATGCGAAGGCGATCTTTCTCGTTTTATTTTCGTCCTCGTGTCCTTCGTGATCTTCTTCTGCCCTAAAACCATAAAGAGACGCACCTCGCGCGACGTCTCTATGACATTTTCGAGTCAATGTTGTCATGAATATTTCAAACAATTTGTGAATCTCTTTTATATGGATCTGCATAAGACATTTGTGTTCTTCCAAATGTTCCTCGACATGACTGGTGCAATATTGAGATAATTAATAACGTATTATCTTGAATTTCTGTTATAGGAGTTAAAAGAGTTTTCCCGGGAAAAAATTATTAATGAATCGCTTGAAAAAGACGCATTATGCACCTGAATATTATAGCTGTTTAAAGTATATAGGGGAGACTGTCGTTCCTTGACCATATTGTTCCTTGGAACACTTGTGATTAAACACACAAGTTTTAACTCAATCCGCTTTCCGAACGCATCGTCATGTGACCGGCGGCTATTAGTTTCCCATATGTCAATGGGAATGGTGCGCGTAACCGTGGTTTTATTACAAACGATCGAAGGAAATCGTCGGTCAAAGTAAGTATTTATATAATTTTGTTTATGAGAAGTATTCAGTTGTATTTAAAGATTAATGAGATATTTTTATTTTACTACATAACGTAATATTTTAAGATTTGATTTTAAACATAAAATTATGATAGCAGTTTATGAACTAAAAGCAGACAGATTCATTTTTTTTAAATCACCTTTGTGTACCTTGAAACAAAAAGTCTTATTGTACCTTGAAACTGTTTTAAGGTACGACATGTATCAACGTACAACACGCTCATTTCATTACGTTATTATTTTACTATTAATGGGTATTTCTTTTTTTAACAGATACAATTATGTAAGATGCCCCGTAGCAAGTTAGGTCGAAAAAGGCCTCCTGTCAACAAAGACGCAATAAACAATGCAGTCAAAGCTGTACTTCATCAAAAAAGATCTATATCTTTAAGAAAAGCTTGCAAAAAAGGAACAAAAAAGCATTTTTCTAATATTAACTGTGTATTTTTATTCTATAGTCAAGGTTATTATACTTGCGTATCAAGGTACATGACGTTTTTAAAGTACCCGACCCTTTTTTAAAAAAAAATAAATGCTTATTTCTTGGTTTTAAATATATATTGCTAAAATCCCTTTTTGTTTTAAAGGGCTATTTTTGTCATTTTATGGTGTATCTTAAATCTAATACCATGAAATAGTTAGGAATTTGGCTTACTCAATCATAAAGCCGTTTTTATTAATCAGATAATACAGAAGTTATTGAACTAAAACTGAAAAGTGGGAAATTGTACCATGTGTCCCCTATTGAGGGTGACTTGTTCCGGCGTGTAGGGTGACATAATCTATAGGGGTTGACGTCTCCCAACCTTTGATTTTTTACAATAAAACATTTAATTTTTGTAAGTAATTATCAGTTTTTATTTTAATTAATGGTTAAACCACATTTGGTAGCATCTTCTTATTAATTTTCATAATAGAGCTTCTTATTCATTTGTATATGCTTATAAACAAAAATACTTCTTAAATCTTCTGAACGTAACAAAGTAATCTTTTGTTCTTACATAACTAACAAGTTTGATACTTCTTAAATCTTTTGAACATAACAAAACTATATCGTACCAAGTCTCCCCACTGATATTAGATTATAATTTTATGTCAATACTTAAATACGACACACGTATTTCTATGACTTACTGTAAAATAAACTATCTATTAGACATGCAAACAAATGCGTATTTGTAAAATATCACTATCCATTACCTAATTCACAAGAAAACCAATGGGAAAAAACTCATTAAAAAGAAGTACGAAATCAGCAAATCACAAAACCGCTTGCCATCTGCAAACGTCACGCACGTGGCAAATATCACTACTACGTGAAGTTAAGTCATGTCATAGACAACCAGTGTTGCTAGTTGAATCAAATACTGAGTTCATAGAAGTACCGTAAAATCGATGTACCATGTCTCCCATAGGGATCAACTGTCCTCAGTTTCCCCTACCTATATCTTAAAATTTGGCAAAAATTTTTAATATTTTGAAAAAGAATATTCAAAGCAAAATCGTTCCAAGGTACGACAGTCTCCCCTATAATAGATCACATTTACCAATCTTTCGTCATTATTTCTGGTTTTTGTATCTTATTACTCGAATGGAAAGTCATGAACATTTTTGTTTCTTATTGTCCTAGAAAACATACTAATTAAGCTGCTTTTTACAAATCAATACTTTATCTTATTTTATAAAAACACTTTTATATTTCCTCTTTAAAATTTGTTTCTTTAGAAATTAAAATCTTTTTTTTCTTTTACTGGAAAATTTATTTAGAGCTGAATTCTATTAAAACTACTGTACTTAACTGAAGCTTGGAATTTGTTATGTTTTACGCAGTTACTTACGACAACGCGATACGACTCCTCATGCAATGAAGATTACGAAAACGTATTTCCAACGGACGACGCGCACACTGTCGGAACAATGTTGGATTATCACGAAGCGGAATAATCCGATCTCACGACAAGGAAGATCTTACGCGCAGTGGGATTCCACACGAGAGTCGCGCCAACCGCGCGTTTTTCCGACGTATACATACACGGGAGTCAGGAAGAAAGGTAAATCGGTTTTACATCTCGACTGCATGTCGACGGAGAATAATGCAGCGCCGTTGGCGTGGCGCTATAAGGAGAGAGATGAGAAATTAAGTGAACCGTAGCGGATCGCATCGCCGACGAAGACGCACTCGCTTAAGCCGCTCCCGACGCATTCGAGCGCGTGCATTCAGTATGGAAAATAATATTTGTTCGCGGATATGCTATTCCGCGCTTTCACCGTCGTCCTTCCTCGAATCTTTCTGCTGAATCCTCCATACTAAAGATCGCGCTTGTCTGACTGACTCCGACATATATCAAATCGCTCCTGATTTCGTTGGCAGATCTTTGTCGTGCAACCGGAATTCCAGTTTGTTCATCGAAACCTATAAAGCTTCAGAAATTGTATCATGCGTAAATCGAATTTCATTACTTTCGCAAAAATAACGTGATATTCATAAAATCGCATACAATAAAACTCTCAACGATTCAGGTATTCCGGGCATTCCGATGACCAATCTTAAAACAGCAAGGATATCATAAAACAGTTCCACAGCTAATGACTTGCCTGTCTCATTTTACATGGAATTTTACCATATCTGTGAAATTTAATGCAAATTGTGGTACCATACGGTATTGAATATCAATAATCATGCTTTTCGCATCATAATATAGAAGTAAAATATATATCTCAATAAAAGTTCCTCTACAGAAACGTTAGACGGTGAAAAACGAAGGTAATTCAAATATTAATGAGGAACATCGTTAATGCGCATCATCAAGTATATCGGTGCTTTGTACACGTCTATCCCTATAACTATCGCATTATTTCGACCTGGGGGCGACACACGGGACATCGTAATAAAGATATTGATCCACATATACCGTGACCAATCTCCATCGAGGTGCCGTACCGATAGCAGAAGGGTTACAGTACGTGGCTCGTATTTCCCCAAACCCAAACACCTTTCCCCTCGTCCACCCTATTCTCCTGTCTCCATTCTACGTGTACCGTGTGGGACAACGCGGCGTCGATATTTATCGACGCGGACCTACGTAGGTCTCATGCGACATCGAGTGACCCTAATTCGCGACAGTTGTGTGTGCGACGAATCGCTTTGATGGAACGGCATCATATACCGCTCGTTCTCGTCTTTCGTAATCACAGCGATATTATTTCACGAACGGACCCCTATGCATGTTTACACGGAAATCCTTTCACCGCTGCCCCATGTAGCTATCCCGTTTTTAATCAGTTCGTTGCTCTACGATTTCAAAGGACTCAACTTCTGCGACTCATTTTGAGTATAGGATATTCCCCGTACGTCATGCAGATCATTCACAAATATTTTGAGTTTTTACACTGCAAGCTATTGATGTAAACTCTATTGTTTGCAATAATAAATTTAAGAATTGGCAAAGTTTTATTTAATTAATATTGTATTTTTCTGGTCCTTGTTTTACGTACTAAAACGAATTAAGTAGATGGTTAAATTAAGATTATTCCATTTTAGTTATAACTGACAATGAGATAGAATAATTATGTTTAGAGAGTTGCGGAATGTTACATAAACATGAATAAAATGACATAGTATGACGAATTGTATCCAATAAAATTTGGACATTGCAAGAGATAATGATAAAGGGGTGCAGATATGTTATCGGTTTTTTTCTTTATTATTCTATCGTATTATTTTATATTAAATAAAATTATGAAAAAAATTCGAAATAAACTACAAAGTTTTTTTATCAAATTATATCTCATAAATGTGTCTCCGTATTTTACAACCGTTTATAAATAAAAATAATTAAATGTTTCAACAGTCCGTTTCAAGAAAGCAGATTAAGAAGCAATTCTAAATTAGTCTAAACTCTGTGACTAAAATTGACGGAGTCGGTCTAAATCAAACAATGCGGACTAGTCATTAGCGAACACAATAACCGTATCGCAAGTTACTGTAAACAGATCGTGATATGCTATCAATATCGTTCGTAGCATTTCATCTTGAAATGCGATGTAAATGTTAGAGAGTATAATCGCGTTCTCGAGAGCAGAGGAACATAATCGTGCCTATATATCGATCTATTAGCAAATTAGTAACGATACGAGACTAATTACTGACGTTCGTATATGTATCCGAGATCAATGGGATCCTAGATATGTTCGCCGTGTATGTCTACGTACATGACGAAGGTGCATCCGTGTTTACCCAGCTCCGTTTCGGGATGGGGAACGGCGCAATACCCGGGAGATCCTCGGCAGAATTAGTATTTAATAGTGAAAGTTTCAAACGCTACCGTGCGCAAGGAAACTATCTTTTCCGTAGACTTTGGAAGCACCGCAACTGGGGCATTATAACTGTATAGAGAGAGAGCGAGAGTGGGGGGGGGGGGGGGGGTGGAAGCAGAAACCGGCGTGTTCCTCTTACGGATATCTACCGAAAGAAATGATCTTCTAAATGAAAGACGACTGTTATTCCCGGATCGGGTTTCTGTTTCTGTCGGGTTGAAACTTTATTTGAGTCGTTCAGCCAGATTCACATTAGACTAATTGCGAAAGTTTTTTTACTTTTACGTTGATTACCAACCGGCTATAGGTTTTCATGTATAAAGAATTAAGCCGATAAAACTATAAATTTGTTCTTAAAATAAATCCAATTTCGGAAAAATTGTAACGAATGTTTTATCGCCTTGTATATTAAGAAAATAATTGAAATAATGTGGATCTACTTATGATAACATTTAGGAACAATCAAATTCTCATGTATGTACTAACCTCAATGAAATTAACTGGACAACTTCGACTTCAAACAATTCTTTTTACGAATCGTTTGTAGGTGATTGTTAGACTAATTAAAACATTTGTTAGTTAATAGGATTTATGTAAACACAAAAAAAATTTTTAGTCTTAATGTAGCCGGTAAATATTATAGAATTCTTTACAGTTTTCGTTTCAAAACGGGGTCAATCAATGCGGAATCGTTTGTTGGTCCCGAATAAACTAATTAAAACGTTTGTTGGGTCACGGTTTTTCTTAAAAAGGCGAAAAGCTGTATATCGTTCAGCCGGAGAGTGGGGGTGAGACGTTGAATATGTGGTGGTTTCTGAACGCGTTTGTCCGATGTATGTAATCACTAATCAGTGAAACTTTATTATCGAAGCTATTCTGGATTTGTTTATTAGTTTCGCTTGTCGGCTATAGAGCCCTATATTACAGAGAAACGCAAATTTTACCCCCACTACCGTTACCATTCGCCATCTTGTTCCCAACTGGTCCTGTTTGTTATGGCGGCTCTGCATTGAAATTGAAGTAACGATTACGTAGGCCGTTTTTTTTTTTTTTTTTTTTTATAATGTTGCGTCTATTCGTTATTGCTGTGATGCGCACTTCGAAAACGGTAAAGTTATGTGATTTTTATTTATAAGAGCATGCCAGTAGTCGGAAAGCAAACCCCAGGCTTGGGAACGACATGGCGGATCCTGTCGACCAATTAGAAAAGGCGGCACAGTTCGCGCCTCTCTCATATATAGGGCTCTAGTCGGCTATATTTTGAAAAATATATATCAGCCTGTGCTTATTTTCGTATTTACATAAAACTTATTAACTAACAAATGTTTTAATTAGTCTAACAATCACCTACATACAACTAATAAACGATTTGTAAAAAAAAAATGTTTGAAGTCAAAGTTGTCCGGCTAACTTCAATGAGGTTATGTACTATAAAGTTCTGTTCTGGTGTTGGCAACACTGACTAGTTACAGTCGTTTTCCGTTGTAAAGGTTGTCAGCACTCTTTCGTATATCTTGCTCTCTGCATGTAAGATATCCGTTACATTCTCAAGATATTATTTTGTGCTTTATAATAAATTACGTTCTTCAAACAGACTGCTATTATTATTCAAGAATAACCACGGCCTCAACAATAATTTTTAAAGATTTGTGCCTCAAATAAAATATTGAACAAAATTAAACGCTTATGAGAAATAGATTTGAGACATTTTGAGAAATTTTATGAATTGTTACAACTTTTAAATACTTATTGTCAACATTGATATCAAAATAAAAGAGAGACAGATTTAGTTTTAAACTTATTTTACAAAAGACTAGACAGATGACACTTTATTAAAAATCGTATAAAATAAAAAAAAGTTTCCTTTGTTGACTATCTCGACAGTTTAGAGTTTAGATCGAGTCCAAATTGATTTAGAGCCAGTTTTTCAATAGTGGTTTAAACTGAAGTTGAGCTAAACTCACACTTCGTCTTTTCCTAAAAGGGACAGTCAGAAAGAGACGAAGAGTGAGTTAAGCTAAGAATAAATTTAAGTGACTATTAGAAAACTGGCCCTTAAAAATTTATCATAAAATTTATCATTAAAATTATTAATCGAAAAATTTGTGAGATAATCGCTGTGTGACAAAATAATTTCTCAACATTTATTTATTTTGTTTCTTTCTCTATATCACAACAATTATTTCTATTTATAAATATTACGATTATTATATCAATTTAAGATAATGGAGCATGGGTGCGTAAACCACGGTTATGTAATTAAATTCGCACCATGCCGTACACCGGCAATCAACGACACCACTGCGCGCTGTAATTGAGTCAACTGTTAAAAGTGCAAGCAAGCTCGAAAGCCCGTTCCTGACTGCAAACCGCATATTACGTTACACTATTCAATTTGACGGTTGACTTCCACGTGTAAATACAAACTCTCGTTTTCCGCACTTATCATGCACTATATGTGTCACTTGTCAGTGTTTTGTCTGTGAAATCGTAATTGGCGAAGAGCATTTATTCCGTTGTCACTATTTGCGCACCGCCATGTGCTTATATTCAATCATGGAATATCTGTTTTTATATATTTTTCGACCGCATATCGGCGCACTGATAATTTGTCAAAAAATAAATTCAGCTACAAAATGAAGAGAAAACTCACGAGTCTCAAACAACTACACAATTCGCAAAAGAATCGTTTAAACGATTTTTATAATATAAAAACAAGCAAAAATTTCTATCTTAAAATAAGAGACATATTTTTATCTTAATCCCCTTTTAAAAAAAAATCAGTATTTGAGTATTAGTATCAGTATTTAAAATGTCATATATACAATAATTAAATTACAACAGTAAAATAATCAAATACATAATTGGTATAACATGCGTAAAGACTTGGCTTTTATAGCATTACCTAATTAGTTAACAATTTGGCATCCAGGACAAAATAACGGTTGTTAGAAAAAGTAGAAAGTATCTCTAAGGCATAAGAGAATTTTCAAAATTTAGTTTAAAGTTATCAAGACTGGATTGTTCCAATGTAGCTTCTCACATGGTATCTTTCCAATTTCTTGTCGTGTTTATTTTACAAGTAATGCCGCTCTCATATTTCTTTCTTATTCGAAGATACCGACTCTGTCAAATATCGTGACATTTTATCCGCATATGCGGAGTACACGGTTCACTAGAATATATTTTTAACCAAAGGCGAGATCGAAAGTACACAGGAAAAGAAATCTGTGCATGTCGCAAAAGGGAAAGGACGAAATAGTGGAAAAAAGTGGTCTCATCAGCTTCGGCCGATTTCCCGATGGACCCTCACGTCCCTTTTGACGAGCCTTTCCACGATTCCGCATTCGTCATCCGTCCATGCCACTCCTCGCCGTGGACGAATAATATTTTCCCGGTGTCGACGTACTTTTGGCGCGGTAAATTAAAGCAGCTCCGAAGACGACGACGAAAAAGCAAGCGGGACACACAGTGCAACGGATGCACAAAGAGGCATGCGATATGCCAGGGAAGAACGAGAAGGATGACTGCTACGGATCGCGCCAATAATACACATACACCTGTTCGACTGTGTAATAGATGGAGTGCGGGTGGAGAGAAAACGGCGGCGCGTCGCGTGGCCGCTGCCAAGATTCGCGTCATACTTATATTTACCCGAGTTATAGAATATAGATGCACCAGAGTACCGGGGAATTCGTGCTCTCGCGAAGTTTACGGAGCGTCGCGCTGAGTTTCTACATAAAGTGACCGGAATTTCGAATTTTATATTTCAAGTTGTCTAATAAATATAATTGCATTTTCAGGGTCGTAATATAAACGACGACATAATATAAATGGAATGTGAAGATTGATTGATTTATTTATAACATTGACTAACGCTAAAGTAAGATAATATAAGCTAAATGAGTAATAGGTATAGCAAAAATTCTGAAATATTTGTTTCTTACAGACTGTTACGTGTTATATCATCAACGAAATGTTTTCTTCTTGTATAAGTCTTCTTCTAATTTTCTAATTCTTTTCTCCTTCTAATTTTTAGAGTGACTTCGAATTATTCTGCAGTATCTAAATTATATTTTTCGAAAAATTGTTTTTCCTCTTGTCATATATTTTCAATTACAATTTTGGAGAATATTATCTATAGAAGCGAACTTTTTTTGTTGTATACACGATACACATATTGGATCTGTATGCATTATTAGATATGTAAGTATATAAGAGAACGGTGCATTCACTTGCAACTAATAAAATCGTATAAAGAGACAATATTATAATGAGTTGTAGTATATAAAATTGTAGCAAAAACTCAATAATTATCGATAAGGTACTTCCGGGACAGATTACTTCTATAGAAACAAAAATAAAGATAGACGAAAGACTTTTGTATATCTCAAGATATTTTTGTGCAATCTGACCTGGTCGATTTAATCTTTACCCAAGACAGCTTTCCCATTTGTATACAGGAGTCGTTTCTCATTCTCCGTCCTCAGCCAAATCAACTTCTGGCTTAGCTTTCCTTATCGATCGTCCTTTACCTCCATGCACTTAGAGTATGGCATCTTGAAAAAGAGTTGGAGGTGATTGCGTTCCCATTGACACAAGTTTATATAGAGTAGCGAGAGACGCATCGCGAGAGGAGGAACGGGGATGACGTCGAAGGGGATGACGTAGGAAACGAAGGAGTTCGTAGGGTCGGTGCCAGGATGGATATGGAGCGAGCAGGTGCTCCCCATTTTCGCCCTCTCGGCGTACAATCCTTATAGATAACGCGTCGTTTGTAACTGTCACCGGGGTGGAAGAGAGAGATAGGCGGCAGCTACGTAAGTACGTGACACACACACGCACACACACACGTATGTATAGCCACCAAGCTTGGACGGAAAGAGAGAGGGGGGAAGAGAGAAAGAGATGAAGCAATGCATGGTACTATACCTTCGGGAGCAAGAAGGATAGTTGGTGTCGAAAGCCGGTGTGAGTGTGGATGCATACCAGTGCGAGAAAGGTTGATTCTATAGCGACGTCTTTCGAAGTCCGCTATATAGCAAGGCGGGATCCGCCGCGCCGGCCGGAACACCACTGTGTGTCAGTGGAAGCGCGGAGTGACTAATGTTACCTGAAGGTGGATTTGTATACCGGCTGAAATCGATAAGGACTCCAGACGGGTGACCGAAGGGCTAAAAGGAACCAAGTGGTGGATGGGTGGCGAGGACGAGTAATGGGGAGAGATGGCCTAGCCATGGATTTGCAGAAAAGCGTGCCACAATACAGAAAGGTAATAACCGGAATCCTTATTGCGAGAACTCAATAAGTTCACTGGATATGTAAAATATTTAAATAGTTTATGCATTATATGCAATAATTTAATCATTTGCTCATGCATATTGTGATAAAAATATATTATATGAAAAAATTTTGGAAATCTATATAGATCTTTTTCTACAATTAATATATCTTCAGCTTTTAGTTTTCAATATGGTAATCCAGTATGTGTATAGTGTAAGTAATAAGTTATATATTTTAAAATTTTATTACAGTAAAATAAATTTGTGTAAAATTGGACGGAAAGTCAGATTCTACATATTATTTACACGCCAAAAAGCAGCTTAATTTGTAGAAATTCTTAGATTAGATATTAATTACCATCAATCACTCGAAAATTAATCCTTAAATGCGCAATTTTTTGTAGCATTCTAAGTATTTTTTAAATAAATATAATAGCTGCTTAAAGAATCTTAAAAAAATTATTTTTAATTTTTCTTTACTGATTTTAACCCTCCCAGGGGAGAGGCTCCAGAAGAGCCTAATACGGATCCAATAGGGAAAGAAGGGCCACAGAAGGACCACAGAAGACTTTTAATTTATAGATGTGCAAAGCCGCTCTTTTTTGGTTCAAACTTCATAAGGGAGAGTACACGAAGCATCAAAAAGTCGCTGCGCATTTAAGGGTTAATGTCCTTATTATTGTTTTTTTATTAGGAAAAAGATATGTTTTCTATAAAACAAAAAAAAATATACAAATGTGAAATACTGCAAGAACATATATTTATCTGCTATCGGTTTTGAATCAGATTATTAACCACGTAATCGGCTTCTATATTGCCGCTCTTTTAAACTTTTCGTGGATATAAAACGTTTTAGTTGTTTTTATCTTCCGAATCTCTTGGAGTCAGAGTTTTTTACCAATAAATCTTAATAGTGATTTATACCAATTGTTATTACTATTGACCGCGAAGCACTCGGGAGGCTCTATAATATTGTCGCACAATGATCATTCGGATGGTTGAAAGTATAGTCGAGTAGTACTATAATCGAGCATCAAGCATGCGCGGGAAACTCGACGTTTATTCACTTTTACTTTGCGACACATTCGACGAAGTTTAAATCAGCCCGACAAGGCAGCGTGCTCGGAGGAGCCAGCATTCGCTTGGCAGAAAATATTTGGAGCCGTACAAATGACTGCGAAGTGATAAATAATGTAACGGAGCCGGACTCTCGTGTTACGTGTCGCGGATAACGTATCGTTCCCATTATATGTCCGTACCTAACGTTACGTCCGAATGGACATCGTATATGGCTCAAAATATAGTGTTAGGCTGCCGTATGAAAAACAAGTAGGCGAATTGTAGGTCTTACAAAAAAGAAATATTATTTAAAAAATATGTTTATAATATACGTCTACAAAATGTGCAATACGTTACAATAGACGTACAGTAGAGGGACACTTATGCAAGCTCTGCTGTATTTATGATCACCAATAACCAACGTAACGTTCTTTAGGTTTCGTAACAAACTTTTGGCAGTCGACTCAATATTATCTACGTGTTTCGTAACATGTTGTTGTAATCTGTTCAATAAGACTTCAACAATATAATATTACGTAAATATCTGCATGCATATAGAAAGATTTATGATTTTCTAGCAGAAAGTATAAATACGATATTTACATAAAGATAGCTACTTAAACAAGACTACTATTATTATTAAAATTATGATAATTAAAATTAAAAATATAATTAAATTTATTTAAATTTAGATGCAAAAATATTTTATATAATATTTTTTTATATAATATTTAAAATATCAGCAGTATAATATCGCGCTTAGGTAAAGGAAATCTGTTACATTTTATAATTCAAACGCACATTTCTAAATTAATATGGCAAAAAAAGTCAGAATTGGCGAATTGAACTAGAATTATTTGAAAAAAATAAAAGGTAGTGTTTCTTGCTTTGCACACGCAATACTTTTTTTCATCCTTTGTCTCTATGATAACGTATTCAAAGCATACCATTTTTGTTATTCCATAAAGTAAATAAGTTACCGAACGCATCGCGATGCGTGGCTTCACAAAATTTGATGAATCGTTGAATAGTTAAAAAAGAGTTTGTTACGGTATCCAGTCACGATAAAGGCAGCGTTGATTTAATAAAATTTATTGAATAAATCCGAGCAGTAAAATTCGCCATTTTCAGAGAGGTAAACGTTTCCCTTTTCGAGACAAAATTGTCTTGCCGGTGCATTTCGCATGGAGGTATTTTTCATGGTGCAGCAATCTGGCTACGTGCGATACAAAACTCTGCCGGCGATATATTTTGGAAAGAGTAGAGATTCATTATGGTATTACGACCATAAAGCCCCTTTCATATTATTCATTCTCGCGTAGCGACATTACGTTTTACTGAGCCAACTTTGACTGAATCACGTAGCACGATAGAGAATTTTTTATTTTAATTCGTACTTTTAAATATACTTATATAATAACTGCTATAAAGCTACCCATAATAATTTTCGAGATACTTCTTAAAAGTGAAATGCGTAATATAAAATGTTTTTAATTATTAGAGCTGTGCAGTACACTTACTTCATAAATGTACACATGACAAAAAATAATTATTAACATAATATTCCCAATCATTGTTGTGATTAATAAATTATTTAAACATTATTAGTTATTTAAGTAGGAATATGCTGTTAAATCAGATATGGCATATTTTATTGCCTAGATTTATATCGTTTCTACTATAAACTGATAGGGGAAATGTGTATAAAACGGCCCTGCCGTGTAAAACGGCCTCCCATAGTTTCTCAGAAATACGCAGTGCTGTCGTCGGGCGACTCATTGTTAGTAGGTTAGGTTGCTCACATGTCACAGACGTGCCTTGAGCATTTTAGTATCAATAACAAACTTTGTACGGACTCAAAACGCAATTTTGCGCAATTTTCTTACTTTCGTTACGTCTGATCTAAGGTAAGTCCAAGCTTTATTAAGTGTTCTTCTCTTTCCCATGCGATGTTCCTAGTCGCTTATATTTTTTTAAATATCTGTAGTAATCCTGAAAGCCGAATATTTTCAGAAATCTTTTATTTAAAGTTAAGTAAAAATTTTGTTTAGACTTTTTTGATATTTTTGCAATTGTGGATAAAACGGCCAACCTTACTTTGTAGGTAAGACAAAGGGGAGGACGTTGAATGTCATTTTTGTGGAGAAAATTACTTCAGTTTAGTAAGTAAAAAAATGGATTTAGTGCATTTTCTGTAGAAAATAGTGCCATAAGGGCTGCGCCGAGACAGGAAATATCAGTGACTTTTGCAAATAAAAATTAATTATTTACTTATTAAAATATGTCTAAATTTATTTAAAGTAAGCCTACCTTTATGTAGTTTATATCATAATATATAAAATAAGTATACCACAAAGATACATATAAAATAGAAATAAATTATATACCGGAGCCGTTTTACCAATAGGGTGTGGGTAAAACGGCCAAAATGCATGTCTGCTGTTTTTTGTTTGCTACTAATTTTGAAAATTTAGGGGATGCTTATATTCAACTTTTTCAATTAACAAAGATGTCAATGAAAACTTCTGACGGTATTTTTATTCCAAATATGGTTTCCTTTAGAAGTGAAATCAATTTATTCCTTAAGGGGGCCGTTTTACACACTACCCCTATAAGCCAGGCGTATTAAACGTATATTTGTCAAACTTATTAATTAAACAGATACGTTTCACACAATTAGTTGTAATTATTATACACAATTTAAAAGTCGATTCCGTAGTTGTATTTTTCTGATATTTTATATTGCTACATTGCGCAGAGGATAGTTTATAAAATTATATAAAAAATACTATCCGAGCTAACGATTGAATTCCCGCCTGATGCACTTTCGAGCGTGTATTTCTTGTTGCTTGTCATCGTTCGATAGAAATTGACTGAAACTGTCGTGGTACCGCATCTCTCGCGGTAAACAGAATTACGACAATATTAAGAGTCTCTGTGCCCGGAGCGAAGTGACGGTCGGCCGCGCTGTGCGCTGCCAGGAAAACTTTTCTAGCGCTCGTCGTTACACCTCGCTATACCCCGTCAAACCTAGAAAATAATGTGGCGTGACTAGAAGACTCTCCCTTGATTCCCTGCCAGATACGCAATTTACGGTCACGCCACGTAGACCGATGGAAATTCCTCGCGAATTTGTCGTTTCAGAATTGTCCCGTGGAAATTGACATTTGAATTCTGAGACGAGAGTCGAAAACGTATGAAATATGACGGCCTGCTCGAGCACGAATAATTTACTGGAGTCGATTATTACTGACGGAGACGAAGAAGCATTGACCGCATTATCAGACGTAGATCAGTATAGTAAGAACTAATATGCACAGGATTTCTTTGAACTAACGGTGCGATTAAAAAGTGGGATTTCTAGCGAGGAAATAAATCGGGAGCGTAGAAAGAAAGTTTTTTCGCAGAAAGCTTCGTTTCCGAATCTGATAAATATTTACATTGTAAATCCTAGTACCGCTAGGAGAAGGATGAAAAGATATTTTATCAGTATTCTCGAAAAATCCGGCGTTTATTCGGCGAGCACGTTTTTTATCGGATATTTTCGCGGCCGGCTAAGTCGTTCATTCTGTAAAATCTCTCTATTCAGGAAGCTCTTCCGGCGACTAAAACTCCATGTCGGAATCCGCGGGCGGAAGCGAGAGAGTATCGAGAGCGTATTAACCGTCCGGCTTTGGGCGAGCCGATGTCAATACAAGCTGGAACGGAATCACGAAGTGAAAACGACTCGGAGGTACTGGGCAACCGGCCAGAACATCGCTGATATCGCTCAGTATAAGTTTCCCATCTAAGTTTCCTTGGTCTATCTGATCTGGGATGTTGTATCGCGGTTTAGAAACGAATTGAGTATGATCGTCTCGCAACAAGACGACTAATCGTCTGTCGTGATTACAAATATGACTCAATTGAAGGAACAAGAAAAACGAATCAATATTGTTACATAAATTGGCTCGCTTTCTTTTTATTATAGATAAGATGTATTTTCCACTGAAACTCATATAATATTGGACAATTAATGTGAAAAACAATAAAAAATATATATCATCAACCATTAAACTTGGTATTGCGCTATTTTCGTCTAGTATCATACTTGTTACATAATACATTAAGTTACTAAAGACGTTGTTAAAACTTAAAACTGATTTTGAATAAATAAATCTGTTTTTTTCCTAATTAAGGCTCTAATTGATGCAACAGAGCAATCGTGGTTAATGGACATATTTTATTTTAATGTGTCCTAGAATCGTTGCAAAAAAAGTCTAGAAAAATTGATGAGAAGTATAAACGTATACGAACGGACATATATCTTTAATTCTTGCTATGCAAATCAATGACAAAAAAAAGAGAAAAATATAGAACGACTCGGATTTAACATCCGATGGTGAAATGCCTGGTAAGCCGACTGACTCCGTCAGGATCGAAGTTTACCGGATTCGTATCGGAGAGCCGCAAACTTTCCAGCGGAAAAGTTGTGCACATAAAAAATCAATCGGCGGTATCGTTTGACAGACATCAGGAATGAAACCCGCGCATCGCCGGTAGTTTATTGTGGTATCAAATCGCGGGGTGCTTGGGGTACAATAAAATACCACGGCCGATGTCGATCCTATATCTTCAGGGTTCATCCGTGCACGGCCAGACGCATAAACCATAAAGACACGTGCTACCTATGAAATTCTCCGGCAAACGTACGACCCAGTAGAATCCATCGGGGAGTTCTACATACGGTTCCTATACTAAAGAATCCCTAAACGTGTGAGATTCTATCGTCTTTCCCAATCCTCCCCTCTTATAAAACACGTATGCAGAATGTATATACGGTGTCCTAGCAGCACGGAATGCCCACTGGACGACAAGTTCCTGTCGGGTAATTTGTTGAAATGGAAGATTCTGATTGGCGGGAGAAAAATATTAAAAATGCTTATTTTTCTCACGATAAACTGAAATTTTATCGTCAATTTAAAATTAGACGCTTATCGCGATTAATGGACATAATTAATGTTTCTATCCAGATTTACGATTTTTTATAATCATAATTAATGGTTAGAGTTTTAAATTACAGGCCAAGAAGGCTAATGTTTTAGTATCATTTTCCATAACTTATTTATATATTTTTTAACATATGAATCGAAAATAACGTAATATATTTGCTAACAATTTTTGCTTTATTGATTTTATATTTCTCAATATATTGTAATTTTTTACTCAATTCACGGAGCCTTTAATACATTAATTACAAGTTTTTATAATAAATTTTAATCGGCATTGTCTGCGGCTTACAATAAGAATACATAAAAAATGCCTTACATGACAGAGCTATTCTGACACAGATTTGATACGAAGAAGTAGATAGTTATGATGTCATTCGCTTGAGAAACGATGCGAATTCGTTCCAAGTGCTAGCAATTTTTCGCCACGATAATCGATGACATGGGCGAAGGTAATAAAAAGAAACAGCGCCGCGACGAGCTTGTAACGAGGTAGCCGATAAACGTGATCGTAAATGCTATCTTTTCCTTGTGTTTTTTCCGCCAGTCCGTTTACCGGATCGTTTCGCACGCGAAGCGTAATTACTTCTACCTAGCATTGCTGGTAAATTAAAAAGGATGTTGCGATAGAGAGAGATGTAGACAGATAGACAGAGAGGGGGGGAGGGAGAGAGAGAACCCGAAGAGTAAACGCGCGCGGAAATTCGGAGAATTAGCAATTAGCTACAGGCGATACGTGTGAGCTTGATACTTTTGAGTTTATTCACGAATACAGTTTTACACCGACAAACGTACGAATATCTCCGATCAATGTACGAATTTCTCCCTTTTAAAGCATAATCTAGAACCGAAATTAATATTATAAGAATAGAACCTGTAATTTTAATGTATGGAATTTCCAATTATATTAGATATTCATATTATCAATTTCGTAAAAGCTTGAAATCGATTACTTGATTATTTAATGAAAATTTGAATTATAAATGTATTTAAAATTAAAGTTTAAATACGCCTGGCATATTTTCAGAATATAAATGAATAATTAACGTGCGTCATTTTTTTGTTAATTTAAATTTTGACAGAAAAATGCGTAAGATAGTAGATACGATTATTTTGCATTTTTTGAAAAATTTTGATTGCTATGGTCAGTACAGACTGAGAGAGAGGATTTAACTTTTATCCACGTGCGCAATTTTGATTGGAAATTAATTATCTTATATTCTTGTATAGGTATATAAGCTAAATAATATTATGTATAGTTATATTTGAGAGGTAAACATATCACTGCAATATTTTGATATTACCTTGAGATGTATATGTACTTGCAACTATAAGTATATATCTAGTAATTAAATTATCTAGTAATTTTAATAACCATTTTATATGTTTATATTGGAATGTTTATCTATTAAAATAAATGTAGTAATATACTAAATTTTATGCAATTCTTGATCATTATTGAGCTTTTTTATTTTGCAACTTGCATTTTGGCACTCGGACCTCCGTGATATATGCAGCATGTGCCTGTGTTTGACAACAGTTGAACTCGGTCGTTCGTCTCTTTCGAAAAATATGAAATTTAGCTCCCGGTGAACACCGTCGGATATATAGGTACAACAATATATGCTGGCAATATGGCATACGCAACATTTAAACAAAGACCGTATTTATTTTATAAGATAACGCTCGTAACGTGAATGCTCTTATTCTCCTTGTCATGATACACTCTTACACGTGGCAGTTTGCGTGATGAATCGCGAATGAAAGATTCTATTTCCGAGCGCGGCATATCGTCGTATCGATAGATACACGTATCGCGTATCGACATCGTGAAAATATTTCCGAAACGCTGAAACGGGATGTCCATCTAACGCGGCGCGCGCGCGCGCGCGCGAGAACAGTTCGCTCCGAAAACATTTTCGACCATTTCGAACTCGTTTGTCAGCACTTCGCCCTCGACGAACCCGCGCACTCGATGGATGTATCGATCATCCGAAATGTAAACTTCCGACGCAGAAATATAATTCACACGCTGTAGGTGCTCTCGTCCCACATGCCGAAACATGATATTTTAAAATGCAACGTAAAAATCGCCACGTCGCTTATTGTTTTCGTGCGCGTATAACTAATAAACGCTGCAGCTCGCGTTCTCGCGCTCTGTGTCGTGTCGCGTGCTAAATACAAATATTTCCGGCGAACAAAAGTAATTACCGGCTGATAAACTCTTGCGTGGCAAATTTGTTATGCAAACGCGTGTTTATCGCGTAACTGCAACGAATGCAGTCATCTGTTATTTTCACTGCAGAATTGCGTACATTCGTACGCGCATGTGTCGTTTACAGTTCTCGTTTCATACGTACCAATGCAATTGTATATGTATATATCGGTATAATAAGGAACTAACTGATGAGAACATAATGTTTTAAGTAATTTTTTAAAAGGGGAATCAGATTATTTCTCAAAGTCTCCATTTTTCTAAATATTGCAGCAAAATCAGTAAATCATAAACTGCGTGTGCATTTTGCAAATTGTATAATTTCTCACTGTTTAATTACACGTACCGTAATTATCAATCGATAATTTTAAGTAAAAAAGCAGTACCTTCTGTGTAGCACTTGTCACTTAATACACTAATAATATTTTAGTTGTGTATAATTCCTCACATTTGTTTCAAATTATGAGAGTGACCAACCTGAAACAAAAGAAAAAAAGAAGCTTAGGTGAGAAATATTCTAATATACACGATCGGAAGTGAATACTAAATCTGTAAAAACGGTATACATATGTACGGTATACATAAGCAATTGAAAAATAGTAAAATGTCATTTTTTTACTATATTATCTCCGAATTTTGTTGCGTCTATTTGATTACCAAACGTAAGCGGAAATGTGATATTCAAACGTGGCATTTATCAGGCTTTAAACTGGAAACTTGCAGTGGCCTTGCAACTTTATCAGTGTTGTGCGGCCTCTGCTCTATATAGATTGGATAGGCTAGCGAAACGCATTAGCAGAATTGGGCAACCAGACGACCACGTACATATAGTATATACATATATGTATATATGTTTATGTGTATTAAAACTGCATATTTATTTTATGACTTTCGTTTTACTTTACCAACTCTTTGCTACAACTCTTCTGTTTCCTTTACTTATTGCAACTTTTTAAGAAGGAAATCTTGTCATAACTTAATTATATCAGATGTATGCATAAATATATTTTTGATATTATATATTACATAATAAATAAACCAAATATAATATAAAAATATATATATATAATGTGTGTGTGTATATGTATTATATATATTAATAGATACACATTACGCGTATATGTATAATATTATAATTAATTGGCAATATCTTATAATTGTAATTTTTATTGTAACAGGATATAATGGTAATTCAATTTATCGAATATACAATTTGCTTATAAGTTATAATATTATTTTTAAAATGCATGATTATATTCTTGTCCACGATTATATTAGTCAAATATTGTTTAAAAGACGACGTGATAATATGGTACAAACCCGACTTAAATTGTTGAATTTATGCTTTGCCTACAGAGAATTTCAGTACGTGTCTTAACTATGTGTTAAAAATGTGTAAAAAGCTCTTCTAACACGCTACGTCATAGCATATTTGTTGGCACACAGCGAGAGGGCGTTATATTACTTACATCTACAAAGTTTCGCAAGTAACGCGCGACATACCCGATGTAATAAATTACGACGGCTCGGTTATAATTATTATAATGGAGCAGCAGGTGTTACGCCGCTAGTAATTCCCGCGATACGTTTTAAGCAAATGAGCCTCAGGTTCAATTTGTCGACTCGGCGGTCTACAATCGGTCATTAAGGATGTGAACGTCAACGCGAGTGCGTTGCTTCTACAGAATATGAAAAATATGTTCCAAGTCGCCGAAAATTCTCTGGTTTTTTAAAATTTATTTTATCAGTTGCTCTTTTTTCTTACCGTAAGCGCAGTAAATAGCTCTTCATGTAATACAGTACATTATGTATAACTTAAAAGTATGTATCAAGCTTTCGCTTAATCATAACTTTCGTAATCAAAAAAGACAAAAATAAAAACTGCTTTATTAATAATTTTTTACATGTATTTAATTAAAAATTTGTAAATATAATTTCTCTTATAAAATTAAATTATATGACAATAAAACTCTGTTATTTAAATAATTGCAAGTGTAACTTATTCTAATAGATATTTTATTTAACTTACATTAAATATCAGGTTAAAAATTTTAAGATAATAAAAAAATTATTTTTTAAACTTTTATTAGGCAGAATTAAGATTTGTAAAAAATTTGTAACTAACAATAAGAAAAATATGATAATTTTTGAGTATCTTTTTTACAACATATTACTATATACATAATTATATTTCTATATAAGAAATAATTATAGAATTTCGCAAGATGAATTACATTTCTCAATTAAATCTTTATATATATATATACAATATATACATTATATGTATACCTATATGTGTGTGTAAAATTAAAGACTACTTTCGTTTTATTTGTATTTTTTTAGTATATTTTTTTAGTAAAATGTAAATCAATTTATTCACTTTGTGCTCACTATCTGCTGTTGCTTGGGTCAAAGGACCAATTGAAATTATACGAAACAAAGAGACTCGACGCTGATAATCAATACGTTACATTAAACAATAGTCAAATCTATTTTTTAACCACAATGTCGAGGTTGAGACACTTGTAAAGTCTCGTTCGCAATAATTAGGGGTGGCTAACATTACGCATGGTGCGGGCTCGTTTCAGCCCGAGCAGCGGCGGGGATAAATTTGGGGTGCGGAACGTAACAAGCGTGGCTAACGAGGTACGGCAGATTTTATGGCCAGATGGAGATGATGCGATATCCGCGATTGATGCTATACGCCGGGAGTATTTCAAGCAGGGTCTCTCTTTGGCTGGAGATGGATTTGCGTACAACAGTATGCTGTTCTCTTATTATCATGCCACGTGTAATCGGCAGATAGACCCGCAATATTGTACAAGTATAAAAATACTCAAGCTAAAATTAAAATAATTATTACAATAATTTATAAGCTTAGTGACAATTATTTTTCAACTCTGTGCAGTTACTTTTTGCTTAGATATTAGGATTTTGTAAACAAGTCATTATCTGTTGTAACTTTCTAAAATTCAGCGCTAAATATTTTGATAAATAAAGCATAAATTAGAATTCCAAGAAACTAAAATTTATTTATTTATGTAAGTACGTGAACAATAAATATGTTTAATTGTATGCAAAAGGAAAATCTCAATAATCTTTTGAAAGTTAAAGGTTTAAAGTGCTCGATATTTTACAATATTAAAAAAAATTAATTCCTGAAATAAAATTATTTTATTATAAAATAATGTGTGTTTTAAATAGCGACAAACGGAATTACATAAATTATGCAGTAAAAATCAAAGTTTTAATATGCACGTATCGATGAAAATATAACACTGCATATTTATAAATATACGTAAATTCAAACATTAAAGCAATGTCAAAAATTTAAAATTTGCAGTACATTATTCTGTGACTAGTTATTCGCGTCGCGTAAATAGACACGGAGCGGTCTCGATCCGCGCGTACTTGGCGCGAGACTGTTGATCCTCTTGATATAATTATAACATTCTATGCTTTTCAAATTCAATATTCAATTCTTCACATCGCAATAAAACAACAATAGTCGTGAGAAAAATCCTTCGATGGAAAGCGTAAAAGCGAGACACAGATTCGACACTTGGATTCGATAGTTCGCTTTTTTTATGGATGCGACCTCATAAAACACGCATACATACACACATACGATACATATGACTTTTATTGTTTGGAGAAGCACACACCACAATAACGAAGACACGATTTTCCCTTGTATAAGTCGGAAAATGTTACGATCACGAAGCGTAGAAAACAAGTCAGATCCCACATCAAACCACGAAAGACGATTTAAGACAGTTTATCGTAGGATGAGCGGCCAAAATGATTGCTCGCGAGGCAAATTACTTCTAAATCTGTGTCGAGTGTGTCATAAAAAGCGACTGTTTCTTCCGTTCTTGTTCTATCTGCTGCGTATACGAATATGGTTGTTTGGCTGTCAAGTTTGCATTGAAACACGTTGAATTATGTTATGTTCAACTAATTGTTACGTTAGGCTACTGTTGGGAATTAATCAAACTAAATTAACTTATAATTAAATAAAATAACACTTTAAATCTTTATAGACGATATAAAATTTCTAAAGTCAAATCTTTTTTGTTAAAAAATTTAAAAATAAATTTTACATCCTCTCTTTTAATTAAACAAACTTTTATTCCTCTTTTAAAATTGCCGTGTTAAATCAATTTATTGTTGCCTCTTTTCCTCAATGCCGATTGGTTCTTTCATTGTGCTTACTTCGTGAGTGACTGTCATTGTATATTTTGACAGTTGTGTGTATCAAGGCTAAATAGCGCGCGCGTCTGTGGTGTCTAGTAAGGTAAAAACGTCATGTGTATTTTAAGTATTTTTTATTCATTAAAGAATAATTAGATGTGTACAGGGCTTATAAATAATTTTAATGTTTGCATAAATTACATGGTCCTATTTCTTAGTGATTTATTTCCGACGATAAGATACATATGTTATTTTAAATTAATTATTGTCTATATTTCAAGTGTTAGAATTCGGTTTTAATGGAAAAATTTAAATAAAATTTGAAAAGCTTTTAACAGGCATCTGTATCGAAACAATGTAGGTACAAAAAAATATAACAAATAGTATTTACAGCGAAATAAAGGAATTTTTGCTTTTGTATAAAATTTGAAATAATACAAAGCAATAACTTTTTATTTAAAAAAATAAATAATTTTTCTGTACATTTTAGTCAAACAATTTTAATTTTCTTATTTGCCCGAAAACTTATTACTCATTGTCAGCTTAATTAAATTTTTAACTACAGGAACAAATTATCTGTATTACATAATGTACGTGCATCTATTCCGATGTGCTCGATTGAGAAATTGTAATATACATCCCGAGACATCTCGGAATAAGTTTAACAGGCTCATGAATGACGGCGTGATTCGCCTTGTGGAGCATTTCCCAAAAATGTATATTGGGAGCGGAGACTGATTAACCGTCGAATAATTAATCATTCTATTTCACTGTCGCAAAATTTCACAAATTCATCGGTTTCATCGTCCTACGCTGTTCATTATTCCTACAGAGAAGAGCATTTATTAAAGCGAATAAAGTACGTAACGCAACATGTGATATATATTATAGTCAAAATATATTAATTTTGTAAATAAGTATGAATAAATAATTATGAATAAATAAATATATCATAAGTGAGAGATACGTATTAAATATAAAAATGACTAAAGAGAATTCCACCGTCGTTTCTATCGATTTTTTACGTACACAGAAACAAAATGCGTATATATATCATACCAGTCTAATTTACAAATTACATTCTCTCTAAAAACAGAGGAAAATTTCATAAAAATTAAAAAAATTTAATATAATTAAAAAGACAATTATTCCAGTCATTTTTCTCATAATCAATCATAATTTAGCCATTAAAATTAATTTACCTAAAAATTTTTGAATAATTCCTACGTTTTAACACACACAATTCTGGAAAATTATAAAAAATTCAAATCGCTCATAAATGAAGATCTAGAAAAGATACGTTTATTTTATATTTAAAAAAACGGCGTCGAAAAAGACTGATTTCAACGAGATGTAACGAAAGCCTGTCATTCGACAGCGATGAAAATGAACTGTCATCTCGCAATTCTCTCGAAATCTACAGTTATCTGCCGGCTCGCCATTGTTGCAGCGTCATGCGTGGCCGGCGTCGATCTGCGTGAGCATTAAAGTCGCGCGAAATGCCGCCCGCTCTGTCACGTCGATTCGACGAGGGTCGGCCTGCTCGGGAGCGATATGTCCATCATCGTCGTCGGGCGTGAGTCCAACGAATCGGTGGAACTTATACGCGCCGTGCGTGAGGGTGGCTGAACCGTGCAGGGTGTCGAAAGACAGGGGGTTCAGTGGGATGAGGAGACGCAGTAGGAAAGGGAGGAGGATGAGTCGTTTCGTCGACGTTAATTACCGGATCGTGCCTTTCACGAGGCAAACTCGTTCGTTCTTTTCGCCATGGCCATTAATTCCTTCCCACCCCTACTCCTCTTTCTCTTTCCTTTCGCTTCAGCTATCCATCTATCTATCTGTCCTCGTAGACTTCGCTCGAAGGAACCAGGTCTATAGAAGAGACGAAGAATAAAACGAAGAGTACTTATCAGATGTGCGGAAACAAAGGTCGTATATAGGAACCACGGCTGTAGTCCGCGACTAGACACTTTCAAAGGTGCAGAGATGCTGGTCTCGCCCGTCCTTGCAGTCGCTACTGCAGCGTCAAACTTGAACTCGGACGCATTTCATTACCTTCCTCTTTGTCCCATGTATTCCTCTCGTCACGCTACTTTTGTTGCGCGACGAAATAAGGACGCGTGATACCATGGCAAAGGGAACGCTCCCCGTGTGTTTCGCAGAAAGTTCTTTTCTTGACATTCACTTATTTAACTAACCAATTCTACATTGTTATTTAATGTACCTATTCTGTATGTTAATATTGTAGTGTAACATGAAATGTTATCTAAATTTAATTTCGAGAGTAATGTATAAAAGTAGACTTCAAATTAAGAATAACTATTTGACAATTTGAATAGTAAAAGTTGAAGTAGTATTTTTGCTAAAATCGTGAAACCTTTTAGATATTTTATTAAATTGTAAATAAATTAAAATTTGATATCAGGTTTCTAAAAAAGTTTAAATGTAAGGTTTGTTAAATTAAAATCCAATATTTGTCACACATTTCTTTAATATAGATAGAGTGATTGAATGAAATTATCATACTAACAAAATAAGTACATTTAATGTGAAAGTAGATTCGAAAAAACGGACAAATGTGGATTAATGCTTATCAATCTTTTCAATTTGTGCGAACCTCTTTCCGACCACATTCTCGTTTCTCCGATATCGCCGGCTTCTGCCGCGCGCACGATGGATTCGAAACGAATAGTGGTCGGCTCGCTGTATAAACGAACGATTCCAACCAACTGCCATATCAACGCGAGAGGACTGACGCGCGAAAAAAGATCGATTAGGAGCGTTTCAGCCGAGCAGAAAATGAGGCTGCATGCATAACGACGAAGAGAGAGAGGCACAGAAATGAGGCGATTGGACACTCGAAGAGTGGCTTTTAACGCGGATATTCGAAAATAATGGAAGGAATGCACGTCGCGTCCACGACGGTAGAAAAACAAGGTAAGTACGGCTGACAAACCGTCGCGTTCATACGCGCCATGCAATGCACTACCGTTCAACCGGAGAAGCTGTGTTCGTACGGTTTTTCTTTCCAAATGCATATCCGTATGTGTACTTGGACGCGCTTGTGTAGTCACACGTGCAACGGGAGTGCGCAAACCTCGAGTCTCAGTATGTGTATCTAACCGCTCCGTCTGGTTGGGGGGTGGCTCGCGATCAATCATATTTTTTAGGAGACAATGACCGAGTTAAGTAAGTACATACAGCGGCGCTGTCGGCAAAAGAAAAGCAGAACGACGTCGCATCCAATCTGCCGGCGGTGTACTTTCCATAGCGGAAGAAATTCAACGCTCGTCTCTCGCGATGAAGGATCGATGTCCTCGGAGCAGCAAGCGTCGACCGCTTCTCCATCTTTTCCCTCGAACAAGTCACTATGAAATTTTAATACATTGTAGACGTTATTTCCATTTTTCAACTTCGATCAAACTTTATTTAGTCACTAAAAATTATTAAGTGTCACTTTCTTGCATTAAAATAAATATAACTAAATATATATAGGTATTTGAGCAAAATATAGCTTTACTTATTCATTGTTTCTAAATAATTCTTAATCCATTTCTTATATCCGCAATCCTGTACACGCAGCAGATTTAAAAAATACAATGTTTTTCTTAATCCTACACAAAAATCTAATAATTTTAAAAATTATTAAAAAAATAATTTCTCAAATTCATCGCGTGCAATACATCCAGGCCTGATGCGTCATCAATTCCACACCTTTTCAGGGCACCCTGTATTTTCGGTCTCCCCGCGTGAGACCACCTTGGAATGACTATTGATTCATCAAAGGGGTTCGTCCCTTGCTATTCATAGTTTTCAATGTCACGTGTCTCTTCAATCCAGAGTCGGTCGTGTACGGCCGCCTTCGGCCTGACGTGCTCGCGTCCACATACGAACAAGTCGAAAGGGGACACACTAGTAACCAGTTGGTCTAATCTACATGCGGCACGTTTCGGCGTTTCAATTTGCTTTTGCACGGCGGATTACTTCCTGACGGGGCCTCCTTTTGATTTTGACGAACCGATCGTGCCTGAAACGCGCGTGCATTGCACGTCGCGGAGAACGCCGCCCCGACCGTCCCGCCCGTTCCGACCTGAACGAATTCATTATATGCGAATGGAATCGGCGCCTAGAGAGAATTTACGTTGATTAAGATTTAAATCGTGTAACTGAATGTAATTGAAAAAGTTGTCGTCAAATTATATCACGCGAGTTGCAACGTAACAAAAGTGATAATTATGTTAATAGCTCATTTGTAAGTTTTGCAGTGCTTTATAAAAAAATTAAGTTTGACTAAATAAACAAAGGTCAAATAAAGTAGATAAATTGAGTTAAGAAGAGCTAAATCTATATACATATGCAATAAAAGAAGTAATGCAGATATTGACGAAAAGAAAAGGAATTTTAAATTATTTTGATATTGACGAATCTTAAAAAATTTATTGAAATATTAATTTGAAAAATCCAAGATAATTAACAGTGAAAAGATTAAAATATTTATAACTATAATAAAAAGTATTGTATATATTGATAGGTACATATGTATTAATTTACAATATTACAATTTATTAATACTGTTATTATTGTTTATAATATTATGTTGTTGTTATGTCTCGTACATTAAGAAACTACCTCCAAATAAATACGAAATTTTAATTAAAAACACGTCTATTATACTGGCACTTAACGCGTTAAAATTATATCAGTAAGCCATTTGCGCATTTACTTCAGTTTTATTTATTAATTAATTCATCACTCGTTAAGTTTAAAAAATTTCCAATGTCCGAAACATATCCGTTTGAAAGGCGGGTACTGCTTCTGGGAGAGAAATTAAATTGTCCATACAACATGCGTATCATATATCGTACTTTCTGGCCGTGAGATATACGGGGGTGAGGCGGGGGCTGAAAAGCGCGCACTCGTGAGTGCAAGCAGGTCGTCTTGTCCGTTGCCCGACAAACGTTCCGGGATCGTTTTCACCCCGGGGTGCCGGTAAATCTCCTCGCCGTAAACACACCGGCGAGCTTCGAGCATGCACCGCTCGCATAAATTGGGGACGTCGCCCAGCAGATCAGCTGCGGCGATAACCTCTCGACAGGCTGTCCTACGTCCACGAGACTATTTGCATATATTTGCGAAAAATTATGCGTCGACCCCATGTGTCCCGTACTTTTTACTTTTACGCCAAAATTTCCCAACACAAATATGCGAGTTAAAGAAAACGTCGATATATTTCCCCTTTTATTAGATCAAACAATTTATTCAAGTATTCCTTTTTTTTTAGAGCTAATCTTGATAGCAAGTAATCTTTGTGTCATTTTAGATATTTAAATTGATATTTAAATTAATGGAAAAATAGTCTTATTAAAATTTGTATAGCACAAAGAAAAGTCAACGTCATACTATACACTGTAATATTAAACTTCTTTTACATTTTTGTAAACATTTGCTAAATTCCTAACAGCTATTCGTAAAATTCTAATTGCTTTCTTGCTAGATAATTAATTTTATTGTTCTTATATAAATTTAAACGTTATAAATTGTTATTAGTTAAATATTATTTAAATATTATTATATTATTATTTAGAAATGCTGCTCTAAGACTATACGCTTTATGCGTCATTGTACAAATAATTTGGTAAATAAAAAATAAATTTTATTCTAAATAACTAGTAAAAATAAAATAAATCACTGATTAATTTGCAAGTCTGACGATGACGTTGGCAATAACTTTACATCTAGAAGTCTCAACATTCTCTTTTCCGTGGCGGAAGTTACGCGTAAAACGGCTTATCGATCACGATACAATTTCCTGTTTTCCGGCGTAGACATCCGGATCCGTAGTTTTCTTCGTCTTCCGGCAATACGACTAACGCGCTTCGTAACTTGCGAACTTTCGCTGTTGCGATGATAATGCGTTGCATTAAGAATTTTTGTTTTCTTATATTAAATTATATTTTTTAGCTTATTTTACGAATTTTTTTGTAATATGATAAAAAATCTGCACATTATTGCACGTGCAGTTACATACATAGATCATAAAAATATTACAAATAAATATAAGTAATTGATGAAATAAATTAAATAAATTCCAATTAAAGCCAGCATTTAGAATTAAATAAATCTTGCAAATAATAAAATATCCGACCGAGGAAATGGCATAATTGTGCTAGTTCTAATATTTACGTAAAATTGTACATATCTGAATTATTATAAAAGATAATAAATATATAATATATAATAAAAAAATAGAAATAAGCCGATATAAAGTATCTAGAGGAAAGTCCCCTATTATGAGATAGGCTCCTAATATGCGATAGCGAGGTTTCTGCTAAACTAATAGGCCCTATCAGTTGGTTCCACCATAAACTTATTGCCCTTGGGGTAAACCTATTTAGTGTAAAATTCATTGTTTGATCGTGCGTGTAGTCGTTACAGAGAAAGAAATTGTGAAATTGGATGCTGTCAAGTGCCGTGGATATGAGACTTTAAACCGTGTTTATTATATAATTAATAAATATTTGGCAATGAATTCTGCATGCAGCGATGGAGTAAAGTCGTGTTATTACAAAAATACGGGATATATTGAGTTGCTCAATTGTGGAGATTAGATTTGGTGATCGCAAAACCGCAAGGCGTGGGACTCGTAACATGAGATACTCAGGGTACATACTCCTGGGTTGCTAAAGTATGAAAGTTATTATACAGTAATAAAATAAGAGAAAATACTATAATAACGTTAAGGGAAGGTTTATACGAAATTATAAGTGCGTGCTGACCTTGATTTGAGGGGAAAGGGTGGAGAGGACAGATTAGGTACAATATTGGGTATAAATGTGTTTACGATTGTTGCAAATGTACTTCTCCATTACATTTGTCTTTCAAAAACTTTAAATAAAGTTTTCTAATTACAATATGATGTATTTTGCACTTTATTAGCGATTTCCCGGGGTCTCTCATATTAAGAGCACACTTCTTCGATTTTGCCGAAAGCTCATTTTTTACATTTTTCTAATTTTCAGAAAAATCAATGTTTAAATTAAATTTTACATTTTAGCATCTTAAAGCTTATTAAATTCCCTTCAAAATGACTTACTATATTTTTCAATTCTGCCCATAGACTTCCGGCAATCACACAAAATAGATGTGGTATCTCATAATCGGGGACTCTCCTCTACCTATATGTAATTAATTAATTAAGAATATGTTTCTAATCTTCAAAAATTAAGTAAGACAAAATATTCATATCCCTTAAATTAATTCTATATGATATCAACTACTTCTTTCAATTCTACTGTCAAAAAATTATTAATATTAAATATTTCAATGTACATGTGCAAACAGTTTTATTTCAAAACCATGTTAAATATTTTATTTTAGCTATTGAAGTATAAATCAATATCAATAAATGTAAAACAAGAATTAATTACAAAAATGTGTAAAGTGTTATTATAAACGAAGAGTGGTAATATAAGCGAAACAAGGAAATACTAATTTCCTCCATTGGAGACATGTCGATAAAAGCGATAAAAAACAATGTATATAAATAGACCAACAATGGACGAATAAACAAAATAATAATTTTTATAATATTGGGAAAATATTGACAAAGTTAATATTTTTATCTCAAGGCCATACACTGACATATATTGGTTGTTCTAAAACGTACTAAATTACAATTATATATACATGTGAGAGAGAGATGTGAGTTAAATATAAAGTATACAAAATTTAAGCCATAATTTTAGCTTAAAATACAATAAACCAAAATAATAATAGCGAAAAAAAAACGCGTGAGATAATATCCGCAATGTTCTCGAAGCATTGACGGAAATGGTGTGACGTTCAATAGCAAATTCAACCGGTCTTCTACGAGGAGCTTCCACGAGCAACGGCGGATATGCAGTCGCCTCTTCGTGGCCGCGGAAGGAACCAATCAAGCGAGCGGAGATAAGTCTTCCGATAATGGAGCAGAACGAACGAGCGCTCTGTCGCGTACCGGTATTACGGAAGCCTCGGTGACGTCCTACCGTATCAGGATCAGTGCGTCCAACGAGGCATAGGGAAAGCCAGTAAACCCAAAGATAACAAATGCAACGTTGTTTGTCGCGGGCGCACCGGTACCTGCCAGCTTTTAATGGAGCGAGCTTACGTATACCTCGCAAGAGAGACGCGAGTGTCTGGAGAAACAGTTTTCCTTAACACTCCACCGATGGTCGAGGATTTTCCACTTGCCACTCATCGTATCAAAGAAGTGTATTGCCGCAAAAGAGCGATTATTATCATAGGACCAGAAAGCGATGTAAGGGAAATGAATGAAGTGCGCGCGCTGAAGAAAGCACGACTGTTCACTTGTTGATCGAATAATAGGTTTGAAGTTTGATATAGTATAGCTTCTCTATCAAAGATATATGTATAATTCGAGGCTAAAATTGTCAAAGACTACGATCGCAAAATATTAATAATAAACCAGTCATTAATCGTGGGACATCGACAATTAAGATTAATCGACAGAAATCAACGCAAATTGATGAATTTGAAGAGTAGAAGCCGATAATTATGAATTTTATTTCAATCCAGCGACTCCATTGCGTTGATCGATTTTAATGGGTTCTTCCATTGGACACCTCGTTACAATTTCTATCGTCGCACTCACCCAATTATTACGAATGGACGACAATTAACTGTCCGGCGAAGTTACGGCGGTGCTTAATGAAGAATTAAATTTTCTTATCGCGTGTCCCTCTTTCCACAGCGTCGCGATTCTGAGCCTTAATCACGGCTGACGAAATTTCGCGAAGAAAGTTTAACCCGAGGTTTGATGTGTCTCGTTAGGGAACGCGGGTAAGGAGCTCGGATCGACGGGAAGAAGGAGAAGTAGTAGACAGAGGAAAGTTCGAAGATGGAGGAGTCAACCTGCGCAGCATCGGAATAATAAAGAGTCTCTTGCGCCGCGATACATTGCGAAAGATCCCCATCGCGGGGATCGCTTAACTGTCGCGAGGTCGTTCATTTGACAGAGCTATTGTGCGAAGAATCTGCTCCTGCAGACGCAATTCTGACAGATAATCTCGTTTGAGTCGTTCTATTCTCATGGCAAATGTAGCAATTATGGTTTGCACTCACAACTGACTCATTTGACATCAAACTTATGACTGCAACAATCACAACAATTGCTCGTTATAAAATTATATTAAGATATTCTGATACTTTTTTTTTTGTAAGCATTTATTTTGCAGAAAGGATTTAATTTTAACTTTGTTTCGTTCGTCCATTTTAAGTGTAACCATCACAGCTACGACAAAAACGGTAAAATTGAAATCCACAGCGTTCTTGATCGATATAGAGCACTCTCTATCTCGCATTGTTGCTTTTACCCAGAGACTTCTATATTTCGAAATATTTTGAGAATGGAACGGGTTAAAATGGTCTTTAAATGACTTTATGGGGAGAGATAATAAACGAGAGAACTATCAGAGAAAGTTTAATGCAATTATAAACGAAGCACGGTAGATCTATCGCGAAAAGTTCATAGATAGGTATTCATCCCGTGCGCACAGAATCCAAGCTAATTAATTTTTATTAAACGCTGCGGCACGGCGCGGCGGTCGAAAGTTTTTTAAGTACTTCTCAACGAAGACAGTCCTTCTTAGAGACAGTCCTTTCCCTTGTGAAAGACAGGATGTTGCGGAAAGTTTTCCAAGAATAGCAGTTATGAAATCTTTATTGCGTACTTGTTCGTAATTTAATATACCTTTAATGTACTTGACGTTTCATAAAACAAGACAACTCACTGTTAGAAGAGTGAAACAGTGACAGCAAGAGTGCTTAATACGAAGATATCTTGAATGGTCGCCAGCGATGGCGGTTAATATCGATATTTGTCAGCTGTCCTGACGAAATTACATCCGCCAGGAAGGCGTGAGTCTGACGAGAAAAGATTAATAAAGAAGTTCGCGCGAGCGTCACTTTGCTATAAGATCCTACCATCCCTTACTTCATGACTTTCCATTATCATCATCGATCAATACATAATTATTGATTCTCGTAACCTGAATATGTCTGGATCGCGTTATACGTTCCCGTGACAGCGCATTTATAAAGACCGTGCTCTAATTTCACGATCGAATTTCATTTGTAGCTGAGTAATCCTCGAAGGAAGCAGGTAGGTGCGCTCCGAATATAAGTGAAATTAGATGGAGTTGATTTAAGTAAGACACCTGATACCGTTTAAAGTGAAACAGAATGACATCCGTCGCTCTTTCGCGACATTAAATTTTCCCCGATCAATACGCGGTTCTTTCACCTAAGCTTCGGAAAATCGATGCAGATGGAAAATATAATAAATTACGTCGAAACCAAATATTCTACACGCCAGACAACTCGAGAATCTTCGTTCTGAAATATCACGAACCACTAGTTGACTCGTATTGATACTTATCATTTATTCTTCTCACGTGCCTGCGAGACAAGACAAATTCCCAGATCTTCAAACGTGTCGTTCCGGACCTCGTACTCGTTCACGTCGACCATTAGAGAAAACTGAATCCACGCTTGTTACTCAAGATATTGAGTTTCACGATACAGCCGTTATCCCAACTCTTCCAATTCTGTTTGCCAGATAGGTCGAACGCCTGTGCTCGCTCACAGTACTTTGGCTTCGTTAAAGGGTAATGCACACACCGACAATACAGTCCTCTTCCTCTTCCCAATTCTCTAATTTCTACACGAAGTCTGTACCTATACCAGGCGCAACGCGTAAAATAGAGAAACATCTTTGGTGTATGTTCCCACATATACTACCTTTGTCTTATTTTATAGTGCGAGAGGGTATTATATAAATATAAAAAAGATTGTTTTTACAGTTTTTATTGTCTACTACTCTTAAATTTTTTGTTTTGTAAAAAAATTATTGCACATAGGAAAATTTGGATAATTGCGAACGCTATAATTTTTAAATCTGTTGGAGTATACTTTCATAGAAACTTTCATAAAAATATTTATAGGAATGATTTATTTTCTGACAGTTTCGTAAAAAAATTAACTTATGTTATTTCTGTAATGTGATCAGTTCAATCTACTGCATAATGCTTCAAAACTTCTTATTTTTTCCATCTATATATGGAGAGAGATTTATTATTTTTTGATTTATCCAATACGAGCGCGATAATTCGATCGTGTCGACGTTTTAAGGGACTGCAACGCGAGTTGCCTCCGGCGAGGAACGCGAGGACGTAGCCGGATTTGCTCTCGGGAAGAAACTTTCAACTCGTGAAATCCCGGAGCGGTTATGAGGAGCGTCTTATCTGCCGACGAAACTACCGTCACCCGGTTAGGAAAAGTTATACCGAAAGTTCTCGCTCTTAGCCTAAAAAGACGTCGTGCCCCAGAGAAAAAGCAACTGAAGAGTTTCGGTCGGCGGAGGTTACGAGCGGAATAACGAAGGACGGAACAATTCTTTCACGAAGCGCCATTCCAAGCGAAACTACGACGACGCATGCTATTTGTAACAGTGGAAATTCCATGGAGCTTGCAATCTGTACAAATAATTCGCATAAAGATGCAACTTCGTGTCAACGTTAATAATTGCTTAAGAAATTATTTTTAGATTAGATTAAATACAAGTAACGCTACTTTCCGTATCATTTAAGAGAAGAGAACGCAATCTGGTAGCTCATCACTTTTTTGCGGCAATTTATCGACACAAATCTTATCAACAAATATAATCCAATTTGAGATGCATCGCGTGCTCTACCTCCTCTCTTTGATATTACATAATTACAAACGCGCAGGCAAGTATAAATTAATTATATACACTAAATAGTAAACGTGGCTTGTAGAGGGACCATAAACCAGCTTTAAAACAATTAACTGCGCGTTGTTATCTTATGTAGAAGGAAGTAGAGAATACGAGCGATGATGCCAATAAATTAACAAAGAAGATAAATATTTAAAGAAAGAACAAACTGAAAAAGAGAGAGAGAGAGAGAAAGTTTACACAATTCATCTCGCTATACGTGAATAATTCACATCGTATATTTCTGAACTATTTATAGAGTTCTTTATTCATCACATTTATCAATTTGCTTTTATGCAATGTTTTCTATCGGAATATATTCTACATGCCTCGACAGGATTAGCAATAATCGCTGTAATCATCTGACAAGGTTATATTGCAACCCAACTCTCCCACGTTATTGCCTCTCTACCCGACAAGGCGTTAGAGTTGGTCTGCTGAGTTCGGTTGGTCAGAGCGTTAAATCAGAGGCTAAGACTCCTCTGAACATCTGACTAGTATAATAACCAACACGTCAGCCAATTTGGATTTTGCCTCACCGCTTTAACATGGTAAGCAAAACTCCTTTAATATCTATACCATTTACTTTCTTATTGTTAGTTCAGAACTTATACACACACACGCGCGCGCGATCAAATTCCCTTACATCCTTATTATACGTGGTCCTAAATTCGACTAAAAAAGAAAAAAACACACATTTTTCATAATTACCTATGTATCTCTACAACATATATATATTATATGTATATGTATATTATGTAAAGTATGTAAACCAAAAAATCAAATTCTCTACATTTACTATCATCTTTCACATATATAAATGTGCAATTAATTTTATTTTAAAGACATATATCAAGGGTACAAAAACACTTAATATGTATATCAAAACTTAAAAAATAAAATATGACTGTTTCAACAATCGATAATAAATCTTGATTTTCATAACTTTTGTCGGACCTAGCGGACAAATAATTGTTACTTTCTATGTCTAAGAAATTTCAGAAACAGTTTCGAATGATTAGGTTCTGCCAATGGGCCAAATATGGCTTACTTTTTACATCTTTCTTTAAGCATCCGCATTCCGCATTACCCGCACTATCCTTTAACACGTCTGAATAAAAATAAACACAGGAGATCCGTTTAAAATGACGGGATGCCAAACCCCGAACAAATAAAAAGTATAAAATGATAAAAGAAAAATTGGGAAACGCGGCGAAGAAGCTCGCGGTAGTCGCGCAAAGTGTTTTGCCAGTTATGGAGGTCGAAGTTCGTTACCGGACGCGTCACGGAAATGGCGAAACCTTGTCAGTCAGCCCTCGTAGAAACACTTCGCGAGAACGAGAAACAGAAAGAGAAAGAGAAAGAGAGAGAGAAAGAGAGAGAGAGAGAGGGGCGGGAAGGAAAAGGTATAGCAGAGACAGGGGAGGAGAAATTGCACCAATATAAACCCCAAGTCGTCCGCATCTCCGCCCGCCCGTCCGAGCGAATTAATTTAAGTCTAGCGGGGCTCTAGCAATTTCCGCAATTTTTCTAGCTCACCTCAATTTGGCCTGCAACCGATTTGTAGGGCTTCGACATCATCAGCATCTACTTTTTCTCGCGTTTCTTTTCCACTACGGCTGTTGAATTACGCACACAATGCACAAAATATATCTGATTGTGTGCTCTTCTAAGGGCATTTGACATACTATGTAAGTTGAAAAAAGATATCTAGACTTAACCCTTTGACTGGCAGGAAAATAAGCACCAAACGGACCATTTTGAAATTTTGACAGCAAATTTGTATTCAGCAACCCAAAAAATCTCCTGGTACCGAGTTTCATAGAAATCCGCTAATTTACAAAAGTTTTCAAAATTTTGGGTTGCCATATTGGATCAGCCATTTTAAATTTTGTAATTCTAGTCCCAAAATCGCATTCCGCGACCCAAAAAACCTCTAAGCAGCAAGTTTCGTGAAAACCTTGCTAACTGGAGAAAAATAAAACGATATGCGCATATATGCGTCAATGCCAGTTTTGGCACATCTTTTTTCTGCGCATATATGCGTCAATGCCAGTCAAAGGGTTAATAATAGCAGACTTGATAAATATAAAATCACAAATAATCAAAATTAATCAAATCGCATTTATTATAATGTAATTATTTTATCCAAAGCTAAACGTTTTTAGCATATAACACTTTATTTAAATAAATAAAAAATATTTTTGCGATGCAGTTGTTAAATTTTAACATTTCAAGAATTTAAATATATATAAATCAAGTTTTAAATATTAAATTTTAATCAAATTCTAACAATTAAATCAATCTCATTTTTCAACTTTTTAACTTTTGTTACTATTTTAATCACTTTCTTTCCTTAACATCCTGCTGTAACATTCTGCAGTGTACCTAATAAACATAAATTTAATTGTAAAATAGTCGTAATTAATCACATATTAAGAATAAATTGGATTAGTCATGAAAGATACTTGCAATTGTATGTGAAGTATCGACGATAGTATTTCACGATTACTACCCCATGTGCCTTCAAAAGACTTCACAGAAATAATGTTACTTCGTGGATAATTATTTACTTTTATGAGTTGATAAAGAAACTTTCGCGTTTTGTGAAGGCGTCGTAAATTGTTATTTAAGCAAGCTCGGTGGCGAGTTATAGCGAGCTGTCTGATCCAAGCGAGTGTCTGAAGCTATCGTGTTTCCAACTGAGCCAAACACGCGTTCCTCCGGCCGTAAGAAAGTTTTCGGGTTTCGCAAGAGGCGGATGTTGGAAACTGGATCGATTATACGAAAACTTTGATAATGCGTTTTTAGCCATCCGATGGTTGCGATTAAGGCGCTCTGCTTTTCGATCGGTAACGAGGCGAGTGAAATTTGAAACCAAATCCTCGAAGTGAGGTGGAAACCCGAGAGCTTTCCGCTTCGCTGTCTTGGCAGACGAACTTCGTTCCTAACGTACGATAGAACTTTTGCAATTTCCAATTGATCGATAAAGCCGGCGTCAACATTGCAAAATGCGAGAATGGGCGCGCATAAATTCCGTTTCTCCAGGTTTTTATTAAAGGTATAATAGAATTCAGACTCAAATCATCGTACATACATATATCGTATTCTCAAATAATCTATTACGTCTACACAGACGTACGTCTTAATATCTACTATAACGTTATAGTAGATATTAACACATATATAAATATGTAATAATATGTTATACATATATCTATAATAAGTATTTATATGCATTTTTTATATATTATATTAGAATAAATAATATATATTATATACACATACACACATATAATATGTAGATATGTATATTCTTCAATATGGTTTACTGTGAATGATAGCACCTAATAGTAAGAGAAATCATGCAATATATTCCTAAAAGCCTATGTAACATATCAATACCATTTAGAAATACATCATATACCTAGTGTAGCTAAGTTTATTACAAAAATTGGTACAATGAAGAGGCTGAAAGGATTTTTTCCCTTTCTCCTCCTCATTACAGCGATTTCCTGTGCGTCTTCTTCCGAAAGACGAAGACATCTTGAAAACATCATTCTGGATGCTAAAGTGTAACTTCCTTCGCTCTTCCTTGGCTCCTTACGGATAGCTTCGGAATGGTCGTTCCTGGACCGATCGAGAAATCAACCAGCTCGATGCAAATGCAGAGGGAAAGCACGCGGCTTTCTCTCTCTCGCTTCGTTCTCTAGGGGGTATTTAATTTCCGGACCGCGAGAGGCGACTGGTCGCGCGCGCGAGAGCGTTGCGACGCCGTCACTTCCACGAACAATGCATGTCTCCGATAGACGGATAGTATCCAAGCTCCGACGTTCTGATTTCTCCCGCAGCATTACGCTCAACCGCTCTAATTATAGACAGCAAATGGGTATAGATATCAATCCAGTCTCGGGGGAGTGCATTTACTTATCGATTGCTTGAGCCGGCCGCGGCGAAACGAGAACGTTTCAAGAAAAACGTTCTTAGAAGAGGGTGGCAAAATGGGCTGAACTAAATGGGAGATCTAGAATCAAGTGATAGCGCCGCATTAAGTGTCGTTAAAATAAACTTATTGATCGTGGTAGGTCGAAGTAGATATTTTATGCATCCAATATTCTAAGAATTAGAGATAGATGTTTTTAAATAAAAGCAGATGCCGATTTCATTTTAAATTGAAGAGACGTTTTGAGCATTAATTACTTTCTTAATTAAAGTTTCCGCGTATTATAACTAAATTGAACGCATATCACATTTAAAACACAAGATTATATCTTGAAATAGATTTGTCGATAATTTTAGAACAAACTACGCGCGTTTTTATTTTTAAGTCATGTAGTCTTCTTTTAATTGTTTTGTAACCATTATGTATACTGATTGAATAAAATATTATAGTAACAATAAGCAAGAAGATACGCATATACGCAAAAAGGTAGCACGCCGAGCATGCAATTCATCGGATAATAATTTCGCAGTCTACAGAATGGTCGTCCCACTCGTAAATACATCCGGCCCGGTTCGTTGTCGAGAAGAGGAAATATCAAGACCTACGTAAAGTAATACTTCGTAAAATCGAGCGAGAACGGCCGCTTCGTTCCGGCTACGATATCTGTGAAAACCGAGGTGAAAACTTTCCAATTTCCTGGCAATAACACAAAGGTGGGTCGATATATCATTTCTTTTGGAAAGGTGAAAGCGGTTCTGTATAGACGAATATTCTTTCACGTGCAACCTATACGTGGTACCCGACCTATCAGTTTTTCCTCCAACAATTGTTTATTTAGCATTTTTAGATTTAACTCGGCTGAAATCTATTATTCTTACTTTCATGTAATGGTTAATTAAATCTTTCAATAATTGTTCCTTAGAAAAAGAGACTCGTTGCAAATTTAATTTCTCCTTAACCAAAATTTGATTTAATATTTTTATTTTTTTAATGTTAAATTTAGTAACCAACAGAATAATACATTTCCTTTGCCAGCATTGAATAACAATTAAAGTAATTTAAATCGACCGTGACTAGCAATATATAACGTCTTTCCGATGTGAACATTGAAAAAATTGCGATAAATATTACCACAGCCTCAGTGGTCGAATTGGCACGACACGGTATACGGGAGGTTCCAGGTTCAAACCCTGGCTGAGGTAATATTTCTCGCAATAAAAATCAAAACTTTTTAATATAGAAATTACATCAACTGACCAAAACCCATGGTCAAAATTAATAATGTCTCGACGATTGATCCGAAAAAGTGCTGCGTGAATCCGACAAACCAAGTCGGCTCACAGTTTTTCAATGTTTATATTGGAAAGACGTTATATATTGCCAGTCACGGTCGATTTAAATTACTTTAATTTTCAGTAACTAAGTTTTAAATTGAACTTCTGCTAAGTTAACAGATTTACTTAAAATTAAAAAAAGAACAAAAATTTTATTACACACACATTCTTCTTAGAAAAAATAATTCAATAGTAATATTTCAGTTTTAATTTTCTCGCAGAGAAGTCATCTTAAGTACTATAATTTCTTAGTTTTTCTGAGACACCGCTTATATGCGTCTATATATGGAAAATTCAGGGCCTTCGACGTTATGGGCGATACGAATGGTGCGTATTTTCCGGTTTCTATCTTCAGCAATGTTCAGCGACGAACAGGCCGAGCACTTTCGACGCTTTATGACAGGTGATAATTTATTAAACGGCGTCCGAATAATAAGCAAGTACTCACCGCGGACGGTTTCCTTCGACTCTTCAAGCTCGACGGCCTGTTCGAGAGGCCATGCTGTCCTCCTCGACGCGCTCCACCATCCCCCGTACCAGATTTTTATCGCCGTCACTTCCACGTCGCGCTCTGGCAACGGCCCTTTTGTATTCCCCGACCGAGAAAAGTAATCGAGTGGACACTCGAGGGACCGTGTCGTCGTATCGGTCTCGATCGAGACGATCCCACGTAGGCGTGCGAAACGCGATTTAAATGCAAATTTCGTCGCTCCTTGTGCAATCCTCGCGAAACACTTTCGAACTCTCGCCTCGTTCCTCGCTTCTTGATTACGCCAAGTTTTGATAGAGTCTTGTAAATTTCTCTCTCCTGGAAGTACTGTGTCTGGATTTTAATCGCGACCTTCCGACATTCTCTTAACGTCGTTGATCAGTCGCTCTTCGTTCTAGCGGCCGGTGCCAAGACGAGAAGCAAAAAAGTGCTTGACCCACTTACTACTCTTTTTCTCAATGTGACGGATATTTAGGGGCTAAAAAATGACTATCGTTTATTCTAACCGTTAACCGTTAGAATATTCTAACTTCGATATATTAATTTAAATAAATTCATCGTTCGCGTTTTTGAATCGCGAACGATGTTAATAATTATTTAATAGCGATCAATCTAAACTTCTGTTTCAGAAATATTCAACCCCTATCAATTTATATTATATGATCGATCAGATTCTTACTTTGGAAAGGAAGAATAAAATATTTAATGATTATCGAAAGAACATTAAGTTACATCAATTTCTCAACTTGGAAGGAATCAATTTATAACATATGCACATTTTAATAATATAGATATAATTTAATTTTAAGTTCTCTTTATAAGTTATTTTTCTAAATGCTTAGGTAATTGCGCGCGCCATTGAGATAACAAATACACTAAAAATTTTAGGAGATTTGAAAATTTGTATAATTTAATTACCAAGTAATTTACTTTTCTAAGAAATAAAGAATATGCTCAAGTAAAGAATTTACCGAAAAATCTTCTTCTACCATCTGTTTTTATTTCGTATAAAGTTAATAGCTCGCGTATTCTAGACGTTGTTGTGGTAGAACGTAAGCTTGTTTAGTATCGGATCTGAAGTCGCAATCTGTAGCTTCCCCGTGCTTACGAATTCACAAGCAGGCGACGAGTGGACGATCGAGTAGATACGTACGGCGGTGAATTCTTCGACGTAGATTTAACGCGCATGGGGATTTCATCTGGCGCGATCGGGAGAACCAACGTCGACGACGACTTTATGTATTCCATCCACGGCGCGAACGACGCGTCAGGGCGTCGGGCGTCCGCGTCGGTGAGATAGCGGGTGGTAACGCGAGCGGTGGAGAAAGAGAGATTTCAATGGCAAGCAAATAGCACGAAGCGTGCGGCCAATGGGCTTTCCCTTTGATTAAATGTAAATTGTGCGGGGAACGCGATTAGTACTCCCAGCACTTCGCCACCAGTCTTCAATCGTTGTCCTATGCCGTGTTTCTAGCGCTTCTATACCCCGGAATGGATTTCTCACCGAATTTTTCGAAATAAAGAAGATCAAAGTGGTCGGCGCGATCGCAACGAAAGATCGCTTTGGCTCCACATCGGATTTATTTCATCTAAAACTTCACACGTAACTGCGGGAATCGCATAATTTAAGGGCGAACTATTCGAAAATAATTATAGTTATTTGATAAAAAAAGTTCAGATCGACATTTGTTTAATTTGATATTATTATTGGCGAAACGTTTCTCAGTAATTACAATTATAGTAAAATTAAGAATTTAGCTATCAATGCTATTAAAATTAAATTATTTAATTATTTAATAATATTATGGATAAATTATTTAAATTTTGTTTGCCCAGTCAAGGAAAAACAGGAGAACATCATATAAAATATGAAAGTATCATATAAAAATTGTATTTATATGCCACAATCTCTTCTCGCGCATTTTAATCTTCTAATCCAATATAAAAAATCGATGAACTAAAGCTCTTAACAATATTAGAGAATAATACGACCGTTATGATATACATAGGTATCAAATTAAATTAGAATAAAACGCCATTTACGCGGTCAGAGCTGGATCTTAGTAGCTTATAAATACTAGTATTTCTTGTGTGATACACATATTAATTTTTCCAACTTTAAAAAAGTGCTCGCCGACTAGGTTTGTCAGACTTAAAACACAGCTCCTGTTGGAGTAAAAATCCCCCCCTTCCCCCCCCCCCCAATTAGATGAATCGACGATTTAACTATTTTGATGCTACACACACACACACACACACACAAGCATCTAAATAACTAGAGAATTTATTTATTTTTTACTCCAACAGGAGCTGTGTTTTAAGTCCGACAAACCTAGTTGGCGCGCAGTTTTCTAAAGTTGGAAAAAAATTAATGTATCACACAAGAAATAGTATTAGGTTACTATTATAAGATCTGACCGTAGATGGCGTTTTATTCTAATTTAATTTGATACGTAAAACTCTTAATATTTCAATGTTATTAGATATTTGAAATGTATACAAAACCACATAAAAAATGTAAGCTTTATCGATGTGATTAATCAGATTTACACATTATTCATTCAATACTATATCTTCTCACAATATCGAAGGCCGTTCGCGGCGAGAGAGGCGACTATACTCGATTTGCGCCAGACAGTTATAAAGCACTCTGTGGGATATGTAAAGACTACAGCACGTGTGAAAACTGGAGAAGCGTGAAAAAAGGTGAGGCGGGGCTCGCATACGCTTTCGGTTACCTCGGATTTTCCGTTCGTTCTCGCTCCGTTCCATGTCGACATTTCACGTCCTCCCGCGCCTGGAGCGATGCGAATCTGTCCGATAAAACAGCGGACGGACCATTAGCTAATCCTCTGGAGGGTAAAACAGTGCCGCGGGGGTGAAGAGAGAGGGACCGTGAGAGGGTGATGGCGAACGGGGATAGGAGGGGGACAGGGATGGAAAGGGGTATACGGAGGAAGTGAAACGGGCGAACGAAAGGGCGTCGGGCGCCACCAGGGAGATTTCTGGGTGCGCAATTGATTGGCGCGCCGACGACGCCAACGCTCAACCGACGTCGACGTCGGTTGATTAGAATGAAGCAACACGGAATCCCTCTCTAACCGCCTAATGGCACGCCGCAACCTATGTTTACTGTGATCTCGGACTTCGCTGTATGTTCATGCTCGCGATTTGCCATCTGCAATGCCAATGAAACGGATCGCCCGCGCCGCGCCGCGCCGCGCCGTGCCGCGCCGCATCGCGAGAGAGCCCGGATAGACAATCCCGGATGACAATCGTGCGAATAGCGCGATTTCAAGGAGTTTGCACTGCACCGAAGACGGAGAGTCGTTTTTGACGTTGATCGAATGCGAGAGAGCTCGATTGGTTATACGCGCAATCCCGACCAACAGCCGAAATCGCTCTCGTTTCGCGCGGCTCCAGCCTTTTCAGGCGCGTGAGCGTCACGTTTGAACTGAAAATGCTCGTTGCAAACGCTAAAAATACCATGGTGTCACATCAAAGTGTCACAACAAAGTGCTCAATCACAATGTTTTACTATATGTATTTTACCGTGCAGAAAAAAAATCGTATCATATAATGCAATTTAGACATATATGTACTATTTTCATCTTTTTAAATTTAATTTCTATTTACTTTTATTACCTATGTACTTTCTTATACTTTTACTTTTGGAGTACTTAATTATTTATGGCTTGATAAATTATAAAACAAGATTTCTACACATAAGTTATAAAATTAAGTATGCTCAATTACACTCAAATACGCCATTATTTCTTAAACAGTCATGGAATTTTATCTTGACAAAAAGATTAACATTTTGTAGTATTCAATTACTTCATAACAAAACTATAATATCTATCCGAAATCTGTTAATGATATCTACTTTAATGAAATAAACTAGGTCTCGTTATCAGATTTATTGCGTGTCATCTATTTGTAACAATACCAGACGATTATCGATAAGAATGGATGGTTATCAAATAATCTATTATTTTCGCATGATGTCCTACATTCATTTTCATGAAACATGAGTACTATTGGCGTTTCATGTTTCTATTTCTGCCATTATCGGACAGATAATTCGTATAATCCATGCATAAAATTAATAAACCTATTCGCGGAATAATTCATAAACTGAATCATATATCACCTGCCTGTTTCATGTCACTCCTTCCGGAAAATTGGGAGACTTCGCTCTTCCATTGCGCACGAGTATTTAATATTACACGGCAAAGTTAAAAATGCATATAATTTTACAAAAGCGTATCCGCTATTGTCACTTATGCAGCGTATGGACAAATTGAATTATTCTCCGTTGTTTTGGAAAAGGCCAAAAGCATAAGTAAAAAATTCAGTATATAGCAGATGAAAAATCGTATGATAAATTTTAGATGTGTTTCAATCGGAGGACTGATAATGTAAATTGTAAATCGCATACAAAACAATAAATATATGTAGAATATACATATTTATATATCTTTTTATATTTGCGTAAATTTGAAAAGATTCAGGTTTACTTACAGGTTTTCTGTCAATAATAAATATAAATAACAGTTTTTGCAAAATTATACTGTTAATTATTTATGTCGTCTTCGTATCAAGTAAATTTCTTAAATTAATATAACAATTTTATAAAAATGCACAGACATGTCTTTTTTTATTAAATAGCTAATAATTTACGTTGTAAAGTTTAAAGAAAGAAGAGAGATACGTTTATAAAGAGAGAGGGTGGAGGGGAAAGAGAGAAAAGTAGGAAGACACATGCAATCGTCGGAATTTCAAGTAATTTATTTAAGTAATATCCCTGGCTGGGGTAATATTTTTTTCGCAATATAAATTAAAACTATTTTAATATAACATCAATTAAGGACCCAAGGTACAGGTCAAAATGTCGTTAAATTACTGCCAGTTAGGCCGACTAATACTCACATTTTATTAATTTATCACTGGCGAATAATTATCTTATTGATTAAGTAATATCGTTCTAGATAAGCTACATGATAACAATGCGAGCGTCGATGCAGCTATTGAAAAAATTGAGAGAAAACTCAACTATAAATTACAGGCAAATCGAGCTCGCTTTTCGCTGTCGAGACTCCAGTTCCC